>JAJEKV010000033.1:7888634-8473653 GCA_021234155.1 Isoetes taiwanensis | reverse complement strand
TTGTTGTACTTCGTTCAGTTACGTATTGCTACCACGCGCTGCGCAAAGAAATTGATCATCCCAAAGCCGACTTTGGCAATGACACCCTCTCATTTCCCCCTAGATGAAGTTCAGAGCAATCGGCGATAAGTTGTACTTTTGATGTGGAGCCAACATGAGCGAAGCCATATACACATGGATGCTACTCAAGAAATTTATCCTTAATATAATTCGTATGTACCTTGCGTAGACAAAAGTTTTGAGGGTTTTCACGTGTCGTATCGTGCTAGTGGAAATAATGTATTTGTTTTTAAAACCATATCCAAATGCAGCGAGGGTTGGTAATGGCGGGATAGGACTTCTCGTATAGCACGAGATGGGTTGATTGGTTAACTTCCAAGGGAGCCAGCTAGGAATTGGTTGATTGGTTAACTCAAAGCTAGGAAGGGTGACCATTTCATTTCGAACAACTATTCAAAGAAATTTAGATTCATACTTTTCAACTATTTCACTAGCTTTAATATGGCATGAATTTGGACCCTTAGGTAAGATCACCTCTGCAATCTCCACGACAAATGCATTTTGTTAGTTTTATGTTGACATTATTGGTGATTTGCGTTGTCTTCTTGCAGGATTGGAGTTTGGAGAGCAAACGTCTGGTAATGTCTTGAGGATTGAACACCTCAAGGTACAACTATTACGTGCATCGGTAATGTTTCTGTGACCCTGTTTAGATGCATGGTTGATTGTTGCCGCTAACGTGTTACCTTGATCCTCCAATTGGACCGTACAATCTTGCTTGCAAATGGTAATATGAAAAGTGTGATAATATGCCCAGTCTCATTTTTATTGATTTCTAGTAATGTTATGAATAGGCATTATCACGGATCCACATCTTGAGGATCAACTGTGGCGCATCTCCACATACGCTCTGAAATTGCGAATTTCATTCAAATTCTAAATCTTGTGTTATTAGTGCATGATAAGAAAAAAGCTAAATCTTATTCTTGCGGTCGGGGTTGACTGACTGCATCTGCGAATAATTTGGTAAAGCCACATTTGTCTCGTTACCAAAAGCTTGAGCAAAAGAATGTAAGCGAACTTTGAAGTCCTCATTCTGCTATAGCTCTTGATTCCATCTAGAATGAATTCCCTTCCTTCTTTAGCATCTGGGGTAGTTATTACCGATTCAACAACATTTGGTAGAAAATAATGAGAGGTTTCTTTGTAGATGAAATGAACACAAAATCTCTGAATATTTTAGATCAAAAGGCACCCTCTTTCCTGCTATGGCGAAAGTTTGGATAGTCTTGATGCTTCAACTTCAAAGGGAAAAGCTGATCACACCTTAGGGCGGTGCTTAGCACTAAGCATTGAGCGAAATTTATCAAGGCCCGAGATAAAGCGAGGGCCAGGGCGCTGCCCTTAGGAAGAACTGAACCTCTCTTATCCATGGGAATAGGGCGAGTACAACATGGAGAAATTCAGTGTGGGGGTATTGCAAAATAAAGTCGAACTCAACGGATTTGCATCCTAGAAAAACAGCTGACATCTTCTTTTGAAGCACCACGAGATACGCAACGAATGCAGTATCCTAACGGATCACAGTCTGCCGGCTGAAACTTTATGTGATCTTGTAGGGAGCACGGTGGTGCCCTAAGCTTGTTGTGTGAATCATGGCTTGAGCAATGGAGCAAAAGGTTGATGCTAGTAGTGAACATGTTAAAGTTGAGGCGAGATTACAAAGCAAACTAACAAGGCCTGAGTTATTAAATGGCAAAGAGACTTGAATCAAAGATAGCCAGATAATTATTGGAATCATGGTAGGAAAGATCGGTGTGAGATAATGTCTGGCGATGTGAATGGACATACTGGAATTCTATGTTTGGTGCATAGAGTGTGATATACAGTATGGAAAGGTAATCATGACACAATTTATAATTTTGTAAAACATCGTTGTAGACTAGATCTCATGTTGAAAATTAGGCGCAAGCACCAAAGCGAACAGAATATTTGTTCGAGAAAGTAACTGCGGGTGCGAGAACATCGAGAAAAAAACAAGGCGGGTGGATTCATGTTCGTCGATGGGGCTAGCTAAGGTTGTTGAGGAAGCCGGTGTTCCTTTTGAGTTCTGAAGCTCACGGTAAATGGTTGTACAAATCGGTGACATAAACATATAATTTGCAGCGTATGTTTGAAGACTTTGGCATTGTTTCCACGTCTTTGGTGATCTTTGTTTCAATTTAAAAGGCACATCAAGTCATCCGGGCATAGCCGGAAGTGCAATGGCGCTTGAGGAAAGATCAAAAGAAGAAGGAAATAATGTTGGTGGTCATCCATGGAGGATGCTTAGCGAGACCCAAAAGCAACTGACTGTTTTGCTTTAGGTACACGGTACAATTTGTTATAACAGCCATGAGCAGTTGAGTTAGAATTTTCATGAAAACGAATTGAGCGATATGCTTGTGTATTTTATGCATAAGCAGGGATTATAGTTTATGTTGTGGCTGCTAAATGGTAAATATACGTGTATTGATGGCTACCAAAGTCCATGTATTCAGATTCTTGGATTGCAGTCCATATACGCTGGTATGATTTTACTTGGTTTTACTTGGTTTACTTGGTAACACTTGGAAGATTATAAGGTGGTTTTGAACTGTTCCATTTTCTACAGCAACCACTAAAGGTATGAATACAATCATATCAAAGTTTTTGATCTAGAGTTGGTATTTGATTGCATGCACATTCTAAAGGAATCCATCCATGTCACATCTACTTAGTTTGTTGGATCTTTGCATGTTTTGAGGTTTTATTTTCAGTGGCATATTCAAAGGCGCCGAAGTGGTTTTAAGTATTTTACGGTGCTTCCTAGAACTCACTAAATTGGATAAAAGCATTGTTCACACATGGACAAAAGCAGCATTCATTTGGGCATCGTTGAGTGTAATAGGTCTTTGTGCATCGATTCTGGAACCTAGATAGTCAAGGCTGGTTGCGGCCACCACAATCACAGCTCCCAGTGCTGTCCAATCCACGACGGGTAGTAGTTTAACCCAACAAGTTTATTCAATCCGGCACTCCACATGTCCAATCCGGCACATGTTCTCACGAATTCTACTTCGAAGGGTTTTCATTGTTAGCAGATTAACTTTTGAAAAGGTTTTACGAATGAGAACAAAATAGGTGTAAACACATCCTAGTAATGTAGGAAATAGGGTTTAACTATGCATGGGACATGGCCCTTCAAGTTGTCACACTATGCAAATTTCATAATCAATGAATCGAATCACTAACTCAAATAGCATGACATAAAACTTGAGGTTCTGCTCTTTCATACTTGGGGTAGATTACATTGCTTCATTTAACGTTACGGAATAACATGCAAGCGCTTCATCAGCGAAAAGAAAGGAAGTGGGATCAACTGAAACTCGTAAGTCTACTAACATTTACGCAATATTTTTTAAGTATATTTCGAGTTTACAAGGATGTTCTAAAGAAACTGAATCCAAAATAAATGTGTTAATGAGCCTAGTTGGAGGCGGACTTGAATATAAAGGAGAAATTATTGAAATTAAAGACATTTAGGCAACATATCAATTACAACTACAAGGATTTCAAATGATGGAAGAATGTTTCGAATTTGCAATGCTTTCGTTTGTGCCTCTATTCCCAGGAAAAGGATTGCCACATGAGGGTTCAAAGATAACATGAAGGTGATAAGCAGCCAAAGTGCGAGGAAGCAGAGGCAGGGATAAGAGTAGAGTGTTGACCGTCTTTAAAAATAGCCAAGTGTTAGAAAGGCAAGGGTGGAGTAAAGTTAAAGAGAGTTATGGTTCAGTAAACAAGAGCTCTTGCACTTTCAATGCGGTCGAATCCTTGCATGGAACTTTAAGGCGGAATCTATGAGCAAGTAAAGATGTGCAAGGATTGCCATCATATTGTAGAGAGCTCGTAAATGCGATGGGAGGCAAAGGTACCATGGACTTTTCTTCACAGGATATTGCGGAATATCATTGACGGTCGAGCAAAGATACATGGACACTACAAAGGCACTTTTGAAACAATTAAAATATGGGAGGCACTAGGATGCATAATTTCTTGTCCATCAATTTTCTTTGGTCCAAGCATTTCTCGACCCAACGATCTACAAGAAAAGTTTTGTCTATAAGATTGGCATACAAGAACAAACTTTTATTCATCTTGCCAAGGAACAGCCACATGAAATATATGCACAAATTAAGTTGTCACAAGGCGATTATACCGATAATATTAGCGGATGAGGCGTGGTCAAGCAATCAATTCATTGGCTTGCTAGAGATGATTGATTGATTGGTTTTGTGGTAACAAGGAAAACCAAATTACCAGCATCATTTATTGTATATGTTGGCTCCGGTGATGTAAGAGCTATAATAACATTGTTCAAGCTTTGAAAAATGTCATTGCATTATGCACGAGAGTTCTTATAGTTAACCCTTCGTAGCCAAGTTGCCAAGCTAGTTTTGGTAGTCAATTGACTTGCAATGGGTTTGACCACACTCATGTGAGATCTCAGTAAGCCGGAGATATTAAAGATTATGGGATGTTCATCTAAGATCCATAATAGGGCCACTAATAGGACATGCATCTGACAGGGGATGCAAGACGTAGAAGCTTGCATGATGATCAAGATTACACATCACATAAAGGTAAGAATTGTTGCTATGCCATACCATGGGAAGGAATGATTTTCAATGCAAGTATAAGGGAAGATGGAAGCATATATGGAGTTGCATGATCGGGATTTCATTCATAATGGAAAAAACTCCCATAAACCAATGGATAATGCATCAAGAAGACTATACCTTGGAAATGACCTTGTAACTTTGAATGATGTCACGGCATGTTTTTGATAATTGTCAAAGGTGAACATGGATTAGAGTTGAATGATGTAGAAAGAAAAGAGCGGTAATTGAGCAGCCCAGCGCATTGCATCTGGGAAAGTACAAATGTGTCCTACAAAAGCTTAAGTAATGGTTTGAATGGCCACCAATGAGAACCCTGATGCAGAAACATATCTTTTCGATGGTTGCATTGTATATTGACATCTTTCTATCACACCTACCATGGGTTTTGCGCGTGGTCGAGTTAAAACACTTCAAGCTGTCTCTTTTTTCTTTAGGTATTTTTGAATATGTATTTAGCGTTCCATGTTATTTTAAGGAAGCAAATAACATAGCCAATTAACATGAACAATATATGTGTTGGAGTTATGGAGGTTGTGGCGTAGATCATAATCATCACTCTATATCAAAAATTTTGTTAGTCGACGAGCATTTGTGGATCCAGATCTCATGCCGCTATGTTGTGCTTTATTGATTACATATTTTGGGGCGATTTTGGGCATCCTGGTTGTTCCATTAGAATCTCTGGGGCTCGATGTTTGTGAAATTTCTTTTCAAAATTGGAGTATGGTGAGAAGTAAGAAGATGTTATAAGCGGAGGCAGTTGCTAGAGAGTTCAAGTGCATTGAATCGTGTAGCTGAATTCAGTTGTCGGACTTGCTTTTCCCAAAGGCACATACAAAGCAATTTGGGTTGCTTTTATCTTGGGTTGCTTTTATAAATGTACAAGATTATCTTTTACTCATTTCTCACATGAGTTGAGCTCATTGAGATTTAATAGCTAATAAACATATGTTACAAAATTTTGACTACTTTGTTTTCTGAGACGGAAAGACTTAGTATTAGACAAGGTTCGGATTCTAAGGATATTGGAAAACTGAATTAGACTCTAAAGACTTGTTAAACATCTATCTACAGATTAAATAGCCCCTCTGGGATAGATTATGGTCTTCATCTGTGCATATGTTTATACTTAATGCTTTGTATATGTTGTATTAGGAAAATCCGTGAATACTAATTTAGTGTACAACTATTTCAGATTGGTCGATTCGCAACCTTTCTTTGGGATCATTAGTTGATTTCATTAGGATATTACGAGTGAATAAGCGATTACATGTTGTTCGGGGACAAGAGTCCATGAATTTATTATACCAAAAAGAAAAGGCAATCATGACAGCGAGACATTCGGTTGTTCCTTATCTAGATTTCCATGGGTGGTTGCACTCTTGGTAGCCTTCCTAAACATCTAGAAGAATATCAATGAAAAATTATTGTACTTACATCCATATGTCTGAGCTCCATTCTTTTTTACTAGGACTCAAAAGAAGATTTCTTTAACTCTTGTTTTTGAAAGGTAGTATTATTGATATTTTACCTTAAGGTCAAACAATATCTCTAAGAGAAAGAAAGACAAAGCTGAAAGGCGAGAAGGATAAGAAGAGTCTTGTTGACATGCGGAGCCCGCATAGATTCCTTGTACACGACCATGACAGGGACAAACAGCGTGTTGAGCGAGGAAATGATGGTAACCATCTCCAGCCTTCGGAGGGTACTATTGTGATCTGAAAAGTCCGAATTAAGCTTTTGAAGAGCAGTCCTGGGAGCCCTTCAAAGTAGAATTCGAGGACACAAGAAGTGGCCCTTATCTGCAATGAACCTATCTTGGAGCTCCAGCACAGAGCTATTTCTAAAACTGAATCGGAAGATCACGGTGGGTAGCCGATATTTGAACAGAGGCGAGGGCCCCTCAATAGAGGGGCCTTCGTGAGCAGTGCAGTGATGCATCGCGTGAAAACAAAGCTGACAACAATTTCAGCGGGGCTAAGCTCCGGCGAGGAGAGACCACTATACCTACACAGCGGTCCACACTTGATGCAAGGCGTCGGCGAGGGGCCGTCTAATCTCACTTGCACTAAGCCACTCCATGCCACCCACACACGCCCCAGCAGTAGGCCACGACCTATGCCACGAAGTCGACAACAAACAACTCTGCTTCTGACCTTGATCCCAGAGGCTCCAAAGTGAGACGGAGAAACCACAATGTGGTGTGTGACGAGGAAGAGCGGGGAACTCGTGGCAGCTCAAATGTTGATTCTTGCTCGAATGACATTCCCCATGCCGGTAAAGCATTATGGGCGCCATGGCGATCACGGCGCCCGAGATAAGCCGCAATTGGTCACATTCAGTCTGAGATGCGCGGAAGTAAGCGACCATCTGCTTGAGGGGTAAGCTGACTAAAGGGAACTGCCACAATATGTTGGTGAGACGACCACAGAAGCTTCTTTCTAAGAAGACCCGCGGCGAGCCGCGAGTTAGCCAAAATTAAAAAGCATTCGCGGGCAGGGGAGAGCTGCGGGGAGCGGTTGGGGCAAGATGCAAATTTTGAGCCGCGAATCTTGCATCTGAATCTTGCTAACCCTCCAGGCCTCAGCGGTGCTTGCCACAGCTTGCTACAGCCGCTGCATGCTGCTCAAGTTGCCTCACCTGCAGTACTCGCATCTCGAGTGCTCAAGTTGCCTCACCTTCATTGCCTTTCACATCTCGGTGCTTCCACTTGCACCCCCATACTGCATCATGCCCCAGATCCCCTGCTTGCCAACAAATAGGGTGTGCCTCATGGTCTCACCAGGTGTCGGGGCTTCCATGGCTTGAAGGGAGGCCAAGTCTCCAACTCGATTGCCACGGACATGGATCTCATGTCCTCATGAGCAGCCAGACATGCGAGGACCACCGACTTGCCCAGGGATGCGGCACTACTCAATCTTCAATGATTGCCTGAGCCAGGGGGCATGGGGGTTTACTGCTACTAGAACAACCTTGGCACGATCCAATCTCTTTGTTCAAGACAGGACAAGCTGGCAAATTGCCAGCCAGGTGCGTGTGCAAGCTATGATGTAGAGACCCTCTTTAATAGCGGCGCTACTTTCCACATGCGAGCAACTTCTATCACACCCACTTTCCCGGATGTGGATAAATTTGAGACTATGTCGATCTGCCTTTGATGACATGTCTGGCCGACATAGCAGTTGGGCGATGTCATACTCCTTAGGAGACTTCAATGCAGCCTTGCCGGGGTAGAACAACCCGCTGAGATTTGATCCCTTGGTGATGATATATTGCAGTTGCATCTGCCGGAAGGAGCTTAACCCGCGGACATCAGGATGACAATCAGGTCCTGGCGCTATAATTAAAATGATTGCTTTTACTCTGCGATATCTTTGACACAATGCAATGGGTACAGCACTTTGATGGCCTTCCATAAAACCTTGTAGGCGAAGGAAGGCAGAGGTTGGATCTAGTGTGGTGGTTATATTATTCGAATTGCTGACGGGATATGCATGTCATCAAGCACTTTGAATTGGGAACAACTAATCGGGATGAAGAGAGATCGACTCGGACCACTTACACTTTACTTGAGGTTGGCTTGGCGAGGTTGTGCGAACCCCGGTGCAACAACTCCTCCACATGCCTCATTTTGCGATTATGGTTATGAATGGGGCTTGTCGCGGATGCTTATGATGACTGGCGAGGAAATTTTGCAATATCCTACACTGAAACAGGTGGTAGTGTGTGTAGGACTGCGGCGAGAGGTGCTACGGGATAAGCCGCCCGCGACGGACCTCCGAGACACAACCTTCCACGTAATCAATGGTTTGATCACCGGTGCAAAGGGCACAAACAGCAGCTCCGCCAAGTCCGCAGAGACCACCTTTACCGCTACATGCTCACGGTGACCCGATTACCCGCATCTTCCTTAAAAGCTAAGAAAGCGGTACATTACCAGCGCATCAAAATATTTTACCTCTGAGCGTCACCCGGGGACGCCGGCGAAGGAGTTCTTTAGAAAGCAGTCTGACCATAGAATATCACTCGGCGATTAGAGCAATACTTGCAACGACTATATGACCCTCGGTGCACATGCTGACATTACCACCCTTGCAAGAAGGCCGATCTTTGGAAATCCGCAGTTGGACGTGGAACGAAACACAATACGCCAATGAAGGCTTGAGACTTGGATGGTATGCGAGCGAGAATTTTAAGTGGGCAGGGCCGTCCATAATACCGATCTTGTGGCTGCTTGTTCAACAAAGGCATTAGGGAACACACTCACCCGGTTTTTGGTCCCTTTGAGCAGAAACATGTCGGTTTTGTAGGTCTACATGTCCTGCTTTTCAAAGAATCCTACATGTGGATTTGTGGAGGTATGGTTTTGTTCGATAATGGTGTTCTTTTTTTTCGAAGGACTAAAACATCCACCGTTGTTTTGTAGTTTCTTCTATTGTGACATGTCATTTTATAATACAATCCAATGTAGGAAAGAATACTTGAATTTCTACATGTCTAATAATTCTATTGTCACATGTCTTTATAGATGTAGGAAAGAATATTTGATTCTCTACATGTCCTATACTTCCATTAACATGTCTTTATAGTAGTAGGACATAGTACTTTATTTACTAAGGCATTGTAGGAAAGAATACATGAATTACGACATGTGTAATACTTCTATTGTCACATGTCTTTATAGAAGTAGGAAAGAATACTGGATTCTCTACATGTCGTATGCTTCCATGTCACATGTCTTTATAGTAGTAGGACAGAGTACTTTATTTGCTAAGGCATTGTAGGAAAGAATACATGAATTACGACATGTGTAATACTTCTATTGTCACATGTCTTTATAGAAGTAGGAAAGAATACTTGATTCTCTACATGTCCTATCCTTCCATATCACGGGTCTTTATAGTGGTAGGACAGAGTACTTGATTTGCTACATGTGATGCACGTGCATGATCACATGTCCTTATACTAGTATTTCATGTAAGACAAGTTACTTCAACTACTATTTTTGCATAACAAAACCATCAAGAATTTGATTTGTATTCCTTGAGGGGGTGCAGGACCGCTGCAACAAATCCCTAAGCATTAATGTCATAGGACCATGCAAAATCCTAACAATATCCTAACATTTTGGATATTGTTAGAGAAAGACCATTAAACCACGCCTACATTTTTGCATAACAAACCATTAAGAATTGTGAGATGTATTTCTTTATGGAGGAAAGGACCATTGCAACAAATCCCCAAGCATTAAAATGGCAAGACCATGCAATATCCTAACATTATTCCCCCATTTTGGATATCGTTAGTGGAACACCATTAAACCATTCCTACATCTTGGTATAATTTAGACCATTAAGAATTTGAGATGTAATTGTTTATGGGGAATAGGACCATTGCAACAAATCCCCAAGCATTATAAAATGGCAAGACTACGCAATATCCTAACATTATCCCCCCATTTTGGATATCATTAGTGGAACACCATTAAACCATGCCTATATCTAGTTGGTACTAAGGTTCGCTATAGACGATCCCATAGTTATCCACGTCATCCAATGGTTTTAATTGTATATAATTTATCTTATCCAATGGTTCTTTCTAAGAATGCAATGGTTCTTTGAAAAACAAGATAACTTATTGCACTTGGATGATTTGCACTAAGAATCCAATGGTTCTTTGAAAAACAAGATAACTTATTGCATTTAGACGATTTGCACTAAGAATCCAATGGTTCTTTGAAAAACAAGATAACTTATTGCACTTAGACGATTTGCACTAAGAATCCAATGGTTCTTTGAAAAACAAGATAACTTATTGCACTTAGACGATTTGCACTAAGAATTAGAGATGTAATTGTTGGAGCCATCAAGCAAAATACCACAGCTAACACCTTAAACCTAAACACAAACTCGAGAAAACCTTGCTCGAAAAACCTTTGCTTCCGAGTCATGTGCACGAAGGTATCGAGCTCCTCCTCAGATCGTAATCCTCTAAACTAGTGGCTAGACGTTATAGTTTGGCAGCTCCCAATTCCAAACAATTGCGCTGAATATCTTTGTCATACTTCAATAGGAATCCTTTAAATCGTTGACTAACCTTCCTAAAGAGTATGGATGCAATAGAACCGACAATTCCTATTTGAAACAGCTTAACTATCCATTTGGTCCTACTTAATTTGTTTATCCAAATTATTTTCTGGGTCTAGACTTAGTGTGATTTATCTAGACGATGGTGAAAATTAGTTGCTCGTGTCCTATCAGAAAGTTCAGCCTCTTGTAACCGTAGAACCTTTGCAGCCTTATCCACTAACTTTCTTCTCAGATTTAGATTAGTGGGTAATGCCTAACTATCTAATTCTTTCTCATTGTAACTTCCTTTTTAAGATACTTTTTTGAGGATTTCTCAATATGCTTATGGATGATATTGCATTATGCATATGTAGGTTTTTGCAGCAGCTATATTGGGTGGAAAGATTATCTCTTAAGGGCCTTTATTCTTGTTTAAATGGCAATCTTGCCGAGTTCTCACTGTAAGTGCTTTCTTCCTTTTTACGTTTATAATCTCCATAGAAAACTTTGTATCAAAGACATGACCAGTATGAAGAATCATAATATCTTAGACAACTTATGCAACAAGCAAACAATTGTTAAAGACTCCTAAGAGAACCTCCACATCCGCATGAATGTTTGGTGCTTATGACAAAATGTGATTGCTGCACCATATCAGGCTCGAATGCATGAAAATGCCGTATGACATGTAGCCCATGCATGGGTATAATTGATGCCCGGGTATAATTGACGAATCGGTGTAGCCCATGCATTGATATAATCGAGAGGCCTAGTTTCTACCGCCCGATGTCATTGCCAACACGAAAATACCAACTACCCTAGATCCATATCTTCCTTATAAGTTTCATCCGACTCGCTTCTTGCACTAATCTTGATATGGGAAAAATAAAATCGTCGACAAGGTTAGGGGTGATGTATGGTCTATATTTAAGTATGTAGTCATTATTCCCAGTTAAATTTCACTTTCGGGGAGATACAACAGTTTCCACTTGCAAGGCTAAATAACAATGATCAAGACTCGCCTAGCTTTCTATAACTAGAAATTAAAATTTGCCAACATAACTAATCTCGAATACCTAAGATTCGCCTACCATTCTAAATTACACCTACGCAACAACATGCCACGTAGGCTCTAATATGCCAACGTGGCTCCACCATGCCACCTAGGCTCTAACATGCCACCTAGGGTCAAGCATGCCACATCAGCTCCAACATGCCAAATACGCTCCAACATGCCAAGTTCTCCAACATGCCAATGTGGGTCAGGCATGGCACCTAGGCTCAAGCATGCCATCTAGGCACTCCGAGTGGGGATATGGCACGTAAACCCTGTGCCTTGCCAGGTTATTATAGGGTTTACGATATGGAGGTCGGGCTTTGGTCCATTGCACTTGGGACATGGTCGAGCAGCTGCTGTTGAAAACACGAGGTAGTAGAAATTGCAAGAATGGGATTTTGATTTATTCTCCTCCTAGTTTTGCAATTAAAAATGTAGAGCGCCTTATGCAATAGCAAAATTGTTTGGGGTCACTCGGATTGGCGACCAGATCGAAACTCTATTATTTCAGTTCTCATGGCTCCCCATGCATGTTTAGAAATGGTCCACCTAGTTATCAAAGAAGTCGACCACGTTTTGGCCTTCAAAACGTAAACCCCCGTATGCTGCTAGGTTATTGTAGGGTTTATGTTATGGAGGTTGAGTTTTATTCGGGGCTTGCACTTGAGACATGGTCGAGAAGCCGCAGAGAAAACAAGAAGCAATAGAAACCGACGAAATGGGGTTTGGATTTACCGAGGCGTGCTTTCCTACCAGTGTTCTCCCGAAGGCAAATGCCAATGCCTCCCTTCCCTAACCCGGTTTCCCTATCCGACCGCTGAATTCTCCATTCAAGTAACTTGCTTCGAAATGGCTCAAAAATTCAAGATCCGTCCCAGAGAACATATCAAACCGCAAAAGTGTCCCGCAATGACCGTAGAAACCCAAGTGTTTTGTCGCTCGGGCAAATACAAAGGCTCTAATGGAGATTTGACTTCGCCATGTCGCCCGAAATAGCAAAATTACACTAGGGACCAAGTTACACGGCCATTTTGGCAAAGAAAAGAAACACGAACCCTCTACATGGCAAGATTCTCCACCCTCCGCTAAAGCCAATTCACTACGAACGTGTTGGACATGAGCTACTTTGGCGCTTCCGGGAGCGGGGGTGGTCTTCGCCCACCTAAACTTGGTCTCCGTGGTAATGTCGATGTTTCGAAGTCATATGTGGACCCTCCGCAGAGGACCTTTGGATCGAATCGCTTCGAAGGTTTTAGGGCTCCCTCTTCAAGGCCAACGCCCCACTACCTCATGACATTGTGCAAGATCCCGGTCTAATCGGCTAGGGTATGGCCTCCAAAACGTAAACCCCGTATGCGTTGCTAGGTTATTGTAGGGTTTACGTTATGGAGGTCGAAGTTTTATTCGGGCTTGCACCCGAGACATGGTCGAAAGCCGCAGCTTGAAAACAAGAAGCAATAGAAACCGGCGAAATGGGGTTTGGATTTACCGAGGCGTGCTTTCCTACCATCGCTCTCCTCCGGAGGGCAAATGCCGCGCCTCCCTTCCCCGAGTCCGGTTTCCTATCCGACCGCTGAATTCTCCATTCAAGTAACTTGCTTCGAAAGCAGGCTCAAAAAATTCAAGATCCAGACGGAGAACATATCAAATCGCAAAGTGTCCCGCAATGACCGTGTAAAACCCAAGTGTTTTGTCGTTCGGCAGTACAAAGGTTCTAATGGAGATTTGACTTCGCCATGTCATCCAAACAAATAAATTACCCTAGGGACCAAGTTACACGGTCATTTTTGCGGCAAAGAAACACGAACCCTCTACATGGCAAGATTATGCACCCTCCGCTAAGGACAATTCACTACTTAACATGTTGGACATGAGCTACTTTGGCCCCGGGAGCAGGGGGTGGTCTTCGCCCACCACGAAACTTGGTCTCCGTGGTAATGTCGATGTTTCGAGTCCGCTGGCGAGTAAGATCACAGATTCGGATGAGAGTTGCCCGTTCGTGGCCAGGGACCCTCCAGAGAGGACCTTTGGATTGAACTACTTCTGGAAGGTTTTAGGGCTCCCTCTTCTGGCGTCAACGCCAACCCACTACCTCATGACATTGTGCAAGATCCTGGTCCAATCTGGCTAGGGTATGGCCTCCAAAACGTAAAACCCCGTATGCTGCTAGGTTATTGTAGGGTTTACGTTATGGAGGTCGAAGTTTTATTCAGTTGCACCTAAGACATGGTCGAGAAGCTGCAGTTGAAAACAAGAAGCAATAGAAACTGACGAAATGGGGTTTGGATTTATCCTCCTCCCAGTGTCGCAATTAGAAGTCAAGAACACATTTTGTAGTAGCAAATTCTTTTGGAATGATTCGGGATCGCCAATAGATCCAAAGTCTGTTATTTCAGTTGCCATGGCTCTGCATGCATGTTCAAAAAGGTACACCAGTCCCAAGTGCAACCCGACCACGCTTTTGGCCTCCATAACATAAACCCTACAATAACACGGCAAGGCACAGGGGTTTGCGCTTTGGAGGCCATACCCCTAGCTAGATTGGACCGGATCTTGCACAATGTCATGAGGTAGTGGGAGGGCGTTGATGCCGTAAGACGAGGCCCTAAACCTTCCGTAGCGCCTCACCCAAAGGTCCTCTCGAGGGTCCCCGCCACGGACGGGCAATTCTCCCACCCCGAACTGTGGATCCGACTGCCAACGAACTTCAAACATCGACATTACCCCGAAGACCAAGTTTCGTGGGCGTAAGACCACCCCGCCCCCCGAAGCGCCAAAGTAGCTCAGTCCAACACGCTCAGAGTGAATTGGCCTTTAGAGGGTGCGTAATATCGCCATGTAGAGGGTTCGTGTTTCTTTTGCTGCAAAAATGACCGTAACTTGGTCCCTAGGGTAATTTCTTTGCTTCGATGACATGGCGAAGTCAAATCTCCATTCCCGAGTCTTTGTACTTGCCTCAACGACAAAACACTTGGGTTTCTACACCTGGCCGAATCATCGACACACTTTGGCGGTTTGATATGTTCTCCCGGACAGATCTTGAATTTTTTTGAGCCTGCTCGAAGCAAGTTACTTGAATGGAGAATTCAATGGTCGGATAGGGAAACCGGGTTCCGGGAAGGGAGGCACTGGCATTTGCCCTCCCGGAGGAGCACTGGTAGGAAAGCCTGCCTCAGTAACCTTTGTGATGTCCGTCTCCTGGGGTCTGGCCACCTAGGCTATAACATGCCACCTAGGCTCCAACATGCCACCTAGCATGCCACCTAGGCTCCAACATGCCACCTGGGCTCCAACATGCCACGTGAGCTCCAACATGCCAAGTTGGCTCCAACGTGCCACCTAGGCTCAAGCATGCCAAGGTGGCTCAAATATGCCACCTAGGCTCCAACATGCCAAGGTGGCTTCAACATGCCACGTAGGCTCCAACGTGCCAACTAGGCTCCAACATGCCTCGTGAGCTCTAGCATGCCACCTAGGCTCCAACGTGCCACCTAGGCTCCAACATGCCACCTCGGCTCCAACATGCCAAGGTGGCTCCAACATGCCACCTAGGCTCAAGCGTGCCAAGGTGGCTCAAACATGCCACCTAGGCTCCAACATGCCACCTATGCTCCAACATGCCACGTGGGCTCCAACAAGGTGGCTCAAACATGCCACGTGGGCTCCAACATGCCACCTAGGCTCCAACGTGCCAAGGTGGCCCAAACATGCATATGCCACATGGGTTCCAACATGCCAACTAGTTGGCTCAAACATTCCAAGGTGGCTCAAACATGCCACAAGGGCTCCAACATGCCACCTAGGCTCCAACATGCCACCTAAGATGCCAAGGTGCCTCAAACATGCCACGCGGGCTCCAACATGCCACCTAGGCTCAAGCATGCCACCAAGGCTCCAACATGCCAAGGTGGCTCAAACATGCCACCTAGGCTCCAACATGCCACCTAAGTCGATGTTCTGAGTCTATTAGAAGAGCAATTTATAGATTGCGGGAGATGCCCATTCGTTGCCAGGATCATATGGAGAGGACATTTGAGACAAACTACTTTCCAATAGGTGTTAAGGGTCCGCCTTACAAGGCCAACACCGCCCCTCTAAGTGATGATACTATGCAAGATCCTGCTCAAAACGACTAATGATTGTCTACTTCACACACCAGTCCGTGCCTCGAAAAAAATATGATGCATGTCCGTGAGTTAACCGATGATGCAACGACGGTGGGTAATAAACATTCAAAATCTTCAGAGCACACATTCCATAGCACAGACCCTATTTTTCTTCACTTTCATAAAGACCTACAAAGACCTATAAATTCCGGTTGAGGAAAATTGTGTCGGTCAGAATCCGAAATCTTGATTTTCTTGGACAGAACGAGAACCGACAATTTGGCATGCTGGACGGTTAAATTGCAAAGCTGGACGGACGATTTGCATAGTCTAGCTTTGGCTTGATTACATGTCTAGCTTTGCAATTTAACCGTCACACTTAAGTCTAGCATTATATTGTATATTTTTGATGAAAAGCAATAAAGAAAGCATCCTATTTAACGGTCGTGATGGGGCGAGATGAACGGCCTAGATTGCGATCTAGGCCCTATCATCCTATTGGTTTGCCATTAACGGGCCAGCCGGCCTCAGGTTTTCTTTCCCCCTTTACGCAATGGGTGGCTATGGCGATGGCGGCTATTCTGTTTCCTTTCCGCCCCGCCTAGTTTGCACAAGGTTCTACTCAATAGGCGGTTATGGTGATGGTCATATATTTTCCCTTTGCTCAAAATCCGCAAAGAAAGTGACTATGGCGATGGCAAGCTTTGATTGTTTACAAAAATAAAGATGAATCGGACAATTGCTCTAGATGCCCAAGCTTAACATACGATCCGTCTTCCAACATGTTTTCAGGTTCCATCAAGTAAATCCGCATGCTTGTTTATTCTCAGAATCCAAAGATATCTCTCCGTAGATAATATGCACAGCCATATTTGCGCAGATGGGATTTGAAATAACAACATTTAGGCGCTCGTATGCATCTTCCAACTGATCCGGCAATCGCATTTTAGACTATGCATCCGGTCTGTTCATGTCCATCTTTTCCATTTGCTTAGCAAATCCGGCAGCGTCCTTGCGACAATCAAGATGCTGATTCAGTTGTTTGTGGGAGCTCTTAGGTTTCTGCAAAACCTAGCTCTGGAAATGATGCATGTATCTGGTAAGAAAGGCAAACGCCATACTGCTGTTATTCACTTCATGAAGTCGCCTCCAGCCTAGTATGGCTCTGAGAGTTTCTTTCTGATATTTAGATCCAGCCTAAAATGGCTCTGCCGAGTTTTATTATGCATAGAATATGTTGAGAAATGCACAGGAAAATGTTGGGCTATTATGGGAAAATGATAGATGGATTTCATGGACGATATTTAAAGCTCTAGTTTCATATTGTTGGAGAAGGTGATGGGAGGATCTTCAAGAAGATTACTAGGAATGTGAATATGCTCTTTGGATTTGTAGGGAAGAAGGTAGATGGCTATGTGGAGATGTGGGGGAGTATAAAGTCAGGAAATGGAATGTTAATGCCACAATCCCCTCTAAGGATACTAGCTAGGTTGGGATTAGACCAAGCAGAAGCCAAGGAATAGTCACAAATTGAAAATTAAAACATAATTATCCAAGTGAATAAACAATCAAATTTAAGCAAGCATGCCTTACAATAATACTGGCACCTTGCCTCAACTATGTAAGATGTGCACCACAACTTCACAACATGGCTCCCTAATTTTAGATTGCTTTGAATTCTACCTTACAAAATAGAAAACCCTAACTATTTTTCTTAGCACGGGGGGTTTGGGTGCATATTCACACGGGGGGTGACTCCGGGCAACGAGAGCTGTTGGATAGGCATATTCACCCCTTGTTCCTCAATCTACACCGTACACAAAGTTCCTCGTTTGTGGGGTATGGATGTATGGAATTTGCTATACTGTAAAGTGGAGCCCTAATTTGGTCTGATGGAGGAAGGCACGTAAGCACAAACAGTAATAAATTCAAATTGAGAAATCGCAATGAAGAACTTCTACCTACCTTTGAGAACCCGATCGCCTTCTTTGCCTTTGCAATCGCCATAGCCACTAGTTTTTTCTTTGAACCAACCTGGGCAAAACAGAGCACTAGACACGCCAAAGATCTAAAATAACCTTCAAGGCGTAAGAAAAAAAGAATAGAGCACATCCTTCGCTCGCTTCGCTCAGCTTCTTCTCTCCTCAGATCCGCTACACAAGTCGAGAAAAGCGATCCGCCACAACCTTGCATGAATTCACTGTTTTTTAATTCTGTACTCAAGACTAGATTCGTCAAAAGCATTACTATAGGAATGCCTATCATCGCCAGAAGAAAAAAAAGGGGCAGAAGAAATAAAAGGGTTGTAAACAGAATAGAGCCCATCCTTTGGCTTTGCTTCTTCGGCTCTGCTCTGCTAGACTTCTTCGGCTCTGCATTCGGCTACACAAATCAAAGAAAAGCCACCTGTATGCAAACTTCCTTGGCCTTCTTGGCTCTTGCTTTAGTAAAGAAATTTTGCACGAAAACATAGAATCCTAAAATGGATTAGGTCGAGGCCTGCATGCTTCAGCTTTCGAATTTCATAGGTGAACCATTGGAAATTGGCATCAAAATCAACGCCAGCGTATGTGCACTCTAGATGTACTGATTAGTATGTCTCATAGAATACTGTCATCAAATCATATAAAAACCTTAAGAAAAAAAGTATAAAAATACAAAAGAAACCCCCTGTTATTTTGCTACATTCAACATATAAAAATTAAATTCCCCAACACATAACAACCATTGACATTAACAACCAACACATAACTACCATTGACATTAATTAACACAACCATTGGGTCCAATACATTTAAATTAAAATCCCCCTTAAACCCCCTTTGGTTTGGGTGCATATTCACACGGGGGGTGACTCCGGGCAACGAGAGCTGTTGGATAGGCATATTCACCCCTTATTCCTTAATCTATACCGTACGTAAAATTCCTCGTCTGTGGGGTATGCAAGTACAAAATTTGCTATACTGTATAACAAGATTCGCAAAATATTATAAGATTTCAAGCGGAATACTATATGGTGTTGATTTCATACGTGCAAAATACAATTATGAGGGCTCTCGCTACCCTACGTCACCCCCCGTGTGAATATACTTTTTTTTTAATTGAAGGCCTGTATATTGATATATAGATAAAGTTACAAAATTTACTTTTTACAGGGAAGTATAACCCAGAACCTTAATAACTTAAGAGTTATTTTTATATAGAGTTTAAGGATAAAGATAAAGCGATCAGATCATGAGCTACTTTCGGTCCAAAATAAAGTGATGTCAGAATCTAGATTTCCCTGAAATCAGAAGGGAGCCCTGAGATTATAGTTCGTGATTTTTCTTCCTCTCCCCCTAACCATAATGGATAGGATGCAACAGTGCATAAGCAAGATGCAGCTTTGGTCATGTTGAATCTTCCCCTACTGTCCTTGGCCTGACATAGAAGGTCTCTTCGAACGTCCGGAGGCTGGTCACAGCAGCAATTACATAAGCACGGTTCCTCATGCCCTTGCAGGTTTGGCGGCCCAAAAATCTTGATCCATTCCATGTTGGTTGTGGGATCCGTCTTCTTCCATTTGAATATACACCCAAACCAAAGGGGGTTTAAGGGGGATTTTAATTTAAATGTATTGGACCCAATGGTTGTGTTAATTAATGTCAATGGTAGTTATGTGTTGGTTGTTAATGTCAATGGTTGTTATGTGTTGGGGAATTTAATTTTTATATGTTGAATGTTAATGGTTTGTGTTGCAAAATTTTTTTTTTTGGCCCCTTTGGGGCTTAGGGACGTCACCCCCCCCCCCGAGTGTGACAAAAATTTAAGAATTCAAACCAGAAAAAAAAACTAGAATTCATTTGAGGCTTTCATCACCTGTAGCTTTTGAATTTGATCACAATAAAACAAATAGAACATAAGTAAAAGTTACCATCAATCCATATGATTTTGGATGCTCCATCTCTAGCTTAAAGGTAATGCATGATTCACCTTATGGTTCGATTAAAGTTCCAAACCTACAATATAAATGCATTCTTGTGGCCATTGTTTTACTGATCTGCGTGACATGGAAAAGGGCGTGGAATAATCCGCCTGTTGTGTGCATAAGAATCCGTTTGTTGATTGAAGCTAAAGGCTAACTGCTATGAACAATCCGGCAGCCAGGAATTCCAAGAGTTGGAAGCAAACAGAGGGCCTATACTTGAATCTGCAGCAAATCTTAGGAAGGAAACAAAAGGGGGTTTTGCAGCACTACATTGTAGAATCAGGAAACCAATACCTTGTAAAAAAAAACATTATGCTAACTGAAGAAACATTAAAAAACAAATACCTTTGTAAGTGTGAGCAAAAAAACCATCTCGTGGTAGTAAAATCCACTCCGACAATAAGAATCCAAGAGAGCAAGTACACATGCATATGCACACATGCACTTGCACTTGCACTTGCACTTGCACTTGCACATGCACATGCACATGAACATGCACATGCACACACATGCACATGCATGTGCACATGCATACACATGCGCAGTGTTCATGCACAAACACATGCAGAGAAAGACAACAACCCTCGGATTGTTCCAACCAACGAAAATCAACGGCCCATAAAGGGTGCACTCTAGAAATACTATTTAGTACACCTCAACGAATACAACAACGAAATCATAGAAAAACCATGTGAAAAAACGTATAAAAATCTAAAAGTAACCCCCTGTTATTGTGCTACATATTGATGTGATTTTAGATTTTAGGTTGACCATTTTAGACCCTAAATTTTTGTATCTCTATAGCTATACATGCCAGTGTGTATTTATATCTTCACCAAGGGGCAAAAACGACTCTAGCCTGAAGCTCTTGCTCATGCATTAAAAGGGAGGGCTACCAAGTAAAAGCAAATGTGAAGCACAACCGGTTTTCAAGAGAAGGCCAAAACATGAAGCACAACCCTAAAACAAACATGAAGCATAATCCAAACTCATTGACCTCAAGAGTCGAGTTTCCTCAAAATTAACCAAACACTTCCAAGACAGCTGGCATATGACAGGCATTTTTAAATAGGTATTATTTTCATATTGATGTCAAGTTGAGCGTACATAATTTCCCCAAACATATTGAGATATCTTGTTTTACATCGATGTTGAATTGAGCCTAAATAAGTTCTTCTGAACATTTTAGGATAGATCTTGTTTCATATAATTTATCCAAACCACACAGCATGTATAGCATGTACAATGACTTAACATAATTTACTTGCAAGGGTAAAACTCTTTGAAAGTCTTGACAAATTGCAGTTCCATGTAGTAAGTTTCATCGGAAGATAACCAGCTCATCAAAATATTAGGGCATTTCAACTCAAAACATTTTACTTTTTATAAGTATGTGAAACCCAATCATCTCAATCAACAAGTTTGAAACTTGCAAAACCAGTAAGTAACCCTTTTACAAGCACAGGTTTTAAGCATGAATCTATAGGAACAGTTTTCAACCAGGTATATTCCCCATGAACAATCCATGGAGGCAAAAGACTACCTCTTTGACAAGTTTGTGTCTTTGTCAGATGCGCGGGAGTATCAATCTTTTTTGAAGACACCGCTTAAAAATTTTATTGATGACTTTCATACGCATGGAACCCGGTCTGGCATTATACCAAAATCTATAGCCTGCGGCTCAAAAGCAAAATCCCGAAAAGTTAAATATATTAGGATCACTTGCATAGCGGCTTATATCTTTGGAAATATATTAGGATCACTTTCGCATAGCGGGTTATATCTTTGGCATATCTCGATGGATGTAACATTGTTTAGTGACAATTCCCTTTCAATCTGTTGTAAAAGTTGCACCGAAACGGCTGGACAAGGAAATTCAATTAGATAATAGCAATTCATTAATCATAGAAGTCACAGATTTATTGGAATTTAATGTATACATTAAATTCCATATATGAAGCACGATTATGAAGCCATTGTGCATCCATGACTTCAAATGCCACACAATCAAAGATATCGAATGCCATCTCATCTTCGCACAAAAAAACGAAATTGATCAAAATGCTCGCTTCTTTGAATGAACTACATGCGTCAATTGAAGTCCTAGATTGAATTATTCGAAAAAAAGGTCATGTCTACTTGTCGTGATTTGTTTTCCATTGTTTGTCCTGGATGAGGAAGGGTGCTGATTTTCTATTCATGATTGAAATAAAGTCTATAATTTTGCTTAGTGAAGTAGGTATCACTGACGAATTGGAAAGACTAGATGCTATTTGCTAAAATTGAGGAACCAGATCACAAATAAATACAATTTCTCAAAGCATCAACCTGCAAAAGCTGAATTGGTGTAGCACAACATTTCTAAAACAGAAAAAAATAATGAAAATAAACGAAATTGAAGTTAAATGTGTATGCATTATACCTCCTAGGATCTTCAGAAAGTTCACTCCCAAATTTGAACTTGGTTTCGCTGCCCAGAAGATTTATGTGTTAGCAAAATAACCCGTTAAACAAAACAAGCAGTCCAAAGCAGAAGAGTCACACCAGAGCGAAGATCGAGCATTTGAATAAGCCTGAACGATATATTGATGCCAGCAACAGCAAATGGGTATTCCCAACGTGTCCTTCCTCTTTGAGATTTCGTGATTGCAAGACAAGTGGCAAGTTAGTAGGAAAATAAGCTAAGTAATTCTGTAAACAGACAAGATATTTTATCCAAACTAGTGCAGATTTTATAATTCCCTACTACATTGCACAAGACAAAGAACAGGGTTAGGGATATTTCTTACAGTAATCTGCACAGTTGTGGCAGCCTTAGTGGAAATCAAAAGGATAGCCATAGCCAAGAGGCACCATCTCTGGATAATCCGAGAGAGGGCTAGTTTCTTGTAAATGCCTGGATTATTTCGTATTGGATAACATTACCTGTGCGATTCAACTAGTTCTGCCGATCTCCACAGAGCGACCTTGAGCACAGCAAAAGAAAGAAACCAGCTTCAAGAAATGAGACGTCGAGTTCTTTACCAGCTGACCGCCAGTTTACAGGAAATAGGAGGTTTGGAGCAGTCACCAGCATATCCTAGGGATATTCTAGCATATACCTAGGATATGCCAAAAACCCACATAAACAAGGGTTTGCCCCTAGGGGCATTTAAAAAAAACAAACAAATAACCTTGTGGGTCGTAGATTAGAGTAAGGTTAATTTGTTCGTTTGTAATGAGTTTTCATAACAGGCATCCCAAAATATGCTTAAGATGCAAGCATCCATGTATAGTCTCAATTGGATGACCTTTGCATTGTCAATGCTCATAGATGCAAATGTTTCTATATAGCCCATCACGATGGCCAAGTTTGATTTTCTTAACTTTTACCGTTGATGACATATGTCCAGCATATATGTCAAATTATGTTTCCTAGGTTTGTCATCCTATGGCAATAAAGTATATGGTGCTCTTTGGAGCACGTTGAAGAGGCGTAAATCTCATTTCTTGGGAGGGGGCATGATTTAAAATTGTGGAATTGATAGCGTAAATAAATGATAGGATCTCTACTTGCTCATTCATGGATTTTGCAAATGTTTTTTGAGACTGCCTAGGGTTTAAAAGAGCTTATTGAAACCGCAAAATCAAGATATCTGAGGTTGTGTGAAATAGTTCCAGCTCGAGTGCCTTAAGTAGGCTCAAAAACCTCCAAGAACCCCACTAATTGGCTAGCTTCAGGGCTCTTGTCTTTCTCTTGCCTCACAAAGTAATCTTTGACACTGCATCTAGCATCATTATGGCTAATCTCTTTACATCAAGAACAAACAGACACGCCAGACCATAAGGCCTTTCCTATGACACTTAGGATAAGATGTATATGAAAAATAATTCTTACTACGTGTATTTCTACCACAGTGGGGGCAAGTAGAATATATTCTGGGATTTGGTGGTAGAAGAGCCTGTACTACTTTAGGCTTGAGCAGTAGATGCTTAATAACCTTTGCTATGGCGTCAGAGACCTTCAAGATCTCAAACTTAACCTCTAATACTTCATCCTTTTTTTCCTCAGGAATACTTCATCCTTTTTTTCCTCTTTCTGCACTACATCTTGGTAAGGTTCAATATCATGGATTGGATAACAAAGATAACAGTATGAACGTGTACAACATTCTCTTTTTAGCAAAAATATGTGTTTCATATATGAAAAACAAAAACTAGCTGGTAGAAAATAGTCAAAAAATGATGTGGACGTGAAATCCACTGGACATGTCTGCACCGACATCGACGCATCTACCCAAAAAGAAAAAATTCAAAATATTTTTCTTTAGTGAAGAAGCGCCCATTGGGTCTCGTGGACCCCGTGTTTTTTGCATGGAAGCGTTCAAAGGTCCTGCTGCAGCAAAACTACTTTCTTTGTTGCAGTGAGACCTAAATGCATCTGTGCAACTAACGCGGCGTCTGCAAGAATCATTGGATATGTCCAAAAAAAAAATAGGGATTCTAGCAGACGTCGAATTTTCTACGCAGTCGCTTTCATTGGGTCTCTTCCATGCAAAAATGCGGCATCCACGCGGCCCATTGGATGCTTCTACACCAATCCCCCCCACCACTTTTTTCCCGGACGCGTCCAATGAGTCTTGCGGATACACAAATATTTATATGAATGCATCCAATGGCAACAGAGACATGCCCAGATTTTGTTTTTAGTTGAAGTTTAGAAGTGCCAAAAAGATATTTTATACTTCCAAAATAGTTTTTTTATTTTTATTCTTTTTTGAAAAAATACGTACAAAAGTTTTCTAAAAAACATACAGAACGTATCCTTGGATAATATAATCATGTGGATAATTAGATGAAAGTTCTTTTGGAAATCAAGAAATATCATTAGCAACGTTAATAGCCTTTGTAAATATATGGCAAACAGAGTCAAAGTTGCTCTCAAGACATGTTCTTGTAAATCTTAGGCCCAGATGAAAATCCTTTGATGAAAGAAATAGCAAGATGCATTGTAGGATTTTTGAGTTGGCTTCTTTGACATCTCATAAAAAATGCATTGAATCTCTTAACATTCTAGTTCACGTTCTCATTATTTCTGATGTAGAATGTATGCAATTCAAATATCAATTCTTGAGGTGTAGAAACTTTAGCAAATATTTCTTGAAATTTGTAAACAAAACTGTCCCAAGAAGTGATAATGCTATAATCATACCATGCTCCTAATTCATCATCTTCCATAGGCTTTTCAAATTCTTGAATTCTATTTCCTCTTCCATGAATAATCCTGAAATCCATTTAGGAACGAACTTGCATCTATGGAAACATCAAAACTTGGAGATGAAACATACATGCCTCAAAGTGACAATGCATATCTTAAAACTGTGGAAGACTTGCTAAAGTTATTACATTTAAAGCAACAACAGGTTTTACCAGCCCTATAGAATCATTTCGATCTGTATTTTTTCCTGGAACCACGTGTAACTCGATCAAACCTCTTCCAGATGAGAGAACTCTGTAGGACCCTCAAAGCATTGACTGGATTCTTGGTTTTCAAGCCAACCAATCAATCCAAGAGAGAAACAACGAGATATACTGCTTTTTCTTGAAGGAAAATGAGGGCACAATGCTCAAAGTATGATACTGGGAGCTAATGATGGAATTTTTGAGCAAATCTTTTTGGGATGGGTTAAGAAAAGTGGTGAGAAGGAAAAAATTCACAAGCAATTTAGAATAGATTTGTCAGATCAAAATTAGGCTCAAAGTCAGGTAAAAAAAGTCAGTGGGTAGTCAACCGCTGTAACAATGATCAGAAAATGAAAAGCAAGGATGGAGGAATTTGGGGGATTTTGATCGGCTAGAATGTTGTTTAAAATTTTGCAAATAAGAGGGACATCGAAGAACAAAAATTTGTTTAAGTGTATTTTAGGACTTCCATGGGTTCTTGAAAAAACAGACTGTTTTCTCAAGAATGGATATTTTGAAAATGGATCTTGAGATTTAGGACACATTTTTAAATTTTATAAATTATGCTCGAAATCACTCTGGCATGTGGGATATCTTCTTGTACTTCTTGTAGTAATACTTCTTGTAGTAAGTAGATTTTTATGAAAAATCTATAAAAACAGAATAATCCTTATTGAAAATGGAATTTCAAGAGGAATCAACATCATGATTCAGCATTATCATCCAATATAAAGATAGTACGGGTCAAAAATAGTGCTTACAGCATTGTACATCCAGAGAAACTTGAGATCTTTCACTGTCAAAGATTTGATCATAAGAAGATGCTTCAAAGGTAGTGATAAATCACAAGGTGATACATGAACTCAACCATGATCATAAAAGGTGTCAAAAATCTAGCTTAAATCCGCTTGAGGTCTTTGATCTTTGTAAATCCGGGTTCTTCGTCTTATAATTCAATTTTCAGAGCAAGAAAAGGTCAAATTAGTTGAAATTTATTGTAATCATGTCGATAAGGATTTTTGCTTCCAAAATTATATAATATTTTACTGAAAACAACTTTTTACTGAAATCTCATGGATTATACGTTGTTCACAGGTGCTCTGGATTTGTTTCATGTAATGCATTAATGTATGAAATGTTGCATGATTGAATAAAACGACTCACGTCCTTCAATGAAAAATAACGGCATTTATTCTCTTGCTCGTGGCATTGTGTCTCTTGCCCAAGCCAAAATACTGATGGCCTATAACTGCTCCACTATGGAGCCAGATATAAGGGATCGTATCAAGGTACAGGTGGCTTTTACGATATATCATGGAATATTCATATATCATGGTGTAAATTGCATGAGTCATTCCACGAGGGCATTGGGCTGATAATTAGTGGAATGATTGACACACGTCGAGCTTTGAATTTTGGTGCTGATTTCTTGTTTTATTGTAGAGGATCTTTATTTGAAATCATAGCTTTATAACAAGCTCCAAAATAGAATTTACAAAGGCAAAACCCCTATTTCATCTAGAAACTATCTGAATATTTCTCCCCTTCCCTTAGATGCAACATATGTTGGGCTCAAAGAGAAATGTCAACTACAATTACTCCCTAGACTAGTTATAGACCTATTGCATGTAGAAACTAGTTAAATACCCCCTTTTGCTCCTCGAATCTCTATAAGATGACTTGCATGTATTAGGTCCCATAATGTTGATGTTGTATGTCGCCCTAGGCTAGGATGATTATGGAGGTTAAAGCCCCATGTCCTAATTTATTCATAGAATGCCATATAATATATGGTAAATTAGTGATATGTTTGATAGCCCTTAGACTAGTGGTTGAAACTAAGGGTGGTGATTTTGTTTATGGCGAGATATTAATTGGCATATCCATGTTCTTTTTGTCACATTTCTTATTAGTTTGAATTAATCAATTTGAAGTCCATACTAAAATTGTAACGCACGCAATGTCTAGAGCTAGACGAACTTAAGGGCTCTTACTTAGAAGGTGAATGTTAGAACGTGCCGCGTATAACCCAAAATCGTGAACATATTTGGAGGGCCCTCAGCAACAATCGTGAATTAAAAAAACATATACGCATCGGTTCATCCATAGCTTATAATCCTGAAAACATGATGGAAATAAATTACATATGCAAATTAGTTTCTGTGTCTATGCACAGATCAGTTCCCACAGCCATATTTCTGAGGTTCCAGCATGATTGTTTGTCAGCAGGCACACAAGTGTTGTTCAAAAAGAATTGCCTATGATGTTTGCCATGTCTTTGCATTTACTGTGTTAATTGGTTCTGGCTTGCTGTCTGTTTGGAGCATAAACAGATCAATATATGCTTTTCATTCCCTCTTCCAAGGAATAGGATTCAGTAATATAACAGATCCTGAGGACCAATATAGCGTACAAAATCAAGGCTTTCCGCAAGTTAATGAAACTGCAAAATTATTGATGCAAGTAAATGAACATGGCACCAAAGAATGTCATAACAAGGAGACTGCAGATGCTAACTGTATTGGTCTTCCTCGTCCCATCAATGGCTCACGAATTACTCTTTCTACAGATCAAGTGCACAAGTTCTACATTGTTTCTTATGAAAATGGAAGCAGAAGATGCAATGGTGGAGACTTTTATGAGACTGATTTATCAGGTAACTTTCTGAGAATGGCACAAAACAAGCAATAACAGTATTGATGCCAATTGTATCAATTGCTTGAAATCTACTTTTTGTAGACCAAGTGCATGAGATTTATGTACTTTCTTAGGAAAATAAAAGGAGGGGGGATGCTGTTGTGAGATAGATTTGTGCAGCAACTGAAATACATTTACTCCAATCATAATCAAGCTTCTTATCTAGTTATAATCGAGCCTTTTATGTAGATTTAACCGTTAACACCTGTTTTTAAATGTTCATAGGTCCAAACTGGAAATCAAGGCCACCAATTGAAGATCTTGGAGATGGAGCATATGCTGTAAAATTATTTGTGAATAGCGGATTTGAAGGGTTGTATATATTCACAGCAGTTCTGTTGTTTTCCAACTTTCACGGGTTGGAAAGGTCTCCAGAGAACTGGGTACAAAAGAAGACCCTGATAATGCTAGAAATAGAATTGAAATCAGATGTAAAAGAAGCTAAAAACAAGTCCTCTTTACATCTTTGCAGGCACAGAGATTTCAAGCAGAAAGAGTGGGCAGGTAGATGGAACAGAAAGGGAGGTAATGAGACCTGCAGTTTTGACAAAAGGGGCAGAAGCATATGCATTCCACTTGAAGAGAAGTGTGATGATATGTGGTGCCAAGGTGCAGTAGGGGTATTAGAAAGCAATGGATGGGTTTATTCTGCACACTGTAAGTTCCATATATGGACCAAAGATGAAGCATGGCAGTGTCTGAACCACAAGTGGCTCTTCTTTTGGGGAGATTCAAATAACCAAGATACTATCAGAAACCTTCTCAACTTCATTTTTGAAGGGAAATACAGCCACCTATCGCGCACATTTGAGGTTAATATCAATGATGGTCCACATGATAATAATAGTTCTCTTCGCAGTTTTAGGATAACCAGCATATTCAATGGCCATATTGATATTGGCAGTGATGATTGGGGATTAGAGACAATCATGCACCATCAGCACCAAGAAATGCTAAAGAAGTATTTTACCTCTGAGAAATCCCCTGATATTGTTGTTTTGAATTCTGGTCTGCATGATGGGTTGCATTGGCAAGGATTTCAGCCCTTTATTCATCCTGCAGAGTTTGCCTCTGATTTCTGGCATGATATATGGCTGAAAACTACAAGAAAACCGGTAATGATATACAGATCGACAGTGGCTCCTGCAGGAAAATCAAGGAAGATGCCTTCTAATCCACAAAAAATGGAAGCATATAACAGAGTCTTAAGGGAGCAGTTATTGAAGAGATTTCCTGATCTTAGGATGGTAGATGCATATGATATGACATTTCCATGGCATTACGACTATTGTTGCAGTGATGGAGGGCATTATGGGAGGCCTCCTTCTCCAGATGTATGGCACGGAAGACATGGACATATGTATTTTGTAGATCTGATGCTGGTTCATGTGCTGTTGAATGCAATCTGCCCGCTGCCTTCAACTTAAACCTAATTCAAAGGTAAGCATTTCTATCTGCGTTAAACTTACCTCCTTCAGAACTCTGGAAAACATAATCAGCAGAAGCGGCCATCTTTGGCTATGAGAGAAGTCGCTTGCCCTTGATTCTAGGCGCAACAGTTTTCTTATGAATTGTTCTCGGATTACTTTCCAAATGTTCCGACGATGTATTTTTGCCATGGTGCCCAAATGTGTTTTCTGACAGACATTTTTGAATTGCCCGAACCCTTGTTGGGGGTAAGGATTCTGGAATATTTTGCAGATATAGGCTACGTTAGAATATTCTCTTTCGGTTTTTGTGGTTTATTTTCTATCTTCCGATTATGTACGCTTGATATGAAAACCAAAATTCAGTTGTTTGTAGTAAATGGTCGTAGTTCTTAGCATCAATTTTTTAAATGCTGTCGGAACAACATTTTACTTGTTGGGATGCAAAATCACTTGAGTATGCAAATTTGTTTTCTATGTCAACTTTATTTATAAAAAAGGATAGAATTTCCACCAACGCTTAGAATTTAGGATTGCATAACAGCCAACAAAGAAAGATTGAATTGGAGTCCTACTTATGGTTGAAGTTATCTAGAGATGCCCTTAAGAAGCGTATATATAATTACCATTATAGTTTATCATACTTGTTTTGAGCAGATCCTCTGCGGGTCAAAATCATACTTGAAAACACTTGATCATACTTCCGGTCAAAATCTGCGGGTTTCTTTCTATTTTTCCAGATGAAATCTAGATTTTCATAATCCCCTTCCGCCTGGCTTAAATTATGCAGGAAATATACTTGTTAGGCTTTTAGAGTTTGTCCCACACTGGTTTCCACTTCAACTTGAAAAACTGTAAGGGTTTCCTCTGAAGAAAAGAAAATCAGAGCGAATTTTTCGGTGGCTGTGGTCGGCAAGTAATTAATTTGATGCAATTTAATTCCTACGGCTGCTTCAGAAGAGCTTTTCTTGGAAGCTTTTTTTTTCCTGTTCTTAGCTCTTCCTCCGGCAGTGTGGCGATTTGTATAAACCAGAGGCGTTTCCAGGTAAGATTCAATCAAATGTTCTGGATTTTTGAAAGTGATGTTGGAGCAATTTCCTGATATAAAACCATCGGAATGTTTGCTTGACAGCTTATAAAAAGTGCAGCATGTTCCTAGTGTCCAGTTTCACGAAAGGCTTGTAGATGAGATGGTTTGTAGTCTCTCCCTTTGCCGTAGTTCTCTCTCTCCCTTTTTTTTTGCTTTATTTAATGTTTGCCTCATTCATGCTGCCAGAGTAAACTGAGAGTTGTGCATAAGGAGTTTACGCAGATGGCATATTGCCGAATAATAGAAATAGATTTGCAACATTGCCCTAAATTTGGATTCATTGACGAACTTGTATAGAATGAATATAATACTGCAATGTAAAGTCAATGATGGTGGATTTTGTTACTGTTGCTATGGATCTAAGCAGATATCCATTAGCTAGCATCTGAACTTCCTTAATAATATGGCATACATGTAAATGAATTTCTATTGATGTTTCTAGAATGGAGACCAACATTACTTTCAAAAGACCTAATAGCTTTTACTGCAAATGGTAGAATATTGCCAAGCATCTAGAACAGACATTTGCTTGCTTCAAAATAGTTGGTGCAACATAAATAACATTTCTAAGAATTAAACTTATTTGCTCTAGCAATAAGCAAAGATATTTATAATAGTTGTTTATTTTGGACAACACATCAAGAAGATGTTTTTAGAATAATTTCATCATGCCATATGCTCCCTGTGATGGTAGACAAGAAGTTTGCTCTGGCTCATTTGGAGGCGACGGTGCATGAAGGTGTTTAGGAATGAGGAGATGCAGCCTGGGGTTTTGATCCCGCAGCTAAGATATAAATTATATCTTTCTTACCTAGCGTCCCCTCGGAAAGAGCAGTTCAAGGCAGCGGTCTGGGAAAGAACCCTTCTCATTGTAGACAGTATTGGTAGGTTTGTGTCATGAGTCGTAGGTAGGCACATGACATGTGGGCTCTCCCCCCAGGGTGGGCGGGAGTACCCTAGTATCGCTCATCTTGTACTTATTCTGTATTAATGTTAATTAATCTGATCCTTCCAAAAAAAAAAAAAAAAAAGTCAACCAAAATATGGATGTTATTTAAGTGCAACTTGATCTGAGTGATAAACTGAAATAGGAAAGATGGTATAATTGCGGATAGCCTTCACTTTTATAGAAATACAACTATACCTTTTTGCCACTTGTATCAATACGCCCAGCATACCGAGATCAAGGGATGCTTTAAGCACCTTGATGCATGCAAGAATAGAAACACACTCAACACCACCATAGCCTGAAACAAAAACGAAAGGAAGTCCCTTTTTTTAGGAAGATTAAATATATTTGAGACAAAGTCATTGTCAATGAGAGTTTCTTAGAAATGTGTACGGAAAATCAAAACCTTAAGTTTCAGGAAAAGTGAAGATTACGAATAGCTTTATAGAATTATGCAGAAGCCATGAAAGAAGAAACTTTGACAGTGGGGCAAGCATGTATGAGGTCAAGTTATATGAATACTAAGTCAAATTTCCCCCTCATAATTAGTGGACTCAAGCAAATGATTAGGGATAACGAGGAGTGCAAGGCAAGAGGAAGAATCTGGACTGGGATATTCACACGAGAATCCTTCCAAATGGTGTACATTTTCTGGTTCATTCATAAGCATCACCAGGACTTCACTGAAAGACAGTTTGCTAGATACAGGCAGATGTACTATACTCCCAGGATGATCCCTGGTGCTTATGGTACACTCCTTTTGCGAATGGTCCAATAGGACTTTTACAGATTGATAAGGGACCAAATGTGGATGGCCATTCCTTTGTTATGTGTACTGCGGACAAATTTTCACACATCTAAAACCTTCTATTCTCATCTCCCTTAGACTCTGATGATCCTCAAATACCTACCATCTCCACATCTCGGATTGACCGCATTGCTTCTTTCTGGACGCAATAAAGTCTTTTGGTTTTGCAGGTTTTTAGTAATATCAGAATTTTGTAGAACACCTGAAGGCGTTTACCGCGAGCGATCTCTGTTCACTTTTCCTTTGTCAGACTGATTAATGCCCAAGTCCAATCATCAAGCTTGTTATTATCAGTATAAAGATTTCTAGAAGACCTATTTTTGTTTCTTGAGAGGTTACAATCGAGGTTCCTATACTTTGATTCTTACGAAAGACCTGATTTATAAAGTATACTACCCTTGAAGACCTAGATTTTATAATTTGGGAAGATATTGAAAACCTTGGATCTATGTATAACTTTGCTCTGTTTTGATTTGCCTATTTGTCTGGGTTTCCTTAATTAATGAAAAAATTATCTCGTACCTTCAGAAAAAGAAAAAGAAAAAAAAAATGATAGATAAGTCTACTTTATTATGAATGCTTGAAACATCATCGCCGGGCATTAGCCATGCGCATATTGGAATGGTATATACTGGAGTTTGTGTGTGGAATAAAGAGCGGTAAAGGTAATCATTTCCATAGATGTAATGGAGTGCCAACTGTGAAGGCTTCAGCGGTGTGGCGTATTGAATGGGTAGGAACAATAGAATGACTATGATGGATTAGAATGGGTAGATGATGGAGTGCATTATTCTAAGTGGCAAAAGTTGATGCTTTGTAGTTCCATGAGTTCAATAAAAAAAATTAATATGGCATTTAATTATAATTCTCAATAGAACCTGGCAAACTCAACACTTTTCTAGATTTAAAATTATAGATTTATTTGATGCATGAACTGACACTCATCTTTTGTCCCTTTTGGATCATTCCATGCTCCAACCATGAGGTTGCATATTACATCCTCTCAATTCTTTAGAATGTAAACCCAAGCTCTAAACCTGTTGTTGTATGCACTGGAAGGGACAAATGTCACCTCTCATTTTTTTTAGTGGTATGATATGCACATAAAGCTAAATTCATAGAGCCCAAACAAAAAACCAGTGCCAAGCATTAGTAGCTTTAATAAAACTTTTAATACCCTATATTGGTTGTATCTGAGTGTGTATCTAAACCCTAAAACATTGCATGTATTAGTGGTTTTAGTAGATCTCAAATTGTTATATGTTAGCATGTGTCTAAACCTAAACTAGGAAATCTGAAAAAAAAAAAAAAAAAAAAAAAAAAAAATAATCCTAAACCCTAAAGTCTAAATCAACACAAGACATTAGTGGTTTTTGTAAATATGTGAGAAGCATGTATAAGGTATGTATGGGACATGTTAACTCATGACACTGGTAAAAGGTTGGACAATTTTCCAATCAAAAAATCAAGCTTCGGGTCGAAAGGACCTAGAATCTGCAATAACTGGTGAAAGGGGTTCTTTATTTTTAGTACAGTTTTTACAAACTTCTTGGACCAGGGAGCTGGAGCGAAAGTTGTTACACGGGAGCTCATGTTATTTCGTTGTTACTAGATCACTAGAGATGAGTACCGAAGCTAGAGCATCTGAATCCTCTAAATGTAATAGAAATTGTTCATATTTCCGTCCCTGTTTTCGTTTTATGCATGGCCCTAATGTGAAGAAATTGTTTGGCATTTTCCATAGTTAAATCTTTGCATTCTTCCATTCCGAACTTCGAAGTAAACTTTTATGTGACAAAAAGTCATCTTCTTCAAGCATGGCTGCCTTCCATTTGTTAATATCTTGACTTTCCATTGCTATAGCCAATTCTTGAGGTTCATCTATTGTCATTGAACAAGCTAGTGCAATTCATCTAAAGACTAAAATGGAAAACATTGGGACAGATGTCAACCCCAAAAAGAGAAAGACTAAAAAGGTAAGGATTTGTGAGTGATTTTGGCATATTCACCCCTTATTCCTTAATCTACACCGTACGTAAAGTTCCTCGTTTGTGGGGTATGCAAGTACAAAATTTGCTATACTGTATAACAAGATTCACAAAATACTATAAGATTTCAAGCGGAATACTATATGGTGTTGATTTCATACGTGCAAAATACAATTATGAGGGCTCTCGCTGCCCTACGTCACCCCCCGTGTGAATATGCACCCAAACCAAAGGGGGTTTAAGGGGGATTTTAATTTAAATGTGTTGGACCCAATGGTTGTATTAATTAATGTCAATGGTAGTTATGTGTTGGTTGTTAATGTCAATGGTTGTTATGTGTTGGGGGATTTAATTTTTATATGTTGGATGTTAATGATTTGTGTTGCAAAAAAAATTTTTTGGCCTCCCCCCGTGTGACAAAATTTTTAGAATTCAAACCAGAAAAAAAACTAGAATTCCCCGGTGTGACAAAAATTTTAGAATTCAAAAATTTTAGAATTCATTTGAGGCTTTCATCACCTGTAGCTTTTGAATTTCATCACAATAAAACAAATAGAACATAAGTAAAAGTTACCATAAAGATAGAGCAGATTGATCCCATTATTCTGAAAGTCATAAAGTTTGCAACACCCATACACAAACATTTTTCAACTGGAATTTAACAGCAGCCTTTGGCCTCCATGGATTCTTGTGGTGAGAAATCAAAGTGGGAAACTTTTCTGCTTGTTAGCACAAGGATCTAGAAGCCTTGGAATTTGCTTAATAACTGCCTCAAAATCTAAAAATGCATGGTAACTTTTTGCAAGCTTCATTTGGAATGAGCCATAAAACAATATCCAATCGCGCAATCCTGTATTAATCAGCTGGTAGGATATGAAAGCCTACCAAACCTGGCCGAAAAATTGCTGTTTTAGCATAGATACCTTAACCAAACATATCCATATCATACATTATCAAAAAGATCTCGGAGAGAGCTTTCCAACGCAATAAAAATCATCTGAAACAGAGCTCTGGATCAAAAGTTATGATAAGAAATGTGTTGCCGGCGGGGAAACTGCACTACATGCGCCCTTCAAGCCCTTCATGTGCCCATTATACACCACACATACAAAAAGAGGGCTTTTGTTGTGAGCCATTGGTTGTTGACCATTATGCACCACACACACAAAAAAGGGGCTTTTGTTGTGAGCCATTGGTTGTTGACCATTGAAAAAAAAGGCTAAAATCAATGGCTCAGAAATGGTGCACTCTAGATGTACGCATTAGTACATCCATTTGAATACATCACGAAATCATAGGAAAACCTTAGTGAAAAGCGTACAAAAACACAAAGAAAACCCCCTGTTATTATGCTACATATTAATACAATTTGCTTTACGGTTATAGATTTGGAACTGTCTTTCATGCAACCATCAGAAATCATATGCATCAAAACAAAAGCTTCAATAATATATAGTAGCTGACCATGACGGTGTTGGGTTGCTACAAGATGGAAAGACGGGAAAACAAGCAAAGAATGATAGGGAAGAGGCTAAGAGGGATAAGATAAGGGAAAACCAGGAGAAACAAAAGGTATGGTTCTTCTTTATTCCTTTGTTAACCTTATTTCTTTGTTAGCCTTATAGTTGTTAAATTATAGAACCTATATATGTGATCTGTCTACATACATGTGCGGACCTATACATTTATATAGGTGGCACTATATCTCTTATCTCTTACATATATACAATTATATAAGCACCCCCCTTGTTCCAGTACTTTGAGGTGTCCCCGTGTGAGCCGTCCAGATCTGAGATCGACGGTCCACATGGCGACACCTCAAAGTATTGGAACATCAAGGGGGCCGCTTAAGCCAAATTGATTTGGACCGTCGAATGTGCTGGATGGCTCAGGTAGAGCCACCTCATAATACCTCAAGTAGCCCCCTTATTTAGGACTTTTAATCTCAGCGGTTGGTAGATTAGGTTTTTTTATCTCGGTCCTTCATTCAAAGAGTAGCAATTGTTAATGCCAGCGGCAATTGGCTACGACATTTTTTCTGAGACCAGTACTTCCGGTGGTGCAATGGGCTGTCATTCTTTTGGGAGGTGCCCGGCATAGCTGGAGCTTGGAGCCTCGCGTCATCTTGTGGCTGCAAACCCCTGCCGGAATACGGCGATATCCATCATGGAAGCAAACTAAAGCCTGTGATTCTTGTAGCTGAGAGGCTTCAGCCATATGCCTGTTAGGTTTTAAGTTTGAAAAAGATGTCAAGATCAATGCAATCCTTTGTTCAATGACAACAAGTCACAATACAATGGTAAACAATGCTAAATTATTACAACACATCAATTTTTCTTGTTCAAAATTCATTGTTTCCAAGCATTGTCATTCCCATTCTCAAATAAAAGAACTTATTGAAGCAATGACCTGTGCATTTATTCTTTATCAAAGGAATTTCAAAGACACGAACCTTTGCAACTGGGATTGAACTATCCCGAAAACCTAATGATATAATCTGTACACCTTGGGTTTACTAATAGGATCAGTTCTGGCCTCTTTGCCGGACCGATCTCGATGCCTCCTGTGTTTGTCAAGGTCTGATTAGACCGAGAAATTCAAATAAGAATTGGCTCCAATTCATTGGGCCGACTTGCTTCTCTTTGAAATATTTCTATATATAAATGTTCAATGGTTTTCCAATAAAGAAAACCATGCCTCTAAATCACATATTTACAAAAAATACGTGCACCATTATTTTTCTATGCCCACACATATGGTTTTGCCATGGGACCATTTAGTTTTTTACTTCAACATCAACTCTGCAGGATGTCTAACCCAGTTCTCTGTCAATTTTGTCTAGACAATCTTTCCTGTTTTTGCTCTTGCTCTGTATGAACTTCGAAAACTTTAATGTTGCAAGATTATGATATGAACAAAAAGCAAAACAAGTTCCTTGACACCTTTTTTACATTCCCCTTTCAGATCATAATCTCAGATTTCTTTGCAATTTAGCTCTTCTGTCAGTTTTGTGAACCTGTTGCAGCTCAGACCCTTTGTGGGAATGTCTATCTTTCAAATTTTATATACTCAAGTTCTATCACACCTCTATTTACCATTTCCCTGATGAAATGCATTTCCATTTCTATGTGTTTTGTTCTCTCGCGCATAACTGGATTTTTAGTCATTGCTATACAACTTTGATTGTCACAAAATAAGATTGTACCTCTCTTTTGCATGACACCTAATTCATTCAAGAATCTCCTGCTCCAAATTATCTCCTTAGCTGCCAAGGTTGTGGCAGCATACTCTGATTCTACAGTAGATAATGCTATGGATGATTGCTTCTTTGTTCTCCAGCATATAGGGCCACCACCAAATAATAATACATATCCAGATGTTGACTTCCTTTCGTCTAAATCCCCACACCAGTCTGCATCTGCATAAGCCCTTAACTCCAAGTCATGCCCACAATATGTAATACCTGTTGTTTTTGTTCCCTTTAGGAATCTTAGTACCTTCTTTGCTGCCATCCAATGTTGTTTTCCTGGATTACTATTGTATCTACTTAAAACATTCACAATAAATATTATGTCAGGTCTGGTATTATTAGCAACATGCAATAAACTTCCAACCAACTGTCTATATGGCATCCTTGCCATTTCTTCCTTTTTTTTTATCAGTCTTGGGGCACATCTGTTTTGACAATTTTGCTCCTACTGTCACTGGAATTTTTACTGGATTACAACTTTGCATGTTGAATTTCTCAACTAAAGAATCTGTATATTCATTGATTGAGAGATATCCTTTTGTTTGCTCTGTCCCTTTTTATTTGTATTCCCAAGAATTTGGACAACTCACCTAAGCCTGTCATTTTGTATTTTTCTTTGAGAATCTCCTTACATTGTTTGAGAATATCCATACTACTTGCTGCTAGCACCCAATTATCCACATAGATGGCCATTATGCAAATTTCCTTTCCCCTTTAAGAATATAGACATTTCCATCATTTTTGAGTTTTGCAAGACCCTGTTCCTTTAGATAATTATCAATACACATATACCATTGTCTGGGGGCCTGTTTTAGCCCATAGACTGCTCTCTTCAGTCTCCAGGCTTTTGTTTTTCCATTTTCATATCCTTGTGCTTCTCTCATTTATACTTCCTCTTCTAGATTCTTTGGCGGTGCCGCTTTCCGGTCACGCGTTCTTGCTCATATCTGGAGATCCAGAAGCCTGTTTCAGCTGAAATTTGTTGCGATGGAGAGCCCTCTCAGCGATCTTTGAGTAGGTATCTAATTTGCCATTGATTGTGGCTTATATCTTTGTCAAAATCACAGATTTCCGGACTGTACATCCGGCCCCCAGAAACTCGCACGTTTCTGATCATATCTAGAGATCCAGAGCTTCGTTTCAGCTGAAATTTATTGCGTTGGAAAGCCCTCTCAGAGATCTTTCAGTAGATATGTGATTTGCATGTGGTTGAGTCATATTTCCAAAGCAAAATTGTAGATTTCTGGGCTGACAATAAAACGCCTCAAAACCCCCAAGGCTTCGTGGTGCTGGCCACACGTTCGATCATATCCGGAGCTTGGGGAGCTTTGGGTTCAGAATCGGGGACTTCACAATAGACTTGGTCTCGGTTCGGACTTGCAAGAGTGAGACTCTAAATGACCCGGGGCGTGACTCTCCCTCAGGCGGACAATGGAAGAAAAGCCGCATGCACTAAAGAAGCGAAAGCACGAAACGGAGAGGGCTCCTCTCCCCTCAGAGCATGTCACGCATCCCGAATATACTGAGCCTTGGAGGCAAAGTTGACAGCAAGACAGATAGGTTGGCCAAGATGGAGGCACAAAGAGACACCCACCAACAAGAGCCATCCTCAAGAAACAGTTGGTGAAGGAGAGAACGGATCTCCACATTAGAAGAGCAAAGCGGCCATTGAATGACCGCTTTGGCTGGCCGACTTCGGGAGCCTTGATCAAGCCTGGGTATTGTCGCCGCCATTAAGAAGTGAATTCATGGCAACATCTCAAACACCGAATGAGGTTACCCAGCCGATTGATAGGATCCATCGGCAGTGACAGATGAGATATCACAACCGCAGAGAGAGCTCGGGAAGCGAAAGGGAACAGATTACCACCTTAGCTAACTCAGGCGCCCCTCTTGCGGACCATGAAGCTAGAATGCATCAGATGCAAGCAAGGTTGGACACCCTAGAAAAGAGACAACGGAAGGACGAAGCAAAGGCACCGTGGGCTCACCTAGAGAAGAGGGGATGGCCGAAGTTTCACCGAGAGATGTATGATCTCCGCGGAGATGAAACGAAGCAGTGCATGCCGGGGCGGCATCAACAGTCGCCCAATGCCTGAGGCGCAGGTGGCCCGAGGGAATCAGCGGGTCCTTGCCGAGGAGGGATCGCCAATCCATTCGGGCCCCGAACCTCATTGTCGGGGCTTGCACGAAGATCATGGGGAAAGATCTGGCCGGCTAAGCTTAATGCCCCGGTCTTTGGAGATGGGCACTACAACCGCAGATTTGGGGTGAGAAACCACCCGAGTCCTGGGGCAAACATGAGACCCCGACCGGTCAAATTCACGATGTTGGACCAGGGCATCCAAGACTCTATTGCTGCAACGCCGCTAGCCGGGTTGAAGGGGACATCAATATACTTGGACACAGATCTTACTCCAAAGCAACAAAAGGAGAGCGAGAGGAGTTCACAAAAAATCGTGCAAGTCGGAGAAAAGGGGGGATCGGCAGGCTTGGTTAATGGCAAGATGAAGGTGTTTGTACCTCAGCGCCAACAAGAGGCAGAGGCAGCGGCGATGGGGCCGAGGGACATCTAGACCTTTCACCTCCAGACGCGGCAAACCGAGATGCAACAACCAGACCCAAAGAAACGGGCACCACACAACGGCCCCTGCAACCTCCTGAGCTGGTGCGGGGACAACCGCCACAAAAGATAGGGGCAAAGTCTTGACTTGTATCATGGAACTGTGAGGGGATTCCCACGGAAGAAGGGCGGTGGCCTTGTTGGGATCGCCACAGGTATGGACATCATCTTCTTGCAAGAGACATGGGAATATCGTGGGGCATCACCACGGACATCCCCGATACCGGTGCTTCGCCTGCGCTAATCGCGCCGCCATGGCAAGCGAGGATATGGAGGGGTGGCATGCTACTTCAAAGATGCTATAGCAGCCACGGTCTCGCTCCACAAGGTCGCGGACTTAACCGCTACACGTGGGTGAGAATCTTTGGAGCCTCGGCATCGTCCATTATTTATTGCATCTTTGTTATATACCCCATGCGACCTCTAAGTTCTACCAGGTCCGAGGAGGCGACCGCGGATGTACAAATGCCTTACAGAGATGCGTATGATGACATAGAGCAATATCGCCCGGCAAGGGCATGTGCTCTTGTTAGGAGATTTCAATGCATCGCATTACCGCAGTGCGATCGGTTACCTTCGAGGAGAGGCCGATTCTGACCCACTCGGCTTGAAACACCGCACCCCAACATGCCGAGGCGGTCTCAAGATCTGATCCTGCGCCTTTGGAAGGGAGTTGGTTCAACTCTGTCGGGTCTTTGACATGGTAGTGTGCAATGGTATGATCGGATAGCCCAATCGGGGGTTTTACTTGCAAGAGCGATAGACATGATGGTGGAGCTAGCGTGGTAGACTATCTCCTTGCTCGATGGTAGGACTTGACATGATCCGGCGAGCTCTCAATTGGCATCTGAACAGGAGATGAGGAGGCTTTGTCGGACCACTATCCACTTTATGTCACTTTGGATTGGGAGCACTCAATGGCGCAATCCGCAGTAGAAACCATCAGGGGTTGAGATACATCCCCGACTATTGAAAGCAAAGCGAATATGAGTGCTGTGATGGAACGTGAAACTGCAGGGGATTGATGCCCTTTGCGTTACATGATAGGTGGGAATGGCTTGTACATGCCTTACTCACGCAGCTAGTGCATGCTTTGCGAGGGGATCGCTTCGCGAATGGACACCGCGCGATTCCCTCGAGAATCCCCGGTTTGACGCCGAGTGCAAGGCTCTAAAGACCCAACTTCACGCCTCTGGATCCACAATTGCGGCGGCAGGCCATTCGTGACTATAGAGCATTCTTGAAATCCAAAAGCATCGTACATTGCAGACCATCCGTATGTTTGATTTGTTGATGGCGAGCCGAAAGCCTTCTACGGGCGTAGGGTGTTGTACAAGAGGCATCAACCACCCGCAATATTACCGTGAGACCGGTGGATGCATCGCTTGGAGGCTGTATGATCCCCCGGAGCAAACCGGCGGGGTTCGAGATCAGGTAGGAGAAATGCTTGCAGCTCACGGAGGAAGACATCCAACCGGGGCCTTAGACACGGGCTAATGGCAAAGCGAAGGACTTGCGGGGACTTCAAGCCGAGTTATTGAAATGGGGTGGGCCAGCTTTTGCTAGGGCCTCGGACAAAATTTATTAACCGGGCCATAAGGGAGGCCTCCCGGGAGAGTGGATGGTTAGCAAGGTCACCCTAATTCATAAGACAGTAAATGGGGATGATTCGCCCGAACTACCGCATGATCATGGTGAGCCCATTACTCGCAGCATTTAGCGTGTGTGGTGGAGAAGAAGTTAACTTCGGTGGGTTGAGGAAGTCGGAGTGCGTCGCGATTGGCCGGGGGGTTTCACCACGCCCCACCCACAACGACCATATATTCACTCTCGAGAATCCTTATGGAAGCTACTACTAAAATGCTGTGGCGTGATCTCATACTCTGTTTAAGTAGATTTCAAGATTGCATATGATCGGCCCCTCGGGACTGTTGTTGGCGGCATTTGCGGCCGCATGCCCCACAAGGACTTACAAAATGTCATCTATAGACTCTATGATGGGATATATCTTTGCATTGCATCGACGATCGGTCGAGTTGCTAGCACCATAGGGGTTAAACAGGGGATGTCCGTTATCTCCAACGCTCTTTGGTCTCTACATTGACAAGTTGGAGACTTGGATGCAAGAACATGGGGGCGGTGGGCCCACAGCCTACCGAGGCATATAGTATAAGGCAATTGCTCTATGCGAGATGATGTAGACTTGCTATCCCATACAACCGAGTATGCATCTTGATTTGGGCGCTCTTAGTGGGTTCTGTGACACAAGGGAATGACGGTGAACCTGCGAGAAAACTAAGCTCTGGCGGTCCTCTCCTCAGCAACATGATATCCCGGATCTCTATTACGAGGGGACGGCGGTGGATGTTGTAAGGACCTTCAAGTATCCGGGAATCGACTTTTATGCAAGCATGTTATGGGATGACTGTGTGGAAAGACGGGGTCAGCCATGGGATGGAAAAGCCACGTATGCTATGCGAATAGCTGCTGAGAATAGACCTATGTGATTGGGCACGCGTAGAGCACACCCTCGTGAGCACTCGTTGAACCAGTATTGTTGTATGGGGTAGAGGTCCGGGGTCCACAATTAGCAAGAACACACAGGATAAGCTAGAGAGGGTGCAAAAGGCCTTCTTAACATCTGATCTAGGTATCAAGAACACGGTGCCTTATCGAGATTTTGCTATATGAGACGGGTTCGCGGCCCTTACAACATTCCGCTATCTTGAGACATCTTGCATATTTCCACAAGGTCACCAGCATGGATGCACAACGTCTTCCCCCGAGGGCTTTGTTATTGGCACAAGAGCCACAACGACTGAAGAGGGTATGGCAGAAGCACTGTCAGGGGTGGTTCGCAACGTGGTCTATAGACTACCAGCAGATTGTGGCTATGCCTGATGCCCGGGACAGAGGCGCACACATGGATGGCTTTGCCACCACTCTGTGGGATGCAACCACTCGTGCAAAGCCTAAAACAGAGCACTACCACACGCAAGTTAATCCAACACTGGAACATGGCCCACACCAGTGCTTGAAAGCATATCTATGAAGAAGAAACGAGCTATTGCCTCGGTGAGGGCGAGGTCCCATCATCTCGCAATTGAAACAGTCGTTGGATTACGGATGGAGGGCGAGAATCCCCCATGAGATGAGAGAATATGCGGTGTTTTTGCCACATGCGGACAGAGGATGAGCACCATGCTCTGCAAAGTGTCCGGCATATCACGCGATATCCGAAAGCAACACATGCTGATCTTAGATGCTCCCGAGGCACCACAGATCAATTCTTTGGCATCGCCAATGGTTGCCGCCTCTAGCATCCTACATTTTGCAAGTCTCTACCGTTAGAGAATCCCTTACAGACAAGGGATCACGAGCCTACTACCGGGGTTTTCCTCCCATGTGGGGTTTTCATCCCATGGTAGGGACACATTGTATAGTAGCATTTGTCTTTTTGGTGTGGTTTTATCTGCTTTGTGTACTGCATGTATCGTCTCATAGGTCAAGTTTGGCCTCCGCGGACGTTAAAATATACTTCCTTCCTTCCTTCCTTCTAGTTCTGCATTCAAAAAGGCCGTGCATACATCCATATGATGTAACTCCATGTTCAGTGCATTTGCCATAGCACTAATCATTCTAATGCTGGACATTTTTATCACTGGAGAATGTGTTTCTTCGAAATCTATACCCTTCTGTTGTGAATATCCTTGTGCCACCAACCTAGCCTTGTACTTTAGGGTTCCATCAGCATTTTGTTTGAGTTTGAAAATCCATTTATTTCCAATTGCTTACTTTCCCTTTGGCAAATCTGCGATTTCATATGTTGATGTCCTTTCAAAAGACTCCATCTTTTCATTCATAGCTTCTTTCCATTTTTCACTTTCAAAACTATTTATTGCATCTTCAAAATTCTCTGGCACTCCTGTTCCTACTATTATTAAAGCTTCTGTACATTTTCAAATTGCCTCTCTATTCTGCCACTTTTGCCATCTTCTTTTCTTCCATACAAGTCTGTGTTAAACCTTGCTTCTTCCTTGAGCCGCTCCCCTTCATTTCTTCATTTCTTATCTTTCTTCCTAGTTCCTGGCTTTGTTCTCCATTGTCATGCACCAGTTATTCTTCTGTTTCTTGTGCAATAATTTTGTTTGCTTGATTATCACCAGTACTTTGTTCTGCCTTGTTAATGACAGTCCCTTTTTCTTCCTCATCTTCATCAAAGTTTGTATCTACCTTTACTTCTTTAGTTTTATTTTCTATACCCTCCTTTTGAATTTCATCAATTGCAGTTGTTCCATCATTTTCTTTTGTTATCTCACAGCTTATCCTGGGTTTATACAACTGATTTTCCACAAAAGTAACATCTCTACTTATCAAAATATTCCTTTTTTCAGGATTATACATTCTATATCCTTTTGAATTTTCATCATATTCCACTAAGAAACTTATAGTTGATCTATTGTCTAATTTCTGCCTCAATTCTTCAGGAATATGAGTATATGCCAAGCATCCATATGCCTTATATTTCTCATAACTTGGTTCATTGCTTGACCACACTTATTCTGATGTTTTTCCATTTATGCCTTTTGATGGCAACACATAATGTAACTCCACAACTGTTTTGACAGCCTCCTCCCAAAGAAAATTGGGTAGGCCAGCATGCTTAAGCATTGATCTAGTTGCATTCAAGATTGTTTTGTTCATTCTTTCTGCTACCCCATTCTGTTGGGGTGTATAACTACATATGTATTGTCTTTTAGTTTCCCTGTTTATGCAATAACTTGCAAATTTAGATGACATGTGCTCACCTCCTCGATCAGATCGAACTCATTTGATTTTCTTTCCTGTTGTGCACTCCACTTCTGCTGCAAATCTTTTGAAAGCTTCAAAAGCTAAGTCCTTTGTTTTGAGGCAGTAGATTCTAGTTTTCCTGCTAAGATCATCCACAAATGTTATAAAGTAGTGTTTTCCAGAAATCCCTGTGACATTCAGAAGTATGAATCATTCTGCTCCAGCATGCAACCTTTGCAAACAAGATTGTTTGTTTTACTGTCTGATGAATTTAACCAGCCTTGTCTGATCATCATTTCTATATTCTTTACATTTGTATGCCCAAGTCTCTCATGCCACAATTCAATATTTGGATTTGTTGCCAAGTTTATGGTTCCATAACAGTTAGGACTGATCCCAAACAGATTTTCAACTCGTCTTCCTAGAAATTTCAATTCATTGCCTTCAAAAACCTTACAATGCATTTGTTCCAATACAACTTTGAAGCCCATGTCAACCAACTGAGCAATGGATATCAAGTTCCTAACTAAACTAGGAACACAAAGTACATTCTGCAAATTTACTCTTCTTCCCCTTAAGTCAAACAACTCTAACACTCCTACATCTTCAACTCTTTGTAAATTTCCATTTCCTACTTGGATGTGTCCTCCTCGATTTCCTTTGCATTCTTTTAAGATTTTGGTTGAGCATGCAATGGTTTTCTTAGCTCCACTATCTAGAATTAGAAGATCATCACCATTAGATCTATTTTCACATGATGCAAGAATTGAAGTGCTTACTTCTTCTTCTTCTTCATCTCCAGTTTCTTCTTCCAAATGTATTTCTTCTGCTATATGGGTTTCAGGATTTGGTCTCTTGCCTCTTCCTCTTTCTCTGCCTCTAAAGTTTTTGCTTTTGCCCCTTATGTTGTCTTTTGGAGTTGAGCAATTAAAAGCATAGTGCCCTTTTCTCCCACAATTATAACAGTTTATATCCTTTGATAATTTAGGGCAATTGATTTTAATATGACCATACTCATTACAACTGAAACATGGACCAACTTTACCTTCTTGGCGAGTTTCATCTTTCCCTTTCCCTTTTGCCATAAGAATTTGAGTTGTATGTCTTTTTCCTCCAACACTCTATTCTGTTCTAGCTCAGTTTTGAGCATCCTTTCAGCTTCTAGCCTTGTTTTTGCAATAGTCCTAATAAATATGGCTATATTTCCAAGACTTGTAACTGCTCTTGAGATGGCCAGTACCTATTGTTGTTGAGTGTAGAACACTCCTGCTCCTTCCAAGTCTGCCATTATATTGTCAAAGTTCTGAAAAAAAAATCATTCACATTATCTTTATCAATTTCAGTCTCCTCAATTCATTCTCCAGTAGATCAATCTAAGAAGATGTCTTAGCCTCATATGTTGTCAATATATAATTCCACATTTGTCTACGACTCATGCCTCTCAATTTCAATACAATACTAGAACTCACTTTACTCATAATGATACCTTGAGCTTCACGAATTTTTGCATTTTTAGCCACCACAGCTCCTCCAGAAGTTACACTAACTTCTCTTGTCTGATCTGCCACAACTTGCTCTTCATGTGAAGAAGAACTCCCTTCATTTATCTCAGCCACAAGTCTTCTTCTAGAATTTGCCATGCTGGTTTCTCCTTCTGGTGGCTCTATAAGATCCCAAAGATCTTCTACTTGAAGAACATGCTTTACTTTCTCCTTCCATACTTGAAAGCCAAAATCTCCCTTGTATACATCTATGGCATTCAATAAACCTGCACCAAATCTGCTAGACATCTTTGTCTGCAAACCTGCTCTGATACCAATGTTAGGTTTTAAGTTTGAAAAATGATGTCAACATCAATGCAATCCTTTGTTCAATAACAACAACTCACAATACAATGGTAAACAATGCTAAATTATTACAGCACAACAATTTTTCTTGTTCAAAATTCATTGTTTCCAAGCATTGTCATTCCCATTCTCAAATAGAAGAACATATTGAAGCAATGACCTATGCATTTATTCTTTATCAAAGAAATTTCAAAGACTAGCATGAACCTTTGCAACTGGGATTGAACTATCCTGAAAACCTAATGATGTAATCTGTAGATCTTGGGTTTACTAATAGGATCAATTCCGGCTTCTTTGCCGGACCAATTCAATGCCTCCTGTGTTTATCAAGGTCTGATTAGACCGAGAAATTCAAATAAGAATTGGCTCCAATTCATTGGGTCGACTTGCTTCTCTTTGAAATATTTCTATATATAACTGTTCAATGGTTTTTCCAATAAAGAAAACCATGCCTCTAAATCACATATTTACAAAATACGTGCACCATTATTTTTCTATGCCCACACATATGGTTTTGCCATGGGACCATTTAGTTTTTTACTTCAACATCAACTCTGCAGGATGTCTAACCCAGTTCTCTGTCAATTTTGTCTAGACAATCTTTTCTGTTTTTGCTCTTGCTCTGTATGAACTTTGAAAACTTTAATGTTGCAAGATTATGATATGAACAAAAAGCAAAACAAGTTCCTTGACACCTTTTTTACAATGCCTGATTTTTAATGTTTCTGCAAGTATCATAGAATTGCCCAGAATAGGTGCCTGTGCTCAAAATTTGATAAGTTGAGCTATACTTACTGGAATTAAGTGATTTTAATTGCATTGGAAACTAGACTTTGAGCTGATCAGTTTTTTGACTTTGAGCTGCAGAAATCAGAGCTCTGTACAGGGAGAACCATCTAGCCAAAGTTAACCAAATATCTTTTCACGATTTGTACCAGTTGGATTCCTATTATAAGGGTCTACACCTCTAAATCAGAAGTCTTTCATATAAAGAAAGGTACGTTTGCTTTTTCTTTTTGTCTCATGTTTAAGGTAATGGGAGCCATGAATATGAGATTAAAGTCTGTGGGTATGTTGCTGCTTGCTGGTGAATCCTATAATCATATATTGTGTATATATCGTGTATGCTAAGCATGGACAATCGGTAGAAACGTTTCGTTATTTCCCTTTAGTTTGAACTTCAACATATTCATTTCTTCCCGACAATATAGAAAGTTCAGTTATTATCAAATCCAATACAGGTCATTGAGCCCTGATGCAAGGACCGATATCAAACTGCGGAAGAAGATCAAGAGGCCGCAAGTGCCCAAGTGTGAGTATTTTTAGGTTACTCTTTCCTTCTTTGCATTTTGGCAGTTGGTTGTCGCTCTAATATGTCAGATCAACCCAGTTACATTACATTACGTTGTTCTCTGTTTCCTTCTGGAAAAGTATCATCATTCACAATTCATCTCTAGTGTATCAGGATCGATTTGTGGCCCAATACTACTTTTGCGGACCTTTCTAACTAGTGAGCTTGGCACAACATTGCGATTTCTCTATATGCATTCACTAGGATTTCAGATAAGGTTTATTTCTTTAGTACTTTATTTGAAGGTTTATTACATGTGTCATTCTTACAACTGTTTTCAGCTTTCCAGGCTATACTATCGTTATCATGCATCCTAGCATGTTGTCTTGATTATTTTATATTTTTGAAACATCATTCAACTCATCCTTAACAGAGAAAATTTGTGGGAATATAAAGGTATAAGCATTCATCTAGAACAACTTTAAAACTATTCTGAACAAGGTTTAACCATCTCTCTGTTTTGATCTTCAGGATCTTGGGATAATATCGTTTGAATGGTTCTTCTTTGAACTTCACCTTGATTGCATCGACATATGCCGCAGGCTATTACGTAGAAATCCAGATGCTTTACTACCTCCAATTGCAACCTTAGCATGGACATTCTAGATTGTTGCATAATAGATGTATTGGCCCAGGCTTTTTTTATGTTGTACCGGAGATGCTCTTTATCTTACTGCTAACCTTAAAGGGAAAAAGGACGGACTTGAATCCAGTTCTGCACATTCCAAATCGACGACAGCATTCATTTATGACATAAAGCAGTTGAAGACTCTTTATGTTTGGCATGCAATGACTGCGTTCCGGGGTGCAATAAGGCCGGGCATTATGTCTAACTCAAAGTTTCTAGAGGTGGCACTAACACCTCGTGTGACATCAATCAGGAGGGATCTAACTGTAGACAAAATAACAAGATTGGAGTTGGTGTTATGCCTCCAGAAAGAATCCAACAATTTTGCCAGTCTTTCCATTCCTATTTAGCAGCCAGGTGATGAAATGCCAGATTTGCTTTTCGTGCAAAGTATGATGCAAGCTAGAATGGTAGATATTCTGGAATGTAGATAGGGATTTGAAGCGCATTAGGAATATTTATTTTAAGAAAGGGGCCATATAGAAGCGGTGTAGAGGAAGATGTCTGCAACTCTTTGTATTCAGATCAATCTTCTGGCATACTTCTATTATTTTCTATGAATGATATGAATTTTAAAATATCTTTTGGGATCATTTTAGAGATTAAGCAATATGTTACCTTTCTATTATTTTCTATAAATGATATGAATTTTAAAATATCTTTTAGGACCATTTATAAAGACGAGACGAACTTACGATCACAATGATCCATCCGAAGCAAGATCCTCATGACCAACGCACATTTCCAAGCTAGAGACCAATGACCCATCTACCAAATGCTAGAAGCTTATTTTAAAACTTCAAAAGCTTGTGGACATATGTACGTTTGTCTCAACATTCTTTAAGGATTGTAGATGTATTCTATAGCCAGATGCCAAGCTTTGCAGTAGGAAGTTGAACAGAAATTGATCGAGAGATTACAAGAAAATGGCTAAGAGTTTAGCTTGAGGTTTGACTAGTGTTTGATCGAGGGCTTGACTAGGGATTGCATCGGGTTTTGGACGAAGGATTTGACTGAAGTTGACACGAGAGTAATAGACATTTAAGTCAACTACATTGAGAGTGAGCTTAGTATCATGTATTTGCTCAATTTCACACACATTGAACAAAAAGACTTGCAAATAAAGTTGAATTGCATTAGAAAGAATCGCACTAACTACAGCTAGGTGGGAGATGTGGGTGAGTGCAAGTCTCACCGTACTGGATGTTTCTCACTATGAGGTGATGTCTTCTTTCAATTAACAAAAACAAAAAAGAGAATAGAAGGCCTTTGACAAAATATTTGACTAGGGTCCAGGCAACGAGAGCTGTTAAATAGGCATATTCACTCCTTATTCCTTAATCTACACCGTGCACAAAGTTCCTCGTTTGTGGGGTATGGATGTATAGAATTTGTTATACTGTATAACAAGATTTGCAAAATACTATAAGATTTCAGGCAATATACTATATGGTGTTGATTTTGTACGTGCAAAACATAATTACAGAGGCTCTCGCTGCCCTACGTCACCCTTCGTGTGAATATGCACCCAAACAAAAGGGGGTTTAAGGGGGAATTTAATTTTAAACATGTCTAATGTAATGGTTTGTGTTAATTAATGTTCATAGTAGTTATGTTGGTTGTTATATTACAAAAAATTTTTGGCCCTTCGGGCCACAAAAGAAAATAAAAAAATAAAATAAAAGTACAAAATGATTGATGTGTTATTGCAAACCATATATTTTAAATTGCATAATTTATAGGCTCCAAAATGACAACATTGTAACAATGCGCTCAAATTGTCTTGAACATCATATGAACATAATCTGGAAATGAAGGTAGCCTAGCAGAAATAGCGAAACAAATTGAATCTAGATGATGGTTGGTATGAAGAGATTAGAATGGAAGGACTTACTGTTTAGTGCAACTGCTTGAAATAAACCCTGGCCTCAAGGATATTACAATGTCTTTTTGTCAAGGCCTAGAGTACTTCATCTTTACAGCCTCAATATCATGCTGGGGTCGTTATGTATGAAACCCTTCACTCAACGGACTAGCATAAAAAGCATTTGAGTGCCACAAAAGGTAGGAGCATACAGGCGCGCTATCACTTGCTAGATTGCACCAAGAGAGCATTATCTCTTACCAACCGAAGACATTGAGCAGACATTGTGCTAGACCTATTAAACTGCCAACTTTTTCTATGCAGAAGCTCTATGACAACCAAGCATGGCCGTCCATGATATAGCATCGTGGGAAGGAAAGGCATGTTGCAAATTAAGGCTTACGCCCCATCTTGGTGCCCTGTTCTTGAGAGCGGATCAATTATGCGATTGCGATCGATCGACATTGATGTGATTCCATAATCTTTACTCATGGATACAAACATGTGGCATCCCTCATTAAGCTGGCCTACATAGCTGGTAGCGAGAAAGCCCATCAAGCCCTCATCTTTTGATTTCATCCAAAAGCTTGTGGGCTTCAGTGCTTTGTCCATCTTGAACATATCTTTGGATAATAGTGCTCCATGAAATAACATTTCGTTGAGGCATCCTTTCAAATACAATAGTTGCATCCTCCAAGCTTCCACATTTGGTATGCATATTAGTCAAGGCATTCCAGACGGCCAGATCTGAACCAAATTCACAATTTACAATGCATGTATGTACCCGTCTACCTACAGCTAGAGACGAATTTGCAGCACATCCATCAAGGATGCTCACAAAGGTGATGTGATCCGCTTCAGCAACATCTTCCTGCATCTGCTGAAATAATTGCAGGGCTTCTTTAAAATGATTCTGCTGGGAAGAGGCTGAAATTATGGAATTCCAGGACACGAGATTCTTTACTGGCATCTCTTGTAAAAAATGGATGGCCTCTATAAGCCATTCCTTTTCTACACAAATTCCAATCATGCGCATTTTCAACATGGCCCTGCTGCACATACGCTGTGATCAAAGCATTCCAAGAGACCACATTGCGGGCTGGCATTTCTCTGAAGAGCTGGAGGGCAAAAAAACGGTTATACACAGATCAACAAAAGGGGATGAAGAATGGGATCGACAGAAGGGGATTCTAGTTCTACAGCATACTGGACCATTTCGCATGGAATAGCCAACAGATCAGGATATACATGTAGGGAATGTAAACGGAGCATACCTGTGAATGCACCGAATATCTAGCATCTGCCGGGATGGTAGAAAAATAAGATTGTTCTATCAATGCACCGAATATCTAGCATCTGCCGGGATGGTAGAAAAATAAGATTGTTCTATCATCAACACTGCTTTTCTCAACACCCGGATCCCAGAAGCCAGCAAAATTCTAGTTCCAAATCTACCAAGTGGGACGGCAGTATCAGCTCCTCTGCTCCTCGAGGAAAAGGGTATGGAAAATGGTGGACTTGAATATGGCTACCATGGTCGCCTTCCAAACTTGGCCTCTCAAGGTCGCAGAGCTTGCACTTGGTCGCAGAGCGAAGCCTAAGAGTACCTGCAAATATGAGTATTAAGCTTTGGATATGGCTTCAATTCCAGCAGACTTTGGATCTAGCAACCCTAAAATAAACCAGACTAACCCTAATCCACACAACCCTAAAAAAATCCTAAAACTAATGGGAGGATATTCACCACAGGATTTGCCCCTTTTTCTAAAATCAACGGCTAACAAAAGGGTGCACTCTAGAAATACTATTTAGTACACCTGGATGAATACGGCCACCAAATCATATGAAAACCTTAGAGAAAACGGTACAAAAACACAAAAAAAACCCCCTGTTATAATGCTAGATATTTGTTTGATAAGAACAACTAGATGGCATTGTCACTTCAACAGCTTGTGAAACGCTTCCTCCTATTGATTCAAGAGCTAGATGTCATTGTAACTTCAACAGCTTGGGAAAAGCTTCCCTATTGGTTTAAGAGCAATTGAGCTAACTTTTCTATTCGTCACAACAACAATTAATGTAGTTTGATGCCAAGAAACTATATTATCTGCTTGGGTCTCATTCTATTCTATTTTGAGTGAAGAAAGTAAGCCTTTGCATTGTGCAATATTAGATTTGACATCCTATAAGGCTTTTGCATCTTTCTATAATGGGTAAAATAGACATGGTAGTCAATGTAACTTATCAAATGATCAATTGACTTGATACACTCCCTCAAGTACTTGTATATATACACAATTATATAAGCACCCCCCTTGTATCCAGTGTTCCAATATTTTGAGGTGGCACCGTCTAGGTCGTCCAGATCTGAGATCGACGGCGTGAATAAACTCCATTCTTATCCAATGGTCCAGTATTTGAGGTGTCACTGTCTGGGTCATCTAGATCTGAGATCGACGGCGAAGACAGTGGGGCAAAAGTATGCTGGTGGATTATAAAAAAGGGGGGTCAGCACCCAGCACCAGCACCCTTCAGACTTTTATTTTCCACCCTTCACTAATTACAGTCTAACATATTTGACGCCCGTCACTTCATATAGACCGTACCCATTCTAATAATAATTTGTTTACCGTCCACCGTAATGAATGTGAACCTAAAGGAAACAAAGTTTTGAATTTGTAAATTGCAACTGTCTGTTCCCCAACTTTCGCTACTCTGGCCAAAAAAGCCCGCGGAGAAAGATCGAGAATTTCTACATTCTACTCTAGCATTCCAAAAATCAAACGTACTATGGTGAAGAAGGTTGTTAATCCACCAGCTCAGCCAGTAATACTAACGGATGCCATGCGCAGGGTAAGCAAAATGCACTACCAATTTTGATATGGGCTTAGGGTGCCCTGTTAATTTGTTTTTCTTGCTTTCTTCCAGCCCAGAAGGAATGTGCCCCAAAGACCGGGCCTGGCTGATTGCCGAACAGAGGAGGACTTTCATGCTTATGCGCGGTCTACCAAACGATGGTGTACATCCCTCTCAATTTTGAACGGATGTCATTTCTGCTGCAGAGTATAATGAGGTTTGGGATATTAATGATGTCATTCCCAACAAAACTTCAATTGACAAGATAAGGCCAGAGCATGAAGAAACTTTAATTGAACTGTTGAGCAAGATATACCCAGAAGGCTTGAAGAATAGAGAAGTTTTCTATTTATTTGCATTCAACAACTGCCAGAGGGCCAAGCAGGATCTAGAAAATTTCAAGGTTAACTGGGCAGCAATGGCAGCAAAAAATAGAGCCTATTCAAGCAAGGTTAAATGTGGACCCAGTACTAGCGGCCCCATGAGCATAGCAGAGCCCAGCAAAACTCAGCAGACAACAGCACCTGAAAGCATAGTTGAAAGGCCAGCCTCAGCAGGCACTGATGTAAAATTAGAAGGGAGGTTGTCCTTCAGGAGTACTGCAATGTGCCCAGCAGCATTCTCAGCTTATGGAAAAAACATTGCCCACTTGGAAAGCATGATCTAAGGTGTGCAGGATGCCTTAAAAATGCAACAGAGTGATGTGGTGTCCAAGAAGGAACTAGTTGCACAATCTCAGGCAAAGGGCACCTTCTTTTCGGCTGCACAGCAGAAGTTGCAGACCATAAAGGATAATATTGCACATCTTCAAGCCCCCTCAGATCCTAATGTAGGTGCCTCTGCTGAGATTCAGAATTTGGAGAGGGAGAAGATATGGCAGAGTATATGTTGAAGCCCCTCCTTGAAATAGGGGGTGGGCCAATGGATGAAATCATCGTACAACAGGTGGCTGCTCTAACTGCTTAGGTTGCCAATAACGAGTCCCTCCTTGCAAAAGCCCAGCAGCACTTACAGAATGTCACCAGGCTGAGGCACATTGCAGCACCTGACAGCATAGTGCCAAAGACACCAACCCATGCAGAATCTAAGGGAGATTCAAGTAGTACTAATGATGCTGCCAATTATGTTGTAGTTCCAAATTCTGCAACTGCCTCTACAAAGGCCTCCCCTAACACGGTTGCTGCAGGGAAGGAAAACGATGGCGAAGATGTCGACAAGCAGATTCTTACAGTCGTTTTCAAGGTCTCCAGATTGACACGATCAAGGACTATGAAGGTTGTGAAAGAAGAGAGCGAGGGTGAGTCAGAAGTTGATCTTGATGAAGATGTCCTTATAGAAATAGCATTTGGAAAAAAAAAAAAAAAAAACAAGGCTAATGTAATTTTGCCATATGTATTTCAGGCAGGCAAACTTTGATTGCTCAAGAAAACCCTCAACCATCAGCCAAAAGGATTTTGTTTAAACAATTAATATATTTGATGTTTGTTGTCTTCCACCATGAATGTGTAAATTTTGTTTGGTTAATTCATTCAACTTAGGCTTGAGTAAAAACTTGTCTGCAGAAAAAGAAGGCAGCCAATGGTTATACTTAGTGAATCTGATGAAGAAGACAATGCCACTAATGGAGTGCCAGCACAACCTCTAGTATACAAAAGGTGCCATCTAGGATTTAGGGTTTAGGGTTTTTTTCCTGTTGTATTTCACCTTGTACATTCTCTACAAATTTCAATTGGTAATTGGAGCACCACCCTTGCTATTGCGGGAGAACAAGACAGGTTGTTAATGATGAAAGGGAGGATGAAGCACGGAAGGCTACTGCAAGGGTTACTGATAGCCAGGAAACGCCAATACATTGGGGGCAGGGAGATACTAATGATATCTCGGACTATGGGTTTCAGCACTCTCCATCATCGGGTAGCAAAGCTAAAGCAGAATCCAGCAGATTGCAGCAAAGTCTAGCATGTCTTGGCAGCACAGTCCAGCACAGCATGGCAGCACAGTCCAGCACAGCATGGCAGTACAGTCCAGCACAGCTGGCAGCACAGTCCAGCACAGTCCAGCACAACTCGACAGTGGGTGCAAACGTTGAGGGATGGGACCCAGACGGAAGTTGGTGTACTAGCACAACAGAGGAGAAGCAGCCAAAAAATCTTGCCTCCACCTCATACGAATCATGTTGTAAAAGAAACTGCAAATAAGTACCTCATTTGTAGACCAGGGTACCATGAGTTTGTGGAGTGGGCACTGCAGAGGTTTGATATTGTGATATGGAGGGCTTTTCTACTTCGGAATACAAGGGATATGGTGGATGCATTATTCCCAGAATTGCGGACCAAATTCTTAAAGGTATATGGTCAAAAGCAGTGCTATGCATGCGAGCATCCAACCAATACAACAAAGCAAATTTTTTCAAGGAGTTGAAGGTTGTACTTGATGATTTTCTTGAATATCATGGTATGATTTTATTGGTAGATGACAGCCTACACACAAAGGGTTTCTAAACCCTCCACACACAACCCTTCCTGTTATGCCTTTCAAGGGGCAGGAAGAGGACAATTTTTTACAGAAGTTTGTGTGTCCAGCATTGGATTACTTGTCTTCCTATATAGTTGAAGAAACAATCTCACAGCTAGACATCGCTGATGCATGGTTGCAGAAGGAGAGAGTTGATGTATTGTATTACTGTCTCAACAACTATCTTGTCTCGGCCTATTATGTTTTTAATGCTCCACAAGAGATACAAAGGCAGTTGCTGGTCAATATGCCTAAAAAGTCCAATCACTCTGACCAATGACTCCAAAAATACCATTGTACACCTTTTATAATATATATGACTTGCTTTTTGTAATCTTGAGTATTGATTCCAAGTAATGTCTCTAATACAACATCAAAATTTAAGATAAAGGTCCACCGCTACCGAGTGACCACAAGAATTGCTGAAATGATGAAACAACTAGGTCAAATCATTTTCAACCATATGGTAGGCTGTCAAGGATCATCTGATGGGTAGCCTCCTCAAGGGAAAACTTGTTGGTGCCGAGGATTTGATTCATCTCAAATTTGATTGCTGAGACGTGATTGTATTGATAAGTAAGACCTTTGTTTTGAAGTAGCTCCCAACTACCATCGGGTTGGATAGCATAGTATAAACCAGCCAATACGTGTTCATCGACATTGAAAGTCTGACCCCAACTGTCATGTACAATTTTGTCAAGAATATCGACGTAACACACTTCACCACATAGAAGTCTGCATTCTCTTGATTGCCATCCTCGTCTACAACTGCAAAGTTGTCACCTTCCTCTATGTTTCCACTAAGCTATTCCCCATCACCTTCAAAAAATGCCTCATCAATTTCGTCATCAAGTGTTTCACCAGTAGACTTTATAGGCTTCAGTGTCACATACCTTCAATTCTTCAACCTGTGCCTATTCACACAACATGACCAGCTTCTCTTCATACAGTTACCACAGAAATAACGTAAACCTCTATGAGCTACCCTTATGGTCAATTTGGCCATGTATGTCCTTATGCTGTGTATTTCCTTGGTCCCTTCCACCTTGGCACAGTCCAGCCGGCCTGTCCTATCAATATCATCCTTTCCAATTAACCAGAAGTACCTGCAAAGAGACATCAACAAGTATTGCAGTTCACAGACAGCGTTACTCATACCGACCTGGTTTTGAGTATAAGATATTTTATAAGGCTTATGTGTCTGAGTTTAGTGATACTATTGTAATGCATTTTATGATTGCAATACAATGAGAACATAAACATGTGGGATTTGAACATACAATTTTACCATTTGTTTTTTTTTTAGCACGCCAACCTAACCAAGCTTGCAGCCCTCCTTGCAATTCTAGGCTATCCACGTAGCAGTTCCAAATCATCAAAGTCTGAAGTGGCATAATATTCACCATTAGATTTTCATTTATGTAGATGTAAGGCCAGGGAAATTAGAAAAAAATCTAAAATTTCCACGGAGATACAAAGGATGTCGCGAGAGCATTCGTGCCTCGTGCCTGGCCAAAAATCTTCTACTTCCGTTTATTCCAGGCTTATTTCCTTGTTTATAGGGCAACCGTTTGAGTTTCTTCCTGATCATATTCTTCGCATCATCTTCTCCGAAATCACCCATGTTCCGACCCTTGCTGCTTGTCACCAAGTCTGCAATCGCTGGAACATACAATTCAAGCACGAAAACGCACTTGTTTTTCCAAAGAACATCCCTGAATAAGTTATTTTCCGAATTCTCTATTTTAATCTCAAGAGAAGAAGCCTCAGAAGTTACCAAAGCGAGGAGGAGCATTTATGCAAGGTCCAATCCTCCAGATAAGATTTTGGCTTTATTGAGTATTCATTGTCTTGTTGTCTCCTGCTTGTTCATCACAGTCTTGAGCATGTGATCAGTTTACGCTTCCCTGCCCATAAGAGAATATTGAATTCCTTGTTTTGGTCAAAGTCTTTTACCATGGTGGATGCCTTTCAGGCCTATGTAAAACCAGTTTCGTCATTCAAAATTAATAGAGTTTTGCAAGCAACTCACTGGTATATGGTACAACAACCTCAGGTTAGTTTTTGTTCTCTCTTTGAAGTATCCCAATAATGCAAGTATCTAGAAGGGTAGTTATTGGACATGAGAAAAAAAAAAAGCCTTTACTAGAAGGCATATCTCTTTTATGTCGATGCTTAGAAGAAGACAACTTGCTTATTTCAACTCCAAAAGAGGACGAGTACCAGTTCGGTTCTTCATAAATCTCTCTGAAGTTCCTCAACCGTGTTTTCCTGGAAGACATCGGAGAGTTTCATACTTGTTGGCAGCTACTATAATACTTAAGTTTGCCACCTAACTTTCTGATTGACTCTGACTTGTTTAAAAAGTGACATCTTTACGTGCTTCTGATTGTGCACAATGTTCTTCTAAAGGCATTGCCAAGTCTGTAATGCAGATAACCAGAAATCATGGCATTTCAAGAATTATTCTCAACTTAGTAGATTTGTCTAGTACTATTTGCAGACAAACCTAAAGCAAGCTATGTTGTTTCAATATCTACTTGCTTGAATCCAACATACACTTGCCATAGGTCACATTGTCAACCTAGACTCTATGCAAAACGCCAATCATGATTGGCATTTCAAAGCAATCTTTTTAATCAGAGATTGGCTCCAACATCGTATCTTAATAATATAATTTGGGCTAAGGTTTCACATCATCCAATTTCTTAATCTCTTGACAGTATAACTTGGTATTTCCATAGTCTTTGTCTTTCTACATGGTTTCTTTGTTATCTCTTTATCCCTTATTGACAATTTTACAACAGTTTTATTAGTGTGCTTTCTGGTTTTGTCCTGCTGCAGAGAAATATGACATTTTGCCCAAATTGCTGAACATTTTTGCACAAGGATTAAGCACATGGTTCGGTTTAAGTACTTTCTCTATCTTTTCCCTTGTAATTCTTGTTTTAGTATTTGACCAGAAAGGGGGTTCAATGCCCAGACATGTAGAATTGAGCACCTTTTGCATTGGTTTATCAGAATCCCCTCAACATTTTGTTCGTGTGCTTCTTTATAATATAAAGTCTGCCATGGTTGTTTTGTTACATGATTCCTGGTTATTGCTGCTATTCTGCGGAGGCCACTCATGGATGTTTCAGACAAGCATAAAACTAGCAACGCCTGTGACTGTTTTATTATGTAGTTGGATTTTTTTCCTTAAATTTCTCACTGGTATTACTTTGTCTACAGAGCTTGCTGAAGACTAATCTGTAACAAAGTCTAGAGTCTCATTTATTATTTTCTATCAGTATGATGGCATCCTCACATTGCTTAGTCACAAATTTTTTTCCTAATATTGATTCTCCATATTTGCCTTTTGGTAACGTGAAACCCTAGCAAGTTTTTTCACACAGGTTGTTAAGCTTGAAATAACCATAACATCTTGGAGACATCTTCTAATTGCATTCCTGCAAAATATTTTGTCCTCAAAACAACCTATCTAGAAGAATATTACCTTGATAAACCAAAACGTTTTATATATGTGAGGTGTGCATGCTTCTTCTGATGCAATGCTTCCATAGTTTTGCCAAAAGCAGGAGGAGATAATGGAGCAACATCAATGCTGCCACTTGGTAAGCAAGGTTCCTTTCTTCTGCTAAGCCCTCCTTCTCCTGTCCAATGATGAGAATTTCTCATAATTGCAGATATGGTTACTTCGGCTGCAATTCTTAGAAAGGCTGCTGGTGTTTTCCATCATATAGCACAAAACTTATTTACCAGGATTGATTACAAAGCTACCTAATGATAGACCACCTGAAGTTACACCATCAATGGCAGCAATAATGCACCCCATCTGCCTGGCAGAAGCACAGATAACTAACTCTAGTTTCTTATGCATTACAGTCATTGTTTTTTAGTAAGGAAGAGGATAAAGGACTATGTTGTAAAGAAACACAGACAAAATAGAAATCCTTTTCCATATTGCGTCGGTGCTCAAATAGTTCTTTGCTTTCATTTTCTACGCACTTATACTTCTTATAAAAACATACTGCATGCATCACAAAACATTCTTTTAGTCTCTTCTACTTAACATTTATTGTTGACTGGATGATTTTAAATCCAGGCAGTGGCAGTATGCAATGCTCAAGAGAAGAGCTCAAGCAATAGTCTTCTTTCAAAACTGCATTTTGGCATTGTACAGATCCTCGAAGAAGCTAATAGCTACCTTCAGCAATATGCATCTAACTGGAATGATGTTGCTGACAAATTCAAGGTTAGTTAAAACTTCTGCTAGATGCCATTCTGCATGTATGGATGATATCGATTTGAATTTAAGCTATCTTAAAAATTCTCTCGCTTAGGCAACGTTAAAATATGCTAGTCATATTATGTAGCGGTCGAAAATTTAGAAATCTTCGTACAACATTGTAAGCAGAACTTCCATTTGTAGTTGAATGCCATTGTCTTTATAGTTTCCTTGGTTCTCAAGATCTCGAATGATGGGACTCTGAAAGCCATTGAATTAAACAGAGATTTTTGCATGCGACTACTCGTCTCTATGAAGATGAAGCGAAACTTGTCTTCAAGCAGGAAATCTAGACAATCTACCTTTTGGCGGTGTGTGCACTGGGGCCTCTATCGACACCTTGTATGATACAATTAGGAACCATGTTTTAATTTCAATTTTAAGTTTAGTTCTTTCTATTCTATTCTATTCTATTCTATTCTTTTTAATTTTTTTTGAAGAACGTGTTTTACTTCATATTATACACTCAAAATATTACAAAGTACTTCCAGAAGTAAGAAATGTCCCTGAAGCATCAATCACTTTTAGATGATCACTCCATATTGGAATTTTAATACGATCAGGCCAATTGGAGATCTGAAAATAATTATACAACTTCTGACGAATTTCTTGAAGCACCACCTGAGAAGAAATACGCTTATCATAAAAGACCTTTCTTCGCCTTCGCTTCCATACACTCCATATTAGCCAAGACTTTGCCATGTGAAATGCAATCCTTTTAGAAGCAATCCACTGATTTGGATAAATACCCAAAAGAAAGTGCTGACTATCCAAAGATACTCCAAAAAGAGAATGCAGCCAGGACCTAAGACTACTATTTCGCACACAAATATAAACAGTGCTCCAATGTTTCAATGCACCGCTCACACATTGGGCTAAGTGGGCTTACTCCCGGCTTAAAGCGATGAACCATCTCATTAACTCGCAAAGAGCAATGAATCACCTGCCAAAGTAGAACATTTACCTTTCTTTCTTTGTTATTAAAGAACAAAGACATTTCTTTCTTTTTTTTCAATAAAAAAGGAACTTTAAAATTGCCTTGTATTTTGGGCTATTTGTCAAATACCCCAGTATTTACAAAAGTTGCCAAACTTTTGGGGCATCTATCAGAACGCCTATGATTTTGGTCAATTTCAAATGGAAAGGCAATGCTGCTATTTTCGGGATCATGGATTTGCCATCAGACAAATTTGGCATCACCAGTTGTGCTACTCTTCCAAATCCATTATGCTCCAAAATTGATGTACAAATTTTGATGTATTCAGTAATCTCAATTGGATTTTGTCTTGATATTTTGATCACGTTTATTTACATAGCAAGCTTCTATTCCATTGCTAATATGCCTGAAAATAAAGGTAAATTATGGCTTTGGCTTCCTCCATATAAAACAACTAATATGCCTGAGAAATAAAGGTAAATTATGGCTTTGGCTTCCTCCACATAAAACAACTAATGATACCTAAAATTCAAGAACATGATTTAAAAACCTTCATTGCATTGCATAACTTGGCAACAGCCCCTGGCGTGCCTTTTTGCTAGCCCTTTTTTTTTTTTTTTTTTAGTGCAAGAAGTACCTTTTATTGAATCTTCTAAATCTTTACTCATAGTATGATGTCTTGGAAAGAGCTACAATATAGACCTAGTTATTCCAGAAAATATACAATGGTCTAAGTTGTATTGCAAGGGCCGTTTAACTATTATGAAAACTACCAAGTTTAATTGCATATGATTCTATAGTAGTGAATAAAAATAAAACCCTAAAATGGTGCATTTAGTGAATGCGTGCTTGAATAGCGGTAAAGGCCGGTGGACCTTGCAGAAGATCTATGACAAGGATTCATAGGTGGGGGTATTTTTTTGGTGCAAACATACATAATGGGCTATTTTTCTGATGAAAATGAGGCATCGGACTCGGATAATGATACTTAATATTTCTGATTTGAAGAGGGAGCTTGAAGCATATACAGTTCGTCTATCTAAGTCTGATCACAGAATGGATGCTAGAGGCAGTAGAGGAGGCTATGGGCAAAGAAGAGGCGGCTTTCAAAGGGACGATAGATATTATCAAAAAAGTCCCAGGCATTTCGGCAAAAGGCGCCAGGATGAGTATCATGATGGACAAATAATCCAAGAAACTCAGGAGATTGATGGTGACCCAGACTTTGATCAGGTTTCATTTGGATTTACAAGCTTTAATAGGAGTCTATAGTGGCATAGATTTATTTACAAAAGGTAGTTCCTGATTCCACATGATGAAAACTATGAAGCAGGTCTGCTCATAAAGATTCAGGTGAATGCTAGATGCATTAGGAATACGTCTGTAAGGATACAAATAGAGGTATATTGTCCAAATTTTATGACCATAATGGTGGCGGTGATAGCTAATAGACCCTAAGTTCACACTATACATTAGAAACAATGGCTTTTGCTGCTCTAAAACACAATAGAGTCCTATCCAGACTTCGATCAGATTACATAATAGATCTAGGTGTTGTATAGGTTGTTAAGGTCACATAAATAAATTCATTTGCTGATGGCCTGACTTCACATAAGAAAACTTGTGAGGCTTGTTTACTCATAAGGATTCCGACCAAAGGCGAGATGCATTAGAAATACATAAGGCTACATATGAATGGTTAAGTAAAAAATCTTTTTACATGTTTCAAATGATAACCGTTCACTATTTAACATGATGATAAGGTAAAGCTTACAAACAAGAATCAGGTTTGAGGATTTGTGACGGGTTTGAAATTATGGATTATTCTATAGCGGTGATCCTTAGATCTAATTACAAGCATGGGTTTCAATTTGAAATACCAATGTTAATCTCGATTTCAGATATATATTCTTATAGTCAAAGTACTAATAGGGCAAAAGGAACAATGGGTAATCAGCGAAGAGCTGAAAACCCCAATGTACCTTTTTGCCCTTGCCTCGATACCATTTTTATGTTAACGAGGGTATTGTTTGGAATTTCTTGCATGCGGGGGTTTCTTCTCATTGTCTCTTTTTGCTTTACAAGTGTGGTTTGGCTACAAGGATGGATCAAGTTTTGAAAAACAATGCAACCGGGTTCTCATACAACACACTGATCAGTCCACGAGCACCTTGAGCGAGGGTTCTTTTGGTTTTAAGTTTATAAAAGTGCAAGGTTGCTTATAATACATTATGAGGAATGATATAGACTAGGAAGTATGGTCTGTTTGATCGTATATGGATTACTGATGTTAAAAGGAAAAAGGATCTATGAATATGTTTTATAGATGATTTACTCTCATATAGTGAAACTTAATATATGGAGATAAAAAGTGGCAGAAAACTGTACTGCAATTATATATGGTTTCTGGAATTATATCTGGTTTCTGCAATTATATCTGGTTTGCTAAAAGTTTTGTACATCCACACCCATTAATTGGATATAGTAAGATGACCATGAGGGGATAATATTATTCCATTTAGACTTGACATATAGACTATAGTCAAAACCACAGGTTGAAAATCATAGGATTGAGATCACATTGATGGTTCAAAACTATTAATTCACATACATCTTAGAATGGTCTTCCTGCCTATAAGTATGTAGCTGGAGCAGAATAATAAAAGTTAAATAAAGCTACAAGTTTAGCTCTACATAGTTAGGATAAGGTTCCAGAATAGCACTCGTTATAATACTCAAATTATCTCAGACCTTTAATGCAGATGTATTTATGATATAAGGTCTCTTTTTGGTCTTTAAATATGAAAGTAAATGGTGTCTATTCCCTAATGATATTGGGTCTAAGACTTAAATTCTCTCATGTTTTGGAGATAATATTAATTGGGACATTGTGGCTTTTTCATGTCTCTGGTCTGAAAATTACTGTCATATAAGCCCTAAAGGCAGTTACCATTTAACATAAAAGAATACATTAGTATGGGAATATCGAGATGATCTAGTAATACATGTACATGGTCTGATTATGAGAGGTAAAATGATACTATACTAGAAAGGCTCATGCTAGTAGTAGAGTGATAATACTGCCAAGGGATTGACTGAGGCAGATGTCTGGTCTAGGATTCTAGTTCAGGCTGGCTTTTTTTTAGATACTTCACTACACTGGGGACATCCGGTGTTGTCATTTACTTTCTCTCCTATGGTTTGAGCATTTATGTTGACCTAAGCTGCTACTTAGGTTTATTCACTATTTAATACTTGATTACATCCACTGGACACCACTAACAATATTAATGACCTATGACACATGATGTGTGCAGGATGTTGCAGAGGATGAGTTGGAGTATGAAGTCGTACCTCCAACCTGGAATAAACAACTTTGTGATATATGGTACGATAAGAACAGAATCGAGTGCCCTAATACAGCTGTGCAGACGATTATCTGTTGTATCAGAAACATGAAGGTACATGAACTGATATTGGAAAAAGAGGCAATGAGATCTCCTGATCAGATTTCAGCAGTTACGCATTTGGGTTTCAGTCAATGGCTGTTACTATTACCCAAAATTAATAAACTATCAGATAAGGAGGAAGAAGTGTATCCATTCATTACTGAACTTTATGACAGCTTACCCAATATGATCTATGAGTGTACCATGAATGAAGATGCAAGTGCAAAAGATTTTATTTTGGGCGTTACTGCTCTGGAGGACGTGAATGGTATTAAAAATTCTCATGGGAAAGAGAATGAACAGATCCGAATTGATATGCCAGTGGCATCCACTAAAGAATCCACCAACTTGGATGATCCATTTGGAGAAGATCTTTTAACAGAGGAAGATAGGGTTGTTCTTCAACAACCTGGAACTATCCATGATAAACAAGGCAAGGGCCTAGACTTCAAATTCACATTGAGAAACTGTCTCAAATTCCCCATCATATCAGAAAGATTAGTGGAGAGTCATGGCTTGCTGTGTAACCAGGCTTTGTGGCGAACGAAGAATCTTGGAGCATTGGCTCCTATCAGTGAGGAAGCATGGATGATTCTAGGGGATATCTCTAAGGAGGAAGCAGATAGTGCAAAGGCAGCAGCCTTAAGGATGGAGAAGATGAAGTTAACAAAAGTAAAACTGCTAGTTGACACTTTCGATTCTTTGATAAAAGATGCGAAGAAGAGTGAACTCATGATTCTATGCCGAAAAGGGCATATGGCATATGCTAACATTGTAAGGGATGATTTCTACATTAAAAGATTATGGCGTACATTATGCCCTTATTTCAAATGCATATGTGATAACAGGGGTAAAAAGCAAAAGCGCCATTGAGTGTGATGAGAGTATGATCTGGTTCGATCAAGCAATATGGTACATGTTGAATAACCTTGTTATCATATATCCTAACATGTCGTTTGCTGGTCAGATGGTGGCCTTTAGGAACTGTCTTAAAGGCACACTGAGGGCTGGAGTACTTGCATTTATTGGGTACATTGAAGTTAGAAAGATGCTAGTTGACATGACCATGAGGCTTGCTAGTAATCCACTTGCGATCGAAGATTGGACTCCCAAAGGGAGTCATGGCGGATGTATGTGAAAAGGCGATCAAATCTATCAATTTTCTTAAGGGTACATTTGCCACTTGCTAGTACTAGCAAAGAACAAGATATCTAAACAGGGGTAGATCAGCCCGGATCTAGCGGTTCAACTTTCAAAATAAATGCTCCCCAAAATTACACTTTATTACCCGGGTACCCCAATGAAAGCCGAAAGCACTCGATAGTACCCCTTCGTTGAAAGGCTGAACAGCCCGAGAGTGTTATGGAGAACTCGCGTTACCAAAGATAGTAATACAAGAAGGTCAGTATGTTGTTGATGGTACATTAAGTTCTCAAATATGGACCATAAGGTATGATGATAGTTCTGAATGATATTTTCATAAATAAATGATCTAGATGAAAGAAGTTTTTGAATGTTCAAATATGCATCTTTACATATATGACTAAGTCAATGTTGGATGAAAAGTACTAACTTTATAATAACAATAAGTAGTTGCCCATTAGATATGGACCAACTACTGCCACAAGGCCTAAATAATGCTCCAGAAGTTATGGATAATCCTATATGGATAACGACCATGATTTCCTCCTTAAGCCATACCAATACATAGTAGACTAGTTTACTAACTTTCAGTCTTCTTTATATGATTAAAACAGAATTTCAAACGGTTACTAAAGGATTGCCTTGGAAGACAGCACCTAATTGATGATGCTCCCAAAATGAAAAAAAGAATTGTTCACTGCATTTTTCTATCCAAGATATTGGATAATGTGTGCCTACCTAAGATTTTTCATTATGCCATGATAGAGGTGCTAGGCAGTACAGGGGAAGATATTATGAAAGAGACCATGTTCTCATGGAAATATACTGAGAATATGAGGGACTTGTGCTACAAGCCATACTATATTTTTGCACAAGGAGGGGTAGCTGAATGTCCATGTTCCATTCCTCAACTCAAAGGGTTTATTGATCCAACAATAAGACACATTAGAACTACTGACCGTGGAGTAGTGCAAAACATACAAGTGAGAAAGCTACTACAGCTTGGTCTGAACCATATTCCTGATAGATGCTTGAAATGGAATGAGTTCAAAAAAGAATTAAGTTCCACGGTCAACAACATATTTGAGGTACATAAATATACATTCCCAAATATTGATGATGGGATTAAACAGGAAGTGGAAAAAATCGTCCTAGTTAAGACTGCTGCTTTGGTTAGTAAAGCCTGCAAGAGGGATAACACTAGAAGGTTCCCCCTGAACGACAATAGAGTGGTCAAAAGCATAGAATGGCTCAATAAGTACCTTTATGTTGCTGGCATAGATAAAGCCACCAATAACCCGGCATTTATTTGCCCAAAACATATCACTGAAATGGCTATTAACAGACTAAATAGTAGTGATTTCAGAATAATTACAATGGACCAGGTGGCTGTTATATGGAAGATCAAAACAGAAATGGAACAAATCTTTCCTTTTGTTGGATATACAAGTGATAGGTTGCCATATTTACTAGGCATCTATAAGGCCCATAAAAAGGACTATAGATGGATAACAAATGCACATGGGACAGCTTATACTGAATTTTCAAACATTATTACAGCAGGTCTGAATATGATCATAGAGATTTGGCCAGACGTTGCCAAGAATATTTGCATAAGATTCTGCAATATGTTTCCTGGAAAGGTCAATCCTAACTGGATGATTCAATCCGTATACGATGTAATCTTAAATCTTCCCTCTAAAATCACTGATATTTTTGTGGCAGACATCACAAAATGCTATGAGAGCATTCCTCTGACAGGGGATAGTGGAATTTGCCAGGTTATTACACTAGTCATTAATACAGTTTGGGAACACATGACTCATATCCACCATAACTATAAGCTATGGATTAAAAGAGAAGGGAATGAGAATTACATAACCAAATGGTTTAAGGTAGACCCAAAAGGGAAATGTTGGAGTCTGATCACCAAGGATAACTTTATCAGAGCCAATATATGGTTATTAACTAATTGTTTTATCATGAAGGGGGATAATACATGGCTGCAAATTAGTGGGATTCCTATGGGCTTTGCCTGCAGCCCATGCTGGTGCAACCTGTATCTGGCATGGAATGAAGCTATCTTTATTAAAAATTTAGCTACTGAAGGGAGATACAAGGAGGTGGAAATGTTCAAATATGTATTTAGATACATGGATGATCTCCTTGCCATTAACTGCCCCGATATAAGAAATTTTCTAGGTTATGCTTTTCAGGATAAAGAAGTGCAGCCACAGATATATGACATGAGATTTCTAGGGATCAAAGAAGAGACTGCCTTTAAATTCAAAAATGACCCAATAGCCACATTTGGATACAAGGGTAATTTTCTTAATGTGACTATTGAGCTATTGAGCAGGGCTAATGGTATCTTCAGGACAGTTAAATATGATAAAAGAGACATTCTTCCATTCAAGGTGCTGAAATATGTGCAGGCTGCTAGTTGTAGACCATATTATCAAGCTAGAAATGTCATCATTTCGCAAATCCTGCCATACATGTACATTAACTCGTGTCCCAGGGAGGTAGCTAAAGACATCAAAATGCTTATTAAAAACTTCGACACAAATGGATTTGATTACAGGGGACTTTGTAAGGCAGTATACAAGTATGTGTACAAAAACGACTTTCCAGGACTTCAAGATGGCGACAATGAATGTTTGCTAGAATTCACTGAACCACTAGAATACGAGGTATGACAGATACTTTCATTTCACATGCTTTTTTCTAATAAAGATGGGATGAGGCTCAACCCCTACTATGATAGTGGGGGTTAGCCATCCCCATGATCATAGAGTGATTAAATGAATAGGAGTGTTGGACTTCATTCCACGGTAGGTGGAAGGGTTTTTTTTTTTTTTATTAGTGCAAGAAGTACCTTTTATTGAATCTTCTAAATCTTTACTCATAGTATGATGTCTTGGAAAGAGCTACAATATAGACCTAGTTATTCCAGAAAATATACAATGGTCTAAGTTGTATTGCAAGGGCCGTTTAACTATTATGAAAACTACCAAGTTTAATTGCATATGATTCTATAGTAGTGAATAAAAATAAAACCCTAAAACGGTGCATTTAGTGAATGCGTGCTTGAATAGCGGTAAAGGCCGGTGGACCTTGCAGAAGATCTATGACAAGGATTCAGTAGCTGGGGTGTTTTTGGGTGCAAACGCCCACATAATGGGCTATTTTTCTGATGAAAATGAGGCATCGGACTCGGATAATGATATACTTAATATTTCTGATTTGAAGAGGGAGCTTGAAGCATATACAGTTCGTCTATCTAAGTCTGATCCGCGAAATGGATGCTAGAGGCAGTAGAGGAGGCTATGGGCAAAGAAGAGGCGGCTTTCAAAGGGACGATAGATATTATCAAAAAAGTCCCAGGCATTTCGGCAAAAGGCGCCAGGATGAATATCATGATGGACAAATAATCCAAGAAACTCAGGAGATTGATGGTGACCCAGACTTTGATCAGGTTTCATTTGGATTTACAAGCTTTAATAGGAGTCTATAATGGCATAGATTTATTTACAAAAGGTAGTTCCTGATTCCACATGATGAAAACTATGAAGCAGGTCTGCTCATAAAGATTCAGGTGAATGCTAGATGCATTAGGAATACGTCTGTAAGGATACAAATAGAGGTATATTGTCCAAATTTTATGACCATAATGGTGGCGGCTGATAGCTAATAGACTGAAGTTCACACTATACATTAGAAACAATGGCTTTTTGCTGCTCTAAAACACAATAGAGTCCTATCCAGACTTCGATCAGATTACATAATAGATCTAGGTGTTGGATAGGTTGTTAAGGTCACATAAATAAATTCATTTGCTGATGGCCTGACTTCACATAAGAAAACTTGTGAGGCTTGTTTACTCATAAGGATTCCGACCAAGGCGAGATGCATTAGAAATACATAAGGCTACATATGAATGGTTAAGTAAAAAAATCTTTTTTACATGTTTCAGCTGATAACCAGTTCACTATTTAACATGATGATAAGGTAAAGCTTACAAACAAGAATCAGGTTTGAGGATTTGTGACAGGTTTGAAATTATGGATTATTCTATAGCAGTGATCCTTAGATCTAATTACAAGCATGGGTTTCAGCTGAAATACCAATGTTAATCTCTGATTTCAGTATATTCTTATAGTCAAGGCGTACTAATAGGGCAAAAGGAACAATGGGTAATCAGCGAAGAGCTGAAAACCCCAATGTACCTTTTGGCCCTTGCCCTGATACCATTTTTTATGCTAACAGGGTATTGTTTGGCTGCAGGTACGGGGTTTTCTTCTCATTGTCTCTTTTGCTTTACAAGTGTGGTTTGGCTACAAGGATGGATCAAGTTTTGAAAAACAATGCAACTGGAGTTCTCATACAACACACTGATCAGTCCACAGAGCACGCGAACAGGGTTCTTTTTGGTTTTAAGTTTATAAAAGTGCAAGGTTGCTTATAATACATTATGAGGAATGATATAGACTAGGAAGTATGGTCTGTTTGATCGTATATGGATTACTGATGTTAAAAGGAAAAAGGATCTATGAATATGTTTTATAGATGATTTACTCTCATATAGTGAAACTTAATATATGGAGATAAAAAGTGGCAGAAAACTGTACTGCAATTATATATGGTTTTAAGGAATTATATCCGGTTTTACGCAATTATATCTGGTTTGCTAAAAGTTTTGTACATCCACACCCATTAATTGGATATAGTAAGATGACCATGAGGGGATAATATTATTCCATTTAGACTTGACATATAGACTATAGTCAAAACCACAGGTTGAAAATCATAGGATTGAGATCACATTGATGGTTCAAAACTATTAATTCACATACATCTTAGAATGGTCTTCCCGCCTATAAGTATGTAGTGGAAGGAGCGAAATAATAAAAGTTAAATAAAGCTACAAGTTTAGCTCTACATAGTTAGGATAAGGTTCCAGAATAGCACTCGTTATAATACTCAAATTATCTCAGACCTTTAATGCAGATGTATTTATGATATAAGGTCTCTTTTTGGTCTTTAAATATGAAAGTAAATGGTGTCTATTCCCTAATGATATTGGGTCTAAGACTTAAATTCTCTCATGTTTTGGAGATAATATTAATTGGGACATTGTGGCTTTTTCATGTCTCTGGTCTGAAAATTACTGTCATATAAGCCCTAAAGGCAGTTACCATTTAACATAAAAGAATACATTAGTATGGGAATATCGAGATGATCTAGTAATACATGTACATGGTCTGATTATGAGAGGTAAAATGATACTATACTAGAAAGGCTCATGCTAGTAGTAGAGTGATAATACTGCCAAGGGATTGACTGAGGCAGATGTCTGGTCTAGGATTCTAGTTCAGGCTGGTTTTTTTTTTTTTTTTTTTTTTTTTTTAAGAACAAAACTAGCAAAAGGCACACCAGAAGGCTTTAGCAAGGTGAAATCAAGTAAGGCTTGGTAGCAGGTTTAGGCTACACATGTAAATAAGATAATAATAAGATAATAATATATTTTCAAGCATTAGGCTTTAGAAATTGTGAGTATCAATATTTTATGAAAGAATTTTAGATTGTGATTAGTTATCTTAGTGAGACGTGGTACCTAATAGTTGTTACATATTAGAATATGCTTGGATATTAGTTTTCGAATATTGTTGATGGTTTGTTATTTCTGTTCTATGTATATGTAGCACAATAACAGGGGGGTCCAGGGGGATTTGATATGGATGTAAAAATGACTGTTCCTGAAGCCATTGATCATATCCCTAAAACATTGAATGGTTATTATAAAAAAAAACATGGATTTAAGATAAAAAATAATTACGTTAGCTCACTTGTTATATTGGTCAAAATAGTCTTATTAGGACTTTGAGTTATTTTGGTAGAAGTTCAAGCCTTCGTATTTCATATTTTAAAATCTTAGGCGAAGCCATATAGAGGCTTGATATTCCATGAAAACCTTAGGCGAACGCGTATTTCATATTTCAAAATCATAGGTGCCCCCAATCATAGATGACTATAAACAAAACGAGAGGTGCTCAGAGGCTCCAACATACAGTTTAGGTCATAGGATCGACGGATCCAACGACTGTGATAGTCCAAGGTGCACCTCGTTTAGAATATCTATCTATCTATGATATTTTGAAATATCTCAAGTATAAAGTCATTTCCAGGTCAAATTTGTTAGGAATTTAGGGTTGGAGTCATTAGATAGTGGTTTTTTGCATAGTGCTTTTTGTATATATTTTCGCATTTATGGTAATTTATTGTACTTGAAGATTAACTTTGTATTTTGTGCTTTTTCCTTTGTGTTTGATGCGTTAAGCTTTTTCATTAATGACAGAACTCCTCTTCTCTACAGCTATTGTGACTATTTTTTTTGCTTTAACTATTCTCTGAGTTTCCACTGTTCTTTCAGTTAGCTGAACTGTTTCTATCCTTTTCAGTACAGATATAAGAGACATGTTTGGTATTTAGTTTGCAACTCAAGTTTTTGGTATTTAGTTTGCAACTCAAGTTAATGACTTTTTGTCATTAATTATAAAATGCAAACAAGGAATTTGAAGGTGCAGAATCTATGATCTGCACACTAACAAAATATGGTAACCAGCAGCAAATAGGAAAATATGAGATGGGTGGCTCGGGTTCAAAAGAAATAGAATTCAAAAGAAAAACACAGAATTCCCTGAAGCAAAAGTTAGTGGCCCTGCAAGAATCTTTGCACAAAGCAGAGCTTAATGAATTTTGGCCTCATATCAATTCAGGGACCTAATTTGGGATCCATATATTGCTGTCACCAAAATCGGTCAAGATACTGTCAGGAATCTGAGAGCCATTCCATTTTCTGACCGGGTCAAAAAATGGTCAATGCCCCTCGTTGATTATGGTGAAATCTGTGGTGAAAGCTGTGGTGAAAAATGTGGTGAAAACTGTGGTGAAGCTGTGGTGATGCAAACGTTGTTTTTATATTTCAAATAATAAAAATACATATGGAAATCTACCATACCCGGTAGAATAGTTCATACTTCTTATGAAATGAAGTATGCAGAAAAATAAGGGAAAACTATAAACCTGAGCTTCTAGTATTATCAAAATGCATTAGAGATATAATAATAGCTGTTTTGAAGAGGTTAATGATGACATACAGTTATTGGGCCTCAATCAGATCCTGCATTGTGAGATCTGTAACTCTTCTTCTTCCAAGTATGTTCAAGATGAGATCAAGTTTTTCTGCTGAATAGTTGGTGAAATCCAGCAACACTAAAACATGAGCTTCTCGTTTCTGCTCCCACTTATGATACAGATTCATAAAGTATTGTCTCAGGTTGTTGTGTCTCCATGCATCTGGCCTGTTGAGCACTTTTTTAATGGCTGAAGCATGGATCATTTCATACTTTAGTTGGATGAACATATCCTCTTGCTCACTCGGGGAGAGAGCTGCGAACTCATCATCAGAATCATATGCCACCCCCAGATCCCTGTCGGCTGCACCAGCTATGTTAAGCCTCCTGACTGCATCTGTGTAAAACAATATCATTAGTAATATAGAAATCACATTCTACTACAAAGAAAGGCAACTGCCTATCACTGCCTTGGCTTCTAATTCTTTAAGCCTATCAGGAATTAACCTATGTTTTAAGCCTAGAATACCTCGGAATTCATGGATCCTCTGCTCCTCTAATATCTGCCTCTGTTCCTGGTTTATTTGCTCCAGTATAGGTCCTACCAGATGCGACTGCAGTTGAACTGAAGAAATTGTTTGTGCTCGTGTTCTCCTTCTGTCTTCTTCTGCCATAGCTAGATTGGGATAAGCCAATGTCTGCATGCAAAACTAGATTTAGGGTTTCCGTCCAATGCTTCCTGCACAGCCAGCTTTTGAATGATTGACCTTGCATTTGATGTGACAGATTTCTAATGGTGGGTTTCATCATGTGTTTCCCTGTCCCATTCTGTTCATCCTTAATGTAATTTTTCTGTGTGTCAATTTCACCCTGTCTATTAATTAGTGAAGATTGAAGAGTGAAGATTTATATTAAACATATAAAATGATTACATAAGGTTACATTTCAGATTACAAGTGAGGATTTGTATTAAACATTTCAGATTACATGAGAAACAAAACTTTTTATATACACTTGCTTTCATTCCTGTGCTTCTATCAAAAAGAGATCTCGGTCCAGCTCCTCCTCATCCTCTTCTATGATCACCAGATCAGTGGCCACCGGGTCAGCTTGCCAGCCTATTTCATCCCATTCTGGAGGGAAAGCAAAAAACCATAATGGTGCAGTGTTACCAAACAGAATAGCAGCTTCTCCATGTGCATCCTGCTTGGCCTTGTGATGATAGAACATATCCCTGAAGTGAAGGAATTGGTCCTCTGTAGACAACCTATCATAACAAAAGCAGAACCTGTCTAGCGTAAAGGCTTGGTAGCCATTAAGCAGAAAAGGTTTCAACCTTTGCAGATCCTGGTCAATAGTATGAGGAAGAGGCCAAAGATGCTTGGTGTGTAAAAATTTCGATGGCAGCGAGTAAGTTGAGAGGTCCAGGAGATTCGGTGTACAATTCATCCTCCTGGTGAGAGCTTTCAAAGATTTTTGTGGTCATATTCTCATCCGTGAATAGAAAAATTTCTGTTGCGAGGGATGTCCATCCATTCTGCATGGATGAAAATTGGGACAAAGACGCCTAGGTATTATGGGCTCTTCTTCTCTGGTCACATTGTCCCATTCCGCACTCTATCGCTTTTGCAAAGATCCAAGAGGTGAAGTTGGCCATGTCACCGAAGTAGCCGCCGTGAACCGTAAGTCGCTTCCCACCCAACTATAAACCGTAAACCGCTTCCCAAGTACACCGCCTCAGAACCGTAAGCTGCTCCCGAACTATTTATGTAATAAATCAAACTTCGGCCGGGGAGCAAGAAGAATGGCACCTCGGGCCTTTTGGGTTGCCCGAGGTCATTAATTTTTACCATCCCATAATGATTTTCGGGTACGGCTGTCAGCCAAAGGATGATGAGGGGAATTGATGGGACCGAGAGAATTTAAGGAAAAGGAAAGCAAAAGTGGAAAAGCTGTTCAGAAGGATCTATCTGTCTCGGGGGAAGAGACAGAAAGTGAAACACGTGGTGAAACATGTGGTGAAACATGTGGTGAAACACATGTGGTGAAACATGTGGTGAACCTGGCGCATGTTACATCAGGGACATCAAAATACAATTACATATTACATCAAAAGCAAACATATTACATTGAAACAAGGGACATCAAAATACAATTGAGCATGGAATTGAGTTTCTTATATTATTCCCAAACAAGGCAAGACACAACAACATATATTCAAAATTTCTGAATCATTGTAAGAATGTGTTCAACTATTCTTCATCAGATATGCTATCTTCATCAGATAAAACCTCGGGCAAGTTTTCTAGAATCTTTTCCTCATCTGCCTGGTCTAGCCTGTAAACAGTTCGAGCACCTTTCTTGATCTGCTGCATGGGAACTCGAATAGCACAAATTTGAGTAGAGAATACAAGTGGCTTTGGTTCGTTTGTGCACAACTCATACATCACCTTTGACCAAGGCTTCTTTCTATAGTAAATGCCCTCCACAACGGTTTCACCTCTCATAAACAAGTTTCCGTTCTGCTTGAAGTCATTTTCAACTTCAAATTTTGGCTTGGTGCATAGCAACATCCAAAATACAGAATCCTCCTCGTTCCCTTTAGGTGCAGCAACTGCAAAGCTGTGTCTCCTTCTCTAAGTGCTTCTGCAAGTACATTTGCCAAGGTTGAGTATAGTGGCCTGGTAGACTTGCGGGTCTCTTCCACATCTGCATGAACATTGGAGGATGGTTCAACGACTACAAGGTTCCATTCATCTACATACAATTTGTTCTCACACATGTCCCATTTTCCATCCAAACAATTGCTGCAAAAACATGATAGCTTTCTAGTATGTAGTCGTGTTGGATTTCTGTCTTGAATCCATGGACCGAATGAATTTGCACGGTTTAAGGAATTGTCTCTCGCACCCCAAGCCTTTTTCCCATTTGATATCCTCGGGTTTTATTTCCCGAAGTATCTCCTCAACTTTTCTTCCATTTTCGGTCTACTCGGATGTACCACATTGAAATTGTTTCTCAATTTTCACCACATCATGGGCATTATCTAGTTTAATGTCGGGATGTTTAAGTCTGTAGACCTCATTATCCATCTTTTCAATTCTGCTGCCTTTCCATCACGTTCACCTTTTCCATGGTTTGATCCCAAGAAGTTCCACATCATGTTGACCTCTCAGATCACAACCGTACCTTCCAACAAAATAAAATGATCCGGGTTGCTTTGAATTGTGATGCGGCACCATCTGAAAATACATAGTCTTTGTTTGGGGACATTGCCTTTTCTGCTTTAAAGTACTCAAAATGTTTCATAAAACAATGTTGAACAAAAAAGTGTGTCATGTTCCCTATCATCCGGCACATAGTAGTGTGTTTCCTTCTCAATGGTGTTCGTCGTGGATCAACCGGTAGGTTATTTGAACAAATATAGTTATCGGTTGTTGACCCAGTAGCATGGAAGTGAACTTCATTACGCTCCTTAAAAGTATAATTCTCTGCTTGAAGTCAACCACGGATAGGTAAGCATCTCCAGGCAAGTTATCAAGGAGTTCTTTGTACTGGCCTGCCTGCCACCTATATCTGAAGTTGTGTAAAGGAAATTTTGGAAGCTTCTCCAACATTTTGTTCACCAATGGAAGACTTGGAGTTTCATTGTGTTGGTGAACGAGCTTAGACTTCTTGCTGCCATCTCTGAATATAGTTTTTTCATAGTCTAGGTATTCCCACTTCACCATGCCACTATCACTAGATTGTTCATGTGGGCAGATAGGGAACTTCTTAATCCCACACTCTTTACACTCACCCAAAATGCATTCGCTCTTATGGTAAGGTTGAAAGCTAGTTTTCTCACATAAAATTCCCTGCCACAGACTTCTTGTGCTACTTATTTTGTATTCAGACGCCCTGCATTCACCATATATGTCTGACCTGCAAAGTTGATAAGTGCAGCTACAGCTTTTTGGGTGCTTAGTTCTCATACTATTGAAGCCATCTATTAGCATCTGCATTCTAACATGGTATATACAGCAGCAACTATTGAAGTCCTTTAATTTTACAACAAACCATGGTTTCAAATTTTTCAAACATCCTCTGCTTGATCATAACACTAGGATGTTCCGTCTTGAATTTCCCCCGAACAATTGCAACCTGCAAAGGAAGATAACAAGGTGATCAGCATATTTATTGCACACTACATTTTCCACCACACTAGACACCACATAGCATATATTACAGACATTCATCTTACACCTCGTTATTCACCACACTAGGCACCACAAAGCATATATTACATAATTTATTGTACACCATATTTTTCACCACACTAGGCACCACATAGCATATATTACATAATTTATTTTACACCATATTTTTCACCACACTAGGCACCACATAGCATATATTACAGCATTTATTTTACACCATTTTATTCACCACACTAGGCACCACATAGCATATATTATTAAATTTATTTTACACCATGTTATTCACCACACTAGGCACCACAAAGCGTATATTTAGAGCATTTATTTTACACCATATTTTTCACCACACTAGGCACCACATAGCATATATTACAACATGTATTTTACACCATGTTATTCACCACACTAGGCACCACAAAGCATATATTTACAGCATTTATTTTACATCACGTGCCTCACCACACTAGGCAGCACATATCATATATCACAGCATTAATAGGCACTATATACCACAAGCAATCACTAACCACACCAACCACATATCACAAGCAATCACTAACCACATACCACATTAACAATAAAAAATGTGGTGAAGATGAAGAAATGAAATAACCTGTGATTCTTCCAGATAGAGTGGCATGATCCTCTCTTATATTTCGCTCCAATCTTCTGAACTTGACATCCTTTGCATTTGGAGAGACCCTACTGTTTTCAGTCCAAAATTGCTGCACAAATTCTATGACATAATTGGGAATTGCATTTGCTCTTCTAATGCTTTTGTACAAAACCCAATTTCCCCCCTTTGCAATCTATCTCTTCCCTCTTCAATTTTGCTTTGGTAAGATTCCTAGGATGAACACCCAGCAGTTTACCAAAACCCCGAGCACTGACAGGATTAGCATTTTCGGTAATGCTTCCTCTTACGACCATAGCAAGGCAACTACTCTTGGTTGCTAAACTGTCATTGCTGTTAGACTTCTTCACAAGTTGAATGGAAGCCCTGAGGTTGCTGACCACAATGCTCTTGGCTTGCAAATCTTTCACTTCTTCACCAAGTACGCCCATTGTGTCATCTTCCGGAAATCTCGTAAAACCTCTTTCTTATCACTTGTCGGTAAGCCTTTAGTGGTGCTATGAAATGAAGATAATAATTTCAACACCATCCGACGCCTAGTAGAGGCCGTTCTGGTGGACCCTCCCTCTGCTGATGCAATTTTTGCTAATTCTTCTTTAGCTTCCCTTTTTCTTTTCCTTTGGCGTCTTTTATGATCCCGTTCTTATTCTGGAGTTCTCTTTCTCACACCTGTGCTCCGGTTTGAGATTTTAGGTAGATTTGCTTCCAAATTAAATGATTTTAAGTATGAACCGGATTGATCCACAACCGGATTAAGCGCCATAGCCGTGTGCTTTAGGAAAGGCGCGGGTGGGTTTAGGAATCGGTTAGGTGGAAATTGGAATGGAACGGGTGGCGTAGAAAATTGGAATGGGACGGGTGACGTAGGAATCGGGTTGTTGCAGTTCAAGAAATGATTGAATCCGTGCAGTTATGCACTAGGCGCCAAACAAACATTTAAAATCGCACCACAAATTTGATATCTCCCACCATATTTTTAGGGGGGACACCCAGGGTGTTCCACTACAACATGCTTTCACCCGTTGGTAAAGTAGACACCAATTCCACCTGCCAAGGACTAGCATGGTTAATGCCTTGCAAAAGATCTAATTCATCCCAACCTACATATTACCAATAAAGAAACATTGATGTGCAAAGTGTAGACAAATTGTTGACAAAATAATTGACAAAATAGAAAAGCAACATTCAGAATGGGAAAAAACAATTAACATACATAAACAAAGTCACAAATAAAACCTTCAGGAAGCACTAAGGCACTGGCAAAGGTAACCTCATTTGGTGCATAACATCCAGTCATTACACAAATTACAGTACAATGTTGTGCATTATTCTAGCCAAATCCCGACATGGACTAACCTGGTTATAGTTGATATATATATAGTTTCTGGTAGTTTTAGAATTTATGTTTCTTAATAGGACAATCTTGAATTAATGCTAGTAGAAGGATCTGAGCACGAGCTAAAATGGACTTTTGTGCATATCAAACACAACAAACTCAAGGTAATATTTCCGCCTTCTAAAGAGAAAATCTAAGATCACGTGTGTAAAACTATATACATAATCGCATCGATCCGAGACATCGGATCGACATTCTAGGATGGGGCGAGCATGCATGTCTTGCATGCATGCATGCGGCGCATGCCCTTTCTAGTTAGGGTTTCGCTATTTTAGGCGCGGTTCTGCATCAACATCTCATCGGCGCTTCCTCTTCTCTCAGCAGTACCTTATTCTCTTTGAATTGTTTCCAGGCAGGGGAGGGGCTTCTTCCTGCCTGGTTTGGCTCATTTGGCGTTTCTATCATGCTGTGGCATGTCCTTTCTCGGCCTCGACCCTTCTTTAGCCTTCATCCTGTGACCTTCGTCCTCGATTCTAGTTTGATAAGGAAGTTCTCTGGTATTCGGGCGGTTTGTTGGTTTCATGCGAGCCCCATTCTAGAATCGCATCGATCCGAGACATCGGATCGACATTCTAGGATGGGGCGAGCATGCATGTCTTGCATGCATGCATGCGGCGCATGCCCTTTCTAGTTAGGGTTTCGCTATTTTAGGCGCGGTTCTGCATCAACATCTCATCGGCGCTTCCTCTTCTCTCAGCAGTACCTTATTCTCTTTGAACCCACCCTCCCCCCCTTCTTTGTTTATTGTATTGGCACAAATTTCTGTTTATCATGTTTTTCTTCCACCCGCTGGGTGATGTTTTTTTTCCACCCCTTGGGTGATGCTATCCTCTGGTATGTTTGTGTTGTCTCGTTTGTTGTGTTGGTGATGTGCAGGTACAGGTTGGCGAGCGGCATCTGCTTCGACTTCTCCATGCGGGGGTTTTTGGGAGCGATTTCTATGCCTTACGTTTGTCCAAGCCCCTTGCCGAAGGCTTATCACTAGGGTTTTTCCTCGAAAACCCGAAAGGGCGGGGTTTTTTAATCCCGGTGATAAGCCTTCGGCAGGTACATCAGCCACACATCTATTAGCATTGTATTTTTTGGGGTCCAAATGATATAATTGGATTTTCCCTTTATTTTTCGTGGGTAGTTGGCATGTGTGCGGCTACCCACTGTCCACCATTGTAGAAAATCTGCTGAGATGAATGAGAAGCCTATCTATGGGCGGTTTGTTGGTTTCATGCGAGCCCCATTCTAGAATTGAAAATGCTTATTATACTAGACAAATTCTAACATCTTCAAAAAATCCAGATCAAGCCTGATATAAAATAACAAACAACCAAAGACCTTGCCTGAAGGGATTGCGTTTCAAGGATAATATTTTGCATCGAGTTAAATGTGGCAAAATTGGTTGTGCCCTATCCAAATGCATTTGTCAATAGCCTGCAGAATATTTGAATTTTCAGAGACATAATGACTAGAAAGGTTTCTGTAGTGAATTCCAAAGGTGAACCAGGAAAGATGCTTCCCTTCGACTACTACTTCGAAGGCCGAATGCCACCCTGAATTTCTAGAGACATAGTGACTAGAAAGGTTTCTGTAGTGCTTTGCAGTGCAGACCTTGCAGATGCGCTTCCCTTCGACTACTTCTTCGAAGGCCGGATGCCGCCCTAACGAGCATTGGCGGCGGCCCAGGCAAGAGAGAACTTCACATAATGCTGTGGGAGAATATCATCCACACCGTCAAAACGGCACATCCAGCAGTACAAATAGTATATTTTCCATCGCCCCACCTCCCAGGGGTTTGCCCTTCGGGCAACCCAAAAAGTGGCACACATTAAATTGGATACATTAAAAAGCTGATGGAGTTTCTTTAGTGTAAAATTATGACAATTTTTTTTACTTAAAGTATTAAAAAATTACTTCACTTGTTGTTGCAATAGATCGGACATCCAAAAGCATGGCCTCGGCATCTATAGTATGTTGTTGAAAACAGGCTTCTTGCGAATCCTGTGGCTAGACATGCAGAATCACCGACTCCATTTTTTTAGTTTTGTTGTGCAGTTTGCTTCTTGGGCTTTATGTCATCTACTTCTTCTTTCCATTCACATATCCTATATTGTGAGTTTACTGATTTTGCTAGTTTCTGTTTCCTTTCTAATATCCAGATGTCAATTATATCATCCTAAGAGTATATTTTTTGCAACAATGTTTAGGAAATATTTTCATATTTTGGTGAGAGACTCGTCTGAAGAGGGAAAACCGGCCGATAGATAGGCATATCTTTCATCACAGCAGTGTACAAACATTTTGAAAAAAATATCTAAGGTGGAGGGTAGTCCCCAATTGGGTCTGACTACCTACTAATAATAATAAAGGGGACCTGCCATAGGAACAACCCAGGCCCCTTTGAAGATGGCGTAAAATAAGAAAGGCAAATAGGAGGCAACGTGCGAAAGTTTATCACCGGGATGAAAAACCCCGCCCTTTCGGGTTTTCGAGGAAAACCCTAATGATAAACCTTCGCCCGACGGCTCCAAATGAAAAGCCCAGGCCATCAAAGTGGAGATCATTGATAAAAAAAGTCGAGGAAGCACAAGATCGAGGACGCAAATAAGACGATTCCTCTCGAACCCAACATGAGAGCCATAAGAAAGAAACAAATGGCCATGATCACCTGAAAAACTCAAGGTAAAAGAAAATGAACCAAATGCATTAGACATTAAAATAGAATAGGAGGGAAGTAACTCAAAAAAAAAAAAACTCAGAGTTCCCCACAGTTGGATGAGATGGCCTGCAAAGAAACAACGTAAAAAGAAGCACGTAACTCAAAAATATAAGCCATCACGCCGGCTCGGCGAAACCCCCCACGGAGGCATAACAAATCACAATCCTTCAATAATAGAAGGGGCTTACACGAAAAATAACAAATACCTCAAGAATAAAAAAGGGCTGGTCACGCGAGCCACGCGACATAACATCATATCTTAACACAACATAACCTCTCAAATACAGAGGGGCTGGTCACGCGAGCCACGCGATATAGAAGCACAAATCAAAATGAAAAAACATGAATGTAAACAACTTAGGGTGGGAAGGGAGGGAACTGAGACAAAAAAACTGTTGTGAGAAGACGCCGATAATGGAGAAAGACGCAACAACGTATATATAGCCTCGTCTCTCCCCAAAATGGCGATCCGACGGTGTCGATCGCATGCATTTTGCTGAGAGACTCGTCTGAAGAGGGAAAACCGGCCGATCAAAAGAGAACTTCCATTTCAAAGCCTAGGGTGATGAGACAGGGATATCAAGTCAGTATTGGCACAAAAGGAGGATGGCGTAGAACAATAGGTAAGGTCGGATCTAAAACGAAGAAAAGAAGAGTGAAATACATTAAGGAAAGGGAATAAAGACAACAACTCATCAAGATGAAAAATGCTAAAAAAGTCAACACTAGGCTTAGGTTCTACCAAAAACCATGATAAAACTGGAACTAAAGAATCACTAGACAATAAAGTACTAGATATTTAAAGATGCTTGATAATACTAAACATGGGATAAAACGAGAGGAGGTATGAGACAAACAAGACAATTAGAACAAAATGGATGAATCGAAAAAAAAAACCTAGGAATGTAAAAATAACAGGAAGTACAAAAGGAGCATAGGGAAGGGCACAAAAATACCCGTAGGCAAGCTCGTCAAGATACAAAAAATAAATGGAAATCTAATGCATGAACATGGAAACAGCGAAATACGTGGAACATAGAAGCAGGAGCAACACAGGGCACAGGGCAAAGAAAACCTAAGTGACAATCACCTAGAAAAAATCTAAAAACAAAATGAAACCATGGACTCGAAGGCATATACTTATCTTATAAGGGATGCAAAGTGCACGAAAATTTAAAGAGGAAAAAATGTAGCATGCATATATGTAACTTACAATGAAGTATGGAAATGTGCAACATAGGAGAAAACTCCATGGAAAAAGGAAATAATGAAAGCAAGGACATGGAAAATTTAAAGAGGAACAATGTAGCAAGTATAACTTACAATAATGTTTGAAACTGCGCAACACAGGAGAAAACTCCATGGAAAAAAGAAAAAATGGACATGTGAAATTTAAAGAGGAAAAAATGGAGGAATGTTGTTGCGTCTGAACGCAAAAATTGTTTGGCAGTGAACGGAATCGAACCTGCAACCAATCCAGTGCAAGCCACATAACCTAGCCACAAAACCAATACCAAAGTATTAATTTCGAAAAAACAAATAAAATATATAACATTGTTAGACGACCCATAATCCCTGAATCAAAATCTACAGAAAACGGCAGCCGCTCTAGCCCTGCACTCCATAGACGCTGCTATCGGTCCCTACTCGGATTGCTCCGAGACAGATTATGCAATTGAGAATAAGGACAAGGAATCGAAGGACCAGAAGATCTTGGATCAAATCTAGTACCAGGTTGAAAACCAGAGATCTATAAAGGATGGGTTGTTCATAATCAAGGTTGCAGCCGCCCAAAAATCTGGCCACCACAGACTTGAGATAGATGGTTCCAAAACTGTATCCAGATATCCAATCCAAATGATAAATCTGCAAAAAACTTGAAAACACATATGCAGTAAAAGCGCATAAGAGATCTGCAGATGCCACTATTTATTCCAAAGCTCTGTAGAAAATGTTAGCTGACTGCCAATCTAAAGAAGCTTGAGTAAGACCGGTTAATCATGGAGAATCATCAATGTGAAACGGCCCAGTAACTGGAAGAAAATAGATAGAGCCCAATAACTGGAAGAAATTAGATAGACTCAAAGCTATGGAGGTGCTGGCCTAATCTGAAAGAACCAAGAAAACAGAAAAAAAGAAATCACAGATCCACTAGAAAAATCTAATAAACCCATGTCAAACCATATCTCAAAGATGATGAAGAAGCCACCGACAAGAGCAAACATGTCTTTGAGGAAAAACCTAGCTTTGTGCAAGACGAACTCGCCATGCAAACCGTTGTGCCCAAAAACAAAGGAATAAGCTGCTTGAAAGGCACCGACAACCAAATCCTTGACGCCTGCTGGGCTGGACGGATCTGCATAGAAAACCATATCCACAGAAATAAAAAATAATTCGTTATGGTAGGAGAAGCTATGGTAGGAGAAGCGTGGAGGAAGCAAAACTTATTGTAGGAGAAGCGTGGAAGGAAGCAAAACTTGTAGAGCTAACAGAGCAGAAAGAAAGAGAGCTCGAAAGAAAGACAAAAAAACTGCTGTGAGAAGACGCCGATAATGGAGAAAGACGCAACAACGTATATATAGCCTCGTCTCTCCCCAAAATGGCGATCCGACGGTGTCGAATCGCATGCATTTTTTGGGGAAGATTTTCATTTTTTTGTGCTTATAAGACTTCCATTATCCTATATTGTGCAACATATGCTGATACTAGGAATACAGGAAATTGATGTGATTGTCTACTAGTCACGAGCACAATGCAAAGACAACTCAATGTGACATCTAACAGAGAAAAATGTCCCACATTATGTTAAAAAGATGCAGGAGGCACATAAAAGAAGGCACATGGCCTGGACCACATGTGGTGCATACCTCTTTTGTATTCCTACTTTGGTTCATGTTTAAATGCATTTCATGCCCCAGAAAGGGCTAGATAGGTGAACATGGAAATTGCTTCAGTGGATGATAGATCGCAGATGGCAATGGGGCTATGAGCAGCTGGATAAAAAATTTTCTGTCATTCAGAGGCTATCCACATTGAGACTTTGTTGCATTTCATCTGCGGCCCAATGCATAGAATTTGTTCGCTCTAGCAGACTAACTACTGTGGCAGAGTTACCCAAACCATGAGCATATCAGACACTTCTCGCAAGTAGAGGTAGTACTTGTTTTATTTGAAAACAATGATCTTTAAGGTGAAGTTACTGCCTTATACAGGGTTGATGTCATTAGTGCTTTGTAAATGCATGAAACATTGAGACGGGAAGTTGTTTGATAGAACTGTTGATCGAATCTTGACTGTAATATATGAATCCCATGCAATTGAGATTGACAATCAATGTCCTGGACATTTCTACTTTCATGGATTGCAAACAATCTATTTATGTTTTCAAATCCAACTCTATTGGTTAGTTACCTTCTTATTGCTGAATTCTGCAATCTTTATTGCAGTTCGAGAATGGAGCTTCAAGTTCTCAAGATATCAGGCATTAACTTAACAGGGAATGAGCAGGTTTGAGGCAATGTTTTCCATGATCTGGTTCTCATAATGAGTGCTTCGTATAGTTTATTAAGTCCATTACTTTCATGTCATATAGGCAAAAAGAAACCTATGTCAGCACTCTCTGCTCATGATCTACGAGAAGGAGATTAAATGCTTACTGGACATGCAGCAAGGAGTCACCATGCGCTAGAGCATTTCCAAATAATAGAGCATCGCCAAATACATTATTAGCAGCTACTAGTGCAAATTGAACAAGCAGGCCAATCATGATTGTATGCGGCAACCTAGTTCTTGTTGTTTTTGTTGTCCAAAGGTATCTTAGATTATCTATTTCTAATCCTTCCTTATTCACATCTTACCATGACAAGATGGAGTCCTGGGGGCTGCAAATATTCATGTTGTTACCTTCTGAACATGAGTCATTTTGATTATATGTTTGTTTTTTAAGTTTTTTATTTGTCTTCATATATGCAGCTTTATATTACTCTGCTAGGATGCATATGGTCACGAGAACATATCTTCGACTGAACACATATTCTTTCGTGAACATACCCTCAACATGGTTTTCAGCTCTCTTAAGTTGAGACCAGGTCAGACATGATTTCAGGATGCTAAATTTTACTAGTACTAGTCGAGGACATATGTGAGTCATTTTGCCAACTTCTTACATTTGGTTACTCTACTCGTGGAATCTGCACCTAGGCAAATCCCTTCGATGTGAAGAGAGAAGCCAGAGTTGAATTGGACATGTAAATCAATTTAACTCAAATGATACTATGATGCACACAAACTAAGGATACTTGAGTTTATAAATAATTCACTTGAGTTTATAAATAAGGACAGTTATAGACTTACTCCAAATGCACCTCGTGCCTTGGGAGGCCAAAGCTAGATGGAATGCATGGTAAGTTCTGGAGTTATTGCACATAAAGAAATAGGTTCTCCGTTTCTGCAACAATAGAATAGACTAATGGTATATAATCCTTAATTGTTTGATATAGAAGTATGGCATCCCCAAATCTAAAATGCTTCAATGGGAAAATGATATTTGAACGGTTAGATGGGATCCCAAAAATATTGAAGGCAACGATCGAGAGTTGACAACATCTGCTTGAGTGGTTGGTAACTGGTAACCAACATGTGTATTTAGGATTTTTGTAACATAGTCATCCCAAAACTTTACACTTAACATATTAAGTAAAACCAACACGTCGAGTAATGTATCCTTGTTTTCCTAGTTATCGTGTAATGCATAATAATGAAAATATTGTAATAAACGTGAACTAATCCCATTAACTACCAAATGTTGTCATGGTTGAAACATGAAGGTTGTATATTTTAAGTGGCAAAACCTTAACTTATAGGCTAGAAAGAAGCGATATTTAACAGTCATGGGTGAGTTGGAGGATAGTTACACAAAATGAAATTTTGATGAGGTACAAGTAGTCTGGGACATTTTCTCACTTTTTGTTTAAGTTATGAAAATGCCGACAAGTTTAGCAAACATGGCAATATTGTTTTTGTGGCTCATCAAATTACTTGACTCCAAATAGATGAAATTCTTTAAAATTAGATTTTGCTCACAGCTTATGCTCTTTTGAGTTTCTCATTTATAATTTTTGCACAAGAATATTATTTCCAAATGCTATAGCCAAAAGTAAGAGCATTTTAGGTTTTTTTCCAAAAATATATATTTTGTACAAAATCTTTTCTAGTCCTCTAAAAAGTGCAAATATTGATCTTTACATTTGACACTAAACTACATATAGAACTGCTTTTTCTTCCCCGTTTCTTTAGGGAAGCCCATCCCTTTGTGATCGAGAGGGAATAAGATACAAATGCAAGTACTCATATATAAAGCATTTAAGTATTCATATGTAAAGCATTTGATACTGATCAAGGACACATACACCAAAATTGCGGCACATAAAAAAAACAAGAATTAAGTATGTATTGTTTTGAAGTAGCAATTTTGATTGATTGTGAAAAACATGAGTTTGAAGTATGATTTAAGCCATTTACCCTCGGGTCACCCTTAGTGTGTTCCGAAAGTGCATACCATTCTGATTTCCATGAAAGTGTTGCAGAATTAAACAACGGAGCAACGGAGGAGGATTTATTTATAGCAAAACTAAAAAATCGCCGTAATCATGTAATTCTAGGCCTGAAATTTTTTTCAAATCTACTATGTGCCACATGCGAAATGTACATGTTTAGATATCTCGGCCACTTGTCTTCGTTCATGTTAAGGAGCATGGCAAAGTTTCCTTACACCAGAGCAAAATAATGTGCATACCCACATTGTTAGCTGCTCGATGCTCTTCGGTCGGACTCCGTCGCGCAAGCCCCCTCCTTACATCCTTCCCCTCTCCAGTTTTTCATTCTAGGGTTTCCTTGCCTTCCTATCGGGTTCCTCAAACCCTTGCTTCCGGATTCTCTGGCAGCAGACCTCAGTTCTTACACTCAATGGAGGTAATTATTTTGGCCTTGAGTATATTTTGAACTTATTTGGTCTCTGTGAGCAAAAGAACAATAGCCGGAAACATTAGTCATATTTTCTTAATTCTGTGGGGTCAATCTAATTGTAGGGTTTCGCTTTGTGAAATTCGTACGTGAAGCTAGTATCATATAAAGTGTCTGATATTTTTCTTTTATGTTTGTAGATTAGAACGCATCAGTATTATCCTGTGAATATCATACAACGCATATTTTTCTCTGGATTATGTATATTATTCATCACTTCTCTATCAATTTGTTTTTGCGAATCATTGAATATTTCTAGAGCTACTTCTTTACTACAAGTTCCTGCCCCCTGCTCAGAAAATAGGGTGGAGCTTGAAATTCTACCTATGCCAGTAAGTTTTTTGATTTTTTTTTTTAAGTCTAATTAGTACAGTGCTGCTCTCATTCTTGTTCACATAATGCATCACCTCACCTAAAGGATCATGGGTAGAGCCGTCATGCAACTTAACATGGTATTTCTGCTGTGTCCTGCTTGATGGTGTTATATTTCCAGTTAAGTAATGCCTTTTTCTGTAGCTTTATTATTGGTGACAAACATGGACTTATTATAGAGATATCATGTATGCGTATCCTTACTATATGTCAACACTCGATAGGAGTTAACTCTTTTTTGTCTTCCAGCTTTTTTGGAGAGCTCAAGCCAAGGACAACAAGGGGCTGATCGAGATGCTGCAGCGAACTGGGGCTATAAAATCAAGAAAAGTGGTTGAAATCATGGAGTTCGTTGATAGAGGTTTGTTTGTTCCAGAGGGTGAAATGGCCTATGTTGATAGCCCAATGCCAATTGGATATAATGCAACAATATCTGCCCCACACATGCATGGTGCCTGTCTTGAGCTGCTAGAGAATCATCTTCAGCCTGGAATGCATGCTCTTGATGTTGGTTCAGGCAAGTTGATGTCATAGAGTCTGAATTATGCTTTAGCTAAAATATACAAGAGCCCATCTTTATTATCGAGAAAATGGGAAATGTTAATTTCACGTAGTAGTAAAAGACTACTATAAAGGTCGTCTGTTAGATTCATGGAAAGCATAGATGCAAATAAATGCTGACTGAATAATAGTCATATTTAGAATTTTTGCAGGGAATGGGAAGGATAAGTGCAAATAAATGCTGACTGAAAAATTGTCATATATAAAATTTTTGCAGGGAATGGGGAGGAAGTGAATCAATGAATGTCATGAAAGACATCTGATGTTCTTTTTGTCACAGGAACGGGCTATCTAACTGCAGCATTTGCTCTGTTGGTTGGTGAGCAAGGGCGTGCTGTTGGTGTAGAGCACATTCCAGAGCTTGTTGCACTGTCAGTGAAGAATGTCAAACGTAGCAAGGCAGCACATCTTTTGGAGGCTGGTTGCTTGTCCTTGCATGTAGGAGGTAAGAAAATTTATAGCCTATACAGAATATGGATGAAGAATATATCGAAAGAAATTTATATATGACCTTTTTACATTGTGGATATTGTGAAGATGGGCGAGAAGGGTGGCCAGAACATGCCCCATATGATGCTATTCATGTGGGGGCAGCAGCATCAAAAATACCACATGCCCTGATGGAGCAGTTAAAACCTGGTGGACGAATGGTGATCCCTGTAGGCGATGTTTTTCAGGATCTGATGGTGGTTGACAAAGGACTGGATGGAAAACTTAACCAATGGTCATCAAGTTCTGTCAGATATGTTCCACTCACAAGTCGTGACTCCCAGCTCCGCGGCTATTAAGGACATGCTAAAGTTGTGCCATGTATATATCGGCGTTTCCACAGCTATTAACGACATGCTAAATTGTGGTATCATCATGTATATGTATAGGCGTTTTTGGTGTTGTCATATTTTAGAGTTTTAAGTTGCTGTATATACCTTTGTAAATGTGAACCATTTTTGTGTGCTTCTGGAATGATAATTTGGAATGAGACACCTTTCTAGGCTTTTTGGTTGTGGTGTACTGCATATATTTTACAATTGCATGTAATTCACAGATTTTTTATTCCCCCTTTTTTTACAGTTATAAGTCTAACAGAAGTTTGAAGAGCCAAGCTAAGGATAGTTGCTGGCTTATACCAAGCTTAAGCAGCGGTCTTGGCAAAACTTGGTTAAGATTTGTGTGCTCCTGAGAGTTATCTGTGTAAGGTTTGACTAGGCAGTCTTTTATGTCCAGTTATTCGACGGCATCCCAGCACGTATTTTAGTCCTATGCTTGCTTAAAGATACCAAGGATCATAATGGTCTGTGAGAAATCTTGTTCTTATTAACCAGCGCCTTCTCTGCTTATGCATAGCTATCTGATTGGATCACAACGGATAGCGAACATGCCAGAGATGAGAGAACGTAGAAATCTGTGTCACAGAAAAATAGGCAGTGACAAACGTAGAAATCTGTGTCACAGAAAAATAGGCAGTGACAAATTAGTGACAAATTACAGGCAGGGCGATCCCTTTAGAGGTTTTTTTGAAAGGCGGCCATGGATGAAACGAACTGTCCTTTATCCAGTGGAACTAATGTCTCCTTCAGATCTAAATAGATTCAAAGTTCTCCTTCAGATCTAAATAGATTCAAAGTTCTCTGTAAAGCAATATGCAGGTTCTCTCATGCTTATGCCATTAGCTCAATATCTCTCAAGCTGATAGAATGTCTTGTTCTTTCCTTCCTCTAGATGGGGTATGCCTTGATTTCCTTCCACCTATAGCGATTCTGAATCAGAGAAAAATGTCATCGTGTTGAAGCAATATCCAAATGCCAGATCAATAAGAGAATTATTGTGGATTTGTCTCTTAGAAGGGACCACTGAGATGTCCCCAAATATATTGACTGACTTAATTTAGGTTGCCGGGGGAAATTGGTAGCTCTGATGCCGAGTTACTTTATTCAATGCTTTTGGTTTGCCGGGGTCCTTTATGCACTTGGAGTTTTCTACCAAAGGCTATGACTACCGACCTGCTTCCAAAAGTCCAACCAAACCCAATCAATCCATGCCCAAGACCAAATCCTACCCGCCCATAGCACATATTCCAGTCCATGAACCTCTGGCAGGTCCTCTAACAAGTTTTTTACCAGCTTGAGATTTCTTCTGGGCAGAAATGAGGGGTGTGGAAGATCTAGTCTTTTTAGGAGGAGGAGGAGGTGGTGGATTAGCAACAATGAGTTCAGGATTGCTGTTCAGAGGAAAAGCAATATGACGGTTCCCTCTAAGATTCATTTCTCACACAAGACAACTTCCTAAACCTGGTTAACAGAGGATGATGGCATGCATCCAGCTCTAATGACGTATTTAGGAAAATTTAGACTTATTCAAGTCTAACTGATGTGACTTTGCATAGTTTTCTACACAATCTTGAAGAACCTTGATGCCTCTCAATATTTATAAGCCATCAGTAATATGAGTAAATGCCAGAAAGTGTATCAACTAGCTATATAAGCACAAGAAGATGCCTCCCAATATTTATAAGCCATCAGTAATATAGTAAGAGCTATATCAATAACACACGGATGAGTAAATGCAATGGAAAACATGGAGCTTTCGATGCTCGTACATTAGCCATAGGAGCCAACTAGACCCAAGATCAAATGCCTTCTTCATAGATTGGACCCATGCATCTGGGTAACATGTTAAGGGATTAAATTGACTATCTAGTGTACCCATTATTTGACATCTCAATGAGGAGGAGATTGAACTTTAACTATGTTTATAAAAGTTTAGGCAAGTGAGCAAGAACTATTTCTCAACCATTAATCAAAAGTGTCTATATACTTAGTAAAAAAAGGAGTAAAGTTGGAACCACAATTGCTTTATAGGTCTTACACCATTCACCTTAAACAAAACTTTTTTTCCCCCTCTTTAATTGGTTATCGAATTGGACATGTTGCTCTATAGTTCTTGTATTGTCCACTTTATACGAAACATAGAAGAAACATAGAATGCGAGATACGACAAAAATACTTCTTTTTCTTATTGAGCAACATCTATGTTATAAAGAACATATAAATAGAATGTATAATGGTCAAATTGCTCTTAAGATTATACAACATTCAGGATATATTTCTTCTTCTAAACGAATTGGACATTTATGTTATAATAAACATATAAATAGAATGTATAATGATCAAATTGCTTTTAAGAATATACATTTAGGAAAAAGTTGTACAATGGGAATGGTTAGATAGTATCCAACATCGGCCATCCTTTTTTCACAATTTATATCCCAAATATTGTCTTGCTAAGCCTGCATTGATGCGTCTACCTTGATATCCTGTATTTAAGGCCAATAACATTGTCGCAGCATTAGACATTCTGACTTGGCTGCTGGTAGTTGTATACCTTTTAACACGAGAAGCTCTAGTCTGCTCATGTTGTCTAATATCACGAGAATTGCTTCCTTTACTATCACTACAATCATTTATGCGTGAAATTAGTCTTCGTTTGGATCCGTGGAGCTGATCCGGCATTTTTTCTCTAGGTGCCCAATACTCTTGAGCATAATATAAAGATTTCTGTACATCATCAGAATTTTCTTCCCATCTTTCACGAAAAAATTCCTTCTTGAAATTACATCTCAAAAACTCTTGTGTGCTTCCATTATTACATGCTTCTCGTAAATAAGGCAATAAAGCTTCCATTAGAAAGTTATCTTCCTTACTCCCCCTGTATTGGAAAGGATGCAAGACAACATATTTTGGATTTCGAAATGATTTTCTGTAATCATCATCAACCATAATAGTGTTATGCACACTATACTCTGGATATTGCCTCCATACCTTCTTGAGATCTTTGATAAGAAATGGCCTCTTATGGAAAAGCTCGTCATAACCTAAATTTGTGCATTTACTTTGACACCATAAGAATTTGAAGACCTTGTCATTGGGCACAATCTTTTCCAAACAAGTCAATAAACCTGTCTCGGACATTGTTGTCCAAATTGCAACCTCTGTAAACTTTAGAAGGTGTTCGATAAAAGCAAGGCAGTTCGGTCTAACTATGATCTCATGTTTATTATCTGCCAAACGTACACATTTCAATAAAACTCCATTCATATCAAGAATAATGAGTTTCCGCGAGCCTTGTTGAAATATTGGTGTTGCTTGTACAACTTCCATATCTATTAACAAGTTGAGAGTTATTCAATTAGTTCCTTACACAAAGAGCAATTTAAAAGGGTATGAAAATAGCATTTTATAATTGATTGACATAAACAAACTGTACGATTATAAAACCATATCATTCTTGTCTTTCCAATGACAAGAAATCTACAACATATACTGAACATAAAGAGGTTCTGGACATTCATAAAAAAAGCTCTGGATCCTTCATTCGACCATCATCATATTCCTACGAATGAAGAAAACAATTAGTTTAAACATCGAACATATGTTCGAGGTGATACATTATGCTTCATTAAAATCAAGGTTCAAATTTGAGCCATATTCATCAAGTTGAATCTCTTCTAACATATTTTTAACCTCAAAATCACTTGTAGAGCCGTAAGCTCTAAAACATAATGCATTTCTCTTAGGAACATAGAAAAGATTTTCACCTGGATTTTCGTCACCTTCCTTGTTTGCAAGCATTGGGGAGTGCAACCCTTCCTCTTGTAACTCTACCTCATGTTCTTCTCCACCATGATGTTCTATATCATGCTCTCCAGACGTTGGTATGGCTTCTTCCTCATGTTCTTCTCCACCACCATGATGTTCTATATCATGCTCTCCAGACTTTGGTGAGGCTTCTTCCTTTCTTGCAGGGGAGTGTAACCCTTCCTCCTGGAAGGGTAGATGATGTGCTTCTGCATTCTGTGCTTCCTCTACATCTTCATGCATGTTCCCATCTACATCTACATCCATATCCACATCCACATCTACATCTGCATCTTCATCTTCTACATCTTTATGAGAAAGCTCTTTTGGAGAAGATGTAGACAAGACTTGTTGTGCAGTCTCAAAAGCTGTAGATGTAGATTCTAGTTCCTGAACTTCACATGATATACCCAAATTTATCTGCACCCTTTTCTTGAGTATGTGAAATAGAGACAGCTTTGAGAACTCAGATATAATGGATTCAATTGCAGTCTTTTGAATGGCATTATCTGTTAAGACAATCACTTGCCTATCAAGTAGCAATGCTTCCCGAGCAACATTGCCTCCACAATTGACCTCCACTATTGTTTGGTTTGGCCTAGAGAGAGCATCAATAAACCTAAGTATACCATTTCTCAATATAATACCTTTTACAATCCCGCCACCTTGCAATCCACTGGCCATTGAATAGCTCATAGGCTTCAGATATAAATCCAATTCTTTAGAATCTTCAACCTGTAAAACTGGATCATAATCTGGAGCTGGATCTTCTGTTCGAAAATATAATGAGCAATCCTTGTATAATAGTGATTCTAGTGATCCTTTTGCATCCTTTGAAACACGTGCAAGAATGACAAAAGTCTTTAGTGCAAGAACACCTTTATCTGGTGCATTACTTTCATGATAACCAAAAAGAATTTGCACTTTGCCTTCGATAGCATTTAAGGTCTCTGTACAATCATGTATCTCATGTGGTGTCAGGAAAAATAGATAAGAATAAGAGCTCTGCATGAAGAAAAAACCAAGATTCAATAAATTTAAAAATAATATGGAAGTATTCCATAAATCTTTATCAAAACATACCTCTTTATTGATATCAGCCACCAGATTAATAATATCTTCAAAATCTTTTTTCTTCCACCCTTCTTGTGTGTGAACTACAATTAAATCTATAGTTCTCTCTTTCTCAAAAACCCTTACATCTCTAGTCTTTGTGACCCCTGGTCCTATGTTGTACACAACAATAACTTTATGGTCCATTCTAACTTGCCCATGATCTGTATCCCACATGGCTTCAAGCTGATCAGTGGCGAGGCTTGGCATCCTACTACTTTTACTCTTATCCAAAACTTCTTTGCACCATGCTGAACAATAGCCTCTAAGTTGCTCCCATGATGAAGCGATTGTAGGACTCTCTACAAATAACCTTGACAAAGTCAAGTTATGGTCCCGCGTATAATTTTTCATATGAGTTAACATGCCATGTTTTAGTATACGACATTCTTTCAACCGATCAGCATACTCTGCCACATGTTCTAGCCCCCGTTCATTCGCCTTCTTGCTCTTCCAAGTAATTGATCCTTTCAACAATGCATTCGCAACATCTTCTAATTCCCTAATGTTTAATTGTTGCGTGCAACGAAACAATGATAATACTATCTCCTTTCCGCTTCTAGCACCTCCAGTATTCCCTTTCCAATCTGGCAATTCACCCTTGTTATACAGATCAATAGCTTTCCTCCACTTATCAAATATATTTCTCTCTTTGTTAAAAGGTTGTAAATCCACGGACCTTTGAAGCCTTCCCTCCAAATGTGACTTTTGCAATTTCAGCAAACTCCTGCATAATAGAAATTATATCTATTAGAAACCTCCAACACTCGTTGGAAGTTGAATCATAAATTTAGCTATTAAGAAACACTTCCAACACATGTTGGAAGTGTGATGTCAAACTACAAAAAATAACAAAATCAAATAACCACCTTAAATTCTGTACTGGTCGGCTTTCCTTGAATTGGTTTTGAAGGGCACTTCATGATCTCCCATTGTGCTCTAGCCTGCTCAAACTGGTCTAGAAAAGGTGAGACAAATTTATTTTTTTTTCATTCTTTTTGTTTGCCTCGGGAGATTTCCATTAACTTTAACATTGGTGTGTCATGAGCAATGATCCCGGCTGCGACGATGCCCCACCTTCTCTTGTATTCTGGAGATTCATTTGAAAGTAACTGCATCGCCCTCATGGAATGTTGACCAGCTATTACTACGAACCTCATATCTTTGCTGCCGCAAACTTCATCCAATTTCTTTACACAAAGAGGCCGCAATGTAGTAGCATCTATAGGCAATAGGTCAGCGGGTCTCCGAGTGCTAGTAGGATGCCTCAACATTTCATTTCGCAGCCACTGAACATGACTTGGATTGAATTTCCGATAGTTCCATTGTGCAAATTCCTTAGATTTACTAAGGTCAGGAATGATGCAATTATGAACGTTAATCATGATGGGAAGCGGGAAACCAAATATAAAATACTTTGAATCTTCTTTAACTGCCTCTCCAATGCTAAGTTCCTGTTTATTCTTCTTCTTCTTGAACTTCCCGCACTACCCACAACCTTTTTCCATCATCCGCTTCAGGTTTTAATGGCAACTTCTCAACAATAGCATCCTTTGGTGACCCTTCCATTAAGCAAATTATGGCACTATCCTTTGATATTTTTACGGCATTGACATCATCATTTCCTTTTTTTGCTAAAGCTTTCTCTTTCCCTTCCTCTTGAGATTTTCTTTTCTTATTTTTTTTTTAAAATCCTCTTTAGTTTTCTCCTTACTTTCTTCCCGAGACTTCCTTTTTTTTTTTTGTCCATCATCCATACATTTTGGAGCATCTTTTTTCTTCTTCAATAATTTAGAACAACTCTGAGTACCTTTAGGCATCTTGTTTGCAAGCTTTGCATAAACTTGAGAACCAGTATCCTCTCTGGATAATTTTGAACAAATCATATGAAGCCCGTCATAAAGGTCATCATGAGAACGCAGACCGGCTGCTTCCAAGTCATTATAATTAGGCAGCTTCCAACCATAACGTCGGCAACTAACTTCAATTTCCTCAGTCTGGACCATTTTATTAACATCAAAATTTTCAAAGCAAAGAGAGTATCCATAAATTTTGTTCTCCCCTGGATTTTCCACCAAAGCCTCAAGCATACAATTACCATCTTCACTAGGCACATCATGAAGCTTCAATAATATTCCATAAATATTTCGATCTTCATCCAATAAGCAAACATCGTTGAAAGATGTATACCCATGTAACACTTCAAAAAACTATTTCTTCTTTATTAGATCTTGCTTCATATCATAGTCTTCAAAACTGACGTCTTCCAATGAAATTGCTCTAAATCTCGCATTGCTGTCTGTGAAAAACAATGAGACAAATATTAGTTATGAAGTCTTAGTTAGGCCAATACATTGAAAACAAGTTTAAAAACCTCCAACATATGTTGGAGGCCAAATATCAAATTAGAGGACATTAAATTGGACAGAGGGCCTACCTCAAAAATGTGAGAAAATTTCATGGGAATTTCATTTACCCTCCAACCTATGTTGGAAGTTAGGCCAATACATTGAAACCTCCAACATATGTTGGAGGCCAAATATTAAATTAGAGGACATTAAATTGGACAGAGGCCTACCTCAAAAATGTGACAAAAACTTCATGGGAATTTCATTTACCCTCCAACCTATGTTGGAAGTTAGGCCAATACATTGAAAACAAGTTTAAAAACCTCCAACATATGTTGGAGGCAACACATCAAATTAGAGGACATTAAATTGGACAGAGGCCTACCTCAAAAATGTGAGAAAACTTCATGGGAATTTCATTTACCCTCCAACCTATGTTGGAAGTTAGGCCAACACATTGAAAACAAGTTTAAAAACCTCCAACATATGTTGGAGGCCAAATATCAAATTAGAGGACATTAAATTGGACAGAGGCCTACCTCAAAAATGTGAGAAAATTTCATGGGAATTTCATTCACCCTCCAACCTATGTTGGAAGTTAGGCCAATACATTGAAACCTCCAACATATGTTGGAGGCCAAATATCAAATTAGAGGACATTAAATTGGACATGAGGCCTACCTCAAAAAATGAGAAAACTTCATGGGAATTTCATTTACCCTCCAACCTATGTTGGAAGTTAGGCCAATACATTGAAAACAAGTTTAAAAACCTCCAACATATGTTGGAGGCCAAATATCCAATTACAGGACATTAAATTGGACAGAAGCCTACCTCAAAAATATGAGAAAACTTCATGGGAATTTCATTTACCCTCCAACCTATGTTGGAAGTTAGGCCAACACATTAAAAACAAGTTTAAAAACCTCCAACATATGTTGGAGGCCAAATATCAAATTAGAGGACATTAAATTGGACAGAGCCTACCTCAAAAATGTGAGAAAACTTCATGGGAATTTCATTTACCTTCCAACCTATGTTGGAAGTTAGGCCAACACATTAAAAACAAGTTTAAAAACCTCCAACATATGTTGGAGGCCAAATATCAAATTAGAGGACATTAAATTGGACAGAGGCCTACCTCAAAAATGTGAGAAAACTTCATGGGAATTTCATTTACCTTCCAACCTATGTTGGAAGTTAGGCCAACACATTAAAAACAAGTTTAAAAACCTCCAACATATGTTGGAGGCCAAATATCAAATTAGAGGACATTAAATTGGACAGAGGCCTACCTCAAAAATGTGACAAAAACTTCATGGGAATTTCATTTACCCTCCAACCTATGTTGGAAGTTAGGCCAACACATTGAAAACAAGTTTAAAAACCTCCAACATATGTTGAAGGTCAAGTATTAAATTAGAGGACATTAAATTGGATGGAGGCCTACCTCCAAAATGTGAGAAAACTTCATGGGAATTTCATTAACCCTCCAACATATGTTGGAAGGCAATAGAAACTAGATATTAAAGTTGGAGGCTAGATATTAAAGTTCATATATTATTTAGATGAAATTTTTTAGAAACATTTGAAATAGATAAGTGAAGACTGTTGCAAAATAGACAACAATAAACTATCTGGAGACACCAATAAACTATCTATTGTATGACCCTATACAATAGAGAACTATTTTGTGACAATAACTTTGATAAAAAAAAATATCTATGACATTATTCCATGGAGAATTACGTAGCCATGTTGAAGCAATTAAATATCAATTTGGCATCCTCATTATGACATGGATGGAATAGATATAAATTAAAAAAACACACCTCTTTTGGTTGCCATCAAATTTGGACAGAACTGCAAAAAGTGCCCTACAATCTTTGTAACAGGCCTGGGCTTGGAAAAAAGAAAAAATTTATGAGGAGAATGAGATATCTGTGTTCAAAAAATTATATTGGATAATACCTTAGCAGGGAAAAGCCTGGTTACAGCAACTAAAACCAGGCTAATGCTTTGATTACTTAACCAACAACAAAGAGAAACAGTTTTGAGAAAAGAAGATTCTTCAAACAAGTCGCTGATTCTTCAAACAAGTCGCTGTCGCTGAGTCTTCAAACAAGTCGCTGTCAGTGCCATAATCGCCGTTGCTGTTCTCGAGAAAGAAGAAGGGCGCTGTGTGGAAAAAAAGGAAAGAAAAAGGAATGCATGTATCTATTTCTTAAAAGATGCACACGTGGCTATTTAATTTAGGTAAAGGGCATTTAAAAAATAAAACGGTACGATAAAATGGTACGCCTCTTAAAAGCGACCACCTTAAAAGCGACCACGTGTTAAAATTTAAAAATTAGTTACCCCACTTCTTCGGGGGAACCTACGCAGGAAATTTGATATTGCTGCACATTCTTGTACATTTTCTTGATTCTATATTTTCAAGAAGTTCTTCTTCTTGATATTACAACTGATTGTACCTGAAGATTGAACATTGAAGCTAGCTTTTGCACCAGCTTTTGCGCCTGTGAAGATAACAAGGTAATGAAATGTAGCTAGCAGAGAGAAGCAAAAGATTAATCTGATGTTTTTTGTATTTCTTTGAGGTCAACCCTGTTACTGCTAACTTCAGATCCAACCATGTTGGCCTTTTAGATTCTGAACATGCTTGATGATTTTATCAAGCACCACAGCTTTGCCAGTAACGAGACTGCACATAGAAGAAAAAGCCAAACAAGGCCATACCTTACTGCAACCTGGCACAAGATCTTATCTTTTATTTTTTTTTACATCAGAAGTCCCGGATCAGAGCTGCAGTCGCTTCTGCCGCTGAATCCTCCCCCCTGCTTTGGAAAAGGGCAAGCACCGATCCTCTGGCATATAAACCACAGAAAGAAATACAAGGAAGACCGGCCATTTGGCATGCATCCAGGTATTGGCGGTCTGCTCAGAAAGAAATGGAAGACCTGCGATTCTTGGTGGTCGTTGGGCATCCATGCAAAGCACCATCTTGTATTTTGGCTCTTTTCGAAGGTCTACAGAGCACTATCACCAGATTCAAAAGGACTGGGAAGGCTCCAGAAACGAACCCGCAAGAACGATCTGGGCTGGCAGTCGCAGTTCAGAAGGGGAAAAAAAGGGGAACACAGCCAATCGGCAGGACCTTCTGGGTATAGAAGTTGGAGCAAATCCAAAACACAGCAGAAAACACAGCAAATGAAAAATGGCAGAGCGTGATGTCTGCTCTGGCGCCGATTTTTTGTGGGTAAGAAGCCCGCAGGTCCGGCGATTTGGAGCATGAAAGAAATCGAAAGAAAGCAAAAATCGCAGAGCGTGATGTCTGCTCTGTTCCAGCAAAATAGCAAAATGAAATTTGCTTTTGCCCTAACCCTAACATTGAAGTCTGCTTTCGTGGCATCTGCCCTAACCCTAAACCATCCAACACATGTTGGAACTTCCCTAAATTCGAGATTTGCCTTTTTGAACTAGTCATGTGTTGACGTTGACGGAGGGAGCATCCATCTTGAGCTTCTTTATACAATGTTTATGGAAGGAGAACCATGCCTTAAAAAAAGCACCCAAAAATGGTGGTGTCTATAAGAAAGAATTTAATACTGGTTAGAGCCTCTTGAATCAGGTGTGGAAGCTACAGCAATTGGACTAGTTAATTGAACTTCCTTTTTGCATCTACTGTAATCCTAAAACTAACTCACATCCAACTCATGTTGGAACTTTATTTCCTAAGCGCCAGCTCATAGGACCATGGCTAGATATCCCATTCACTCATGTTGGAACTTTATTTCCTAAGCGCCAACTCATAGGACCATGGCTAGATACCCCATTCGATTAATAGGCCTTGTTATTTTACATGGGGTTTCAATTTACCTAGCCATGTCTCATACGACAATGAAAACATTCAAAGAATCTTATACATGGTAGCAAATATTTCACCTAGCTACGATAACTTCCATAACAAAAAACAAACATCAAATGTCTTTCAATTAATTATTCTATAAATCAATTGTGTATTTTATTAGTTTCCAAGAAATTAAATTTCTTATTTGATATTGCAGGTTTGAAGCTAAAGAGCAACAATACATTTTGTTATGGTTTCTAAGGTACACACTACTTGTTTTAGGTTAAGTAGGCAATGTAAATAGACTTAGCTAATATGTAAGTTACCCCCATTCATTTATTCAAAATATTTGAGCAATCAACGTCTAATTATCTATCTATCTTGTAACCTTCAACATGTGTTGGAACTTTTCTAATCAGGTTCAAGAAGCTTAAGCACGTTGCATTTGTCGTTATAGAGACACCATGGCTTCTCAGGTGTGGATGTCATCTTTTATTCAAGTTATGAAATTGTTATGTGTATTATGTAACCAAGCAAAAGTGCTAATAACAGAGCGAGGAAATCCAAGAAGGAATGCAAGTTGAACTCATGGAGAATGATATGAATGTAGCGCAAGGAACCATATTCACCATGGATCCAAACAGATATTGCCACAACCAAATATTAGGTGATGGATATGTCTCCATTTCTTTAAAGGTTGTCTATGACAAACCTACAACTTCATCACGTGATTATCTACTGGAGCATATTGGTTCTTTTGTGAGATGGAAAAAGAGCGACTTGAGGCCACTATTAACAGGTGCACCAAATGTTGAAAATCATGCTTCCAGTCCTAAAGGAACGACCTCGCCTAAACAAACTGGTCACGAGTTCAATCCAGATGATAGATCTACATGGCCAGGCAATAGGGTGATTGTCCTAGATAAAGAGAACAATAAGTTGGGATTTGCTTTTATCGTTGTGGCCTTCACAAACGAAGTTGTTGATAGTGCCTACTTGGGAGAAGATGACCTTGGAATTATAGTGTTTGAGATGCTGGTTGACGATAATTCATTCGAGATTGGAAAACTTATGCGGTGGCCTATCAAAAACTTGATGTTACTCAATGGGGAATCATTGGTTGGAGCAAAGCACGTAATTGACGAAGAAGTTACTAATGTGGGGGGAGGAATGAAGAAATACAAGCGTCCTTATCGTTTCATAAAGAGAAAGAGAGCCAAATTAGTAGTGAAAAAAGCCAAGAGTGACCCTTGTGATATGGAGAATATTGCTATTGTTGCATCTATTGATTGTTGCCCAAAGCATTGTTGCCAATATGCTAATCGAGAGAAGATCTTAACCGCCCTGGACCAATATCATTCTTTAAAATTTGATGATCAGACAACTTTCACATATGATAGCTTTGCAGCAAGTGTAAAAGGTGAAGATGGAAAATATGAGGGCATGTTATTTGATGGAAAAATCGTATGTTGTAAAGGATGGTATACAATTTATGGGATTTGTAAAGCCACCTTCTATAACAGGAGAATCAAGTGGCTTAATGGAGCAAAAAAAGGCATGCATGGAAACAAACTTGTGAAGCGAAGTACAGAAAGAATGGAGGCTGCAAAGGTTGCACTTACACAATTGGTAGATGTTACAGCTAATCAGATGCCACATCGAAGTAGAATTACATGTGATGGAGAGAGAGATTATCAAAAGGTGATGCCACCTACCTACAATATGATGTCCATGTTAAAGGAAGTGAATGAATCTCTAAACATGCAAGGACTACCACACATCTCCCAATCTAGCTTTAGCCGCTTGTGGAATGAAGATTTCAAAGATGTCCTTATTTCACGAGAAAATAGTAGCTTCTCAAAATGTGAAACATGTACAGATTTAAAGAACAGGTTGGAAAGCACAAAAAATCCACATGAGAGGGATATACTTCGTGATAAAATGGATAGGCACAATATGGAACAGCGAAGTTGCCGCAACATTTATTATTCATGGAGATATTTGTCTTTCGGAAGGCCACAAGAATTTTTGTCTGATACATGACAAGATGGATCAAAAAAAGACATGCATTCCTAGGTTAAAACCAAATCCAAACACTACGAAGAATGCTATGCAATTGCCTATGGCTTTAGCAGGAATCCTCACTCATGGGCATGGTCCTGCTTCATATGGTCATTTTGCCACATGGAATTGGTCAATTGACCCAAATTTTACAATAGGTTCTATTGCCAAATGTTTGCGGAATTTAGAGAGTTACAACGTTGGAGATAGAGGAGATTTAACTCCAACTTTCACCTCAGCAACACAACCCCTTCATAAAGCATTATTGGCAAGAACAGATGGCAAGCAATTAACGCGAGTTGAACATCATGATTTTAAGCCTCTGCCAAAAGTTCTACTCTTGCAGGTTGACAATTGTGTCTCTGAGAACAAGAATCGATTTGTCTTGGCATATTTGGCAATGTTAGTGGCAAGGGGGCATTTTAAAGAGATAGTGATGGCGTTTCTTATGGTTGGACATACACATGAAGATATTGATGCCTTCTTTAGCAGATTTGGAGACAGTTTAAGAAAGAGGCATGCACACACTTTGCCACAATTATTTGAGATGTATGAAACATGTGTATCTGCTAGAAATGTTCCATACCTCATACAAGAAGTCCCTGATTTTAAGAAATTTGTGGATGGCTATATAGAAGATGGCCGCAATAAATTGGTGGGACATACGAAGCCATTACATTTTCGATTATATCTAGATGATAAAGGAGATCCTAGAATGCAGTATAAGGTGCATCCTAAGCAGGCGGCATGGGAGCCTGAAGATGGTATTGAACTTTTTAAAAAAGATGATGCTGGTAGGCAAATATTGCCCAAAGGTGAACCTGAGCCTGTGCCCCTTAATGAACATATGAGGGAAGAGGAAAATATCATATCTGGCATTTCAAAATACATAGATTTTTGGAAAATCGGGTTAAATGGACATTTTGGTTCCAAATATCAAGAAGTAGTGCGACCAATTATTTCATATTGGGAAAATGTCATAGCAGAACTACAGGAATCTCCAATAAGAAATTCCAAGTTGCAAGATGGATTTTGGCCTCGTTCACAGTGGATGCTCCATCAACATCTAGATGTTGTTCCTATAATGATGACTGACAAGGAGAAGGAAGAAGATCATGAAGTGGTGTATTGTGGCCCTGCAAGTGGTAAACCAAAAGAGGAGTTTAAACCTGAAAAAGACATTATGGAAGGTATGTTTCTCATTGTGAGGCCTGATGATATGAAAGAGACTCCATTTTGGCTAGGTGCTGCATTGACTAAACCGACTAAACAAAAGGATGGACTAAAAGATTGTCTTCGAGTTCACATCCAATGGTGGAAGCCACTCACTAAAGGTAGGAAGAGTTTAAAAGATCAATACAATGGATGTTGCTACAAAAGATGGAAGCCAAATCCAAGTGAACAACAGCAATGGGTGGATGTCCAATCAGTAATCTATGGTTGGAAGGCAAAGACCTCTGCAGTTTCCATGAAACAGCTTGAAAAAATACCCGACAATGTAGTTGCTATTGTCCAAAGTCATTTGGAATTATGTACTGGTGATTGATAATAAATGCAAAAGTACAATTCATTTTCTTCGCAATGGTTTCTTCTCTATACTAATACTTATTATTGGCACGATTATGAAATAACAGAAGATCAAACACTCAATGTTTCAAATCATTATAAATATGAACAAGTCTAAAAACCTTGAATAAGTCTAAATTTTCCTAAATACGTCATTCTAGCTTTATAAAAATATACTTACCTCCAGAAGCTTTCTTCACCTCACCTCTGCTTTGTTAGCTTCATCTTTGAGTGTTTGCCTTAGCTCTGTCTACCCTATTTATACCTGCATGATACAAGAAACACATTAGAATGCACGAATGGAAGGATGTAAGCAAGAACAACAACACAGAATCAAGGGTTCTGGACTCTTCCAGGTTAGTGATCCATACCATATTCAGCTAGGATCTTGACAAAGAGGCTGCATGTCATCGATCCATATGATCTACAGTAGAGATGAGGCCAAATCCATGAAGAACTCTGAGTTTTTGGAGGGAAATTAAAGAACAGGCATTCCAATAGCATCTCGGGTAAATATTTGTGCATAAACCACTCTGAAATAAGGGAATACCATGGTTCTGCAAGAGGAAAATACAGGCCAAGAATAGTGCCATAAGCGGTAGCTGCCTAACCACTCCGGAATTTTATGCCGCCATCGCTATGGTTAGGGTTCGCCATCATGGAAGGAAGGGTTTGCCATCGTGGAGGGGAGAGTTCGCCATCAAGGATATCAGGTTTAGGTTTTGCCAAGAATAACCTTCGCTGTTCAGGAATTTCTCTGCACCAATAAAGTGAGGCGAGTTAACAAAAAATATTTTTTTTTTAACGCCAATATTGGGGACGTCACCAATGACGGGGCACCCACCTTAGCATTAACAACCTTGCTATCAATTTTAGATTGGATAGCTTGATTTATGCTAGCTAGATGAGAAAGCATTTGCTTGTTGCATTTGTGGCATGTCTCTAGGTTGCTAATTCTAAGGCGGTAATGATAGGCTTGTGCAGGCAGCTTTCAAGGATTAGGTGCTACTGTGCTTTGCATGCCCTTCATGCATTCTCCTTCCTAGTTTTTTTTTTCAATGCATGCCATTTATGGCCCTTATATCTCTTCTTTGAATGCATGCCCTTTGTTTTTTAGATCTACTTTTGGCTGGTGTTTGATGTGTTTTTCTTTCCAGTGGCTATAATGTCTAGCGGCCTTTGTTTCTCATCTGGCGTGATTGGAACTACGAAATCCAAGGTAAAATTTTATTGCATTTAGAGATTATATTGTGGCTATGTTTTGAACATTGATTCTATAGTTGCTATACGGTATTTTCATATTAGTTCCCATTTTTGCTGCATTGTATAAACCTCCAGATTATGCTTCCTGCTATTATTGTTACGATATCCATTTTTTTGCAATCACGTAATGAGTCCATGATGCTCAAAGTGCGTTGTTAAAAGATTTGCAATAGTCTTTGCCATTTCATCTTCAAGTCAATGTCCTGCCTCTGAAATTTCCAGTTTACAAGATGAGGTACATTGATATTTACAAGTCTCTGATACAATAAGTGTGGCTTGGATTCATTTGCAGCCTAATATTTACTCTACACTTGATAGCAATATGCACATCTTTGCAGCGATCTTGAGAAATATGTCCCAGCAGTATTAATATCTCGCTGCATCTTTTTTTTTTTTTGAAGAACTGTGTCATCAATATATTTGCATCTCCACATGTACATATTTTGACCAAAGTTGATCTTCTTGAAATTTTTGTCAACATATATGATCTTTTGTTTTCCTTACATTAAACAACCGTCCTTGTTCTAGAACATTTCCTCGTCCTAGGATGTTCTGATTATTTCCATAAGAGCAGCAACGTGATCCACTACTTTCTAGATATGTCCGTTCTTTTGCAATATATAGATGTTTATGAAGCTCTCATTGAAAAGGCCTTTGTCAGCCTTTTACACTTCTACACTCTCTGATTAAAAGGTAAGTTATTTTAAATAATCATATTGTTTATATCCCTCTTGCAGTGGAGCAACATAAAAATGCACATGGCGTTGTAGCAGCTGAAGATCAGTTCATCTATTGAATGCCATTGAGACGCTAGATCAAACTAGATGTTGTAGTGCACATTATCTTAGAAGGGCATATGTTCAATGGAATTTAGCAGGTTGTGTTGCAAATGAATTTGATGCTTTAGTTAAAAGAATGGGATTCAAATGCAGAACTTAAAATTAGTCCAATGTGTTAGTACATCTTTGGGCCAGCAAACAAAATTATCAAGCAAGATTGTTGTGTATATGCATTGTCAACATTAATTCTCTCTATAACATAATTATAATGTGATAATTCTTGGAACAGGTATCTACAATATAGCTGAAGCTGAATAGGAAAACCAGAGGCTCCATCAGAGACTCCATCTCCACGTTATACAATATATAGCAGAATAAGGTGCTGATTGTAGACTCTAGACATCTGGATAATGAGAAAAATTGAAATAATAGTTTGATCCTTAAATAAAGGATATACTCATTCATCAAAAAAAAAAAAAGTTTGTACTAATGTGAAGAGGAGATAGCCATACAAGAAGGCACCTATGATTCCTACCAAATAAATAAAGTTGTATTGTTTATGATGCTTAGATTGGTAATTGATTATTCTGATATTGGTGTGGACTTATGTTTTTATGCTACCAAACTCCATATAAGGTAAGAATAGTATGATGATTTGTTGTTGTACATATCATTCCATATATAAAGCAATATGTTTTCTGATCTTAAAAAATAGAGAAGTAATTTTTCTGGGCTGAGAGCAACCTAAGCGCTTGACACGTACATTTTTCTCTCCATTTCTAAAACCTTAAAAAGACAAAATATTGGATGGTCGACACGATTCCGTCCAATCTTGGAGATCTCTCACGGTGGCTTTCTTGCTCTGCACGCAATCTTGGCTTAAGCCTGTTCTACAATTGGGTTGCTCATTGAAGCTCCTTCCTCACTCCGACAGAACTAAAAATGCTATCGACCCTCTTCTGAAACTGGGTTACTCCATTGGAGCTCCTTTCTCACTCTGAGATAACTGAAAATGCCATTGGAGCAACACAAGAATCCAGGCTATTGTTAATTGCCACTGGGTGGATTTGGTTCACGGAATCGACAAACAGAAGAAGGTGAACTTCTGGGTTCCATTATTCGGTCGTTCTAGTCGTTCTTTTTGCGATATGTTCATCCAGAAGATCCATTTTTATTGTAAACCCTTGGTTGTATCGAGCATAGATCCTTTTTAGTTGGGATAATAACAGGCCAGACGGATTCTGAAGAGCCATAGGTGGATTTGGGAGAGACTTTTTTCTGCCAGGATGTTCGTGGAACTGCCAAGTGATGAGATTTGCTCCCGGGGGGTGCACCTCTATATATGGACAGATGGCATCTGCGTTCGAGGGGTCATAGAAAAACCCCTGTATACGGCTTTTTGGAGTAGAAAAACCCATACCATACGGTTTTTCGAACTAACATACAATATAGACCCTATCCGTAGATTTACGATTGATTGTGCCAAATTATATAATCCCTTTCCGACTTTGTACCTTTTGTGAAGACCCTTCGTGCCAAATTATATAATCCCTTTCCGACTTTTGTACCTTTTGTGCCAAATTATATAATCCCTTTCCAACTTTGTACCTTTTTCCGTCAAATGGATCAGCTCCCCAAATCGATCATCTACGGAATCTCTCCTTCCCGCCCGTATGAGCTCCCGACCGTATACCTACGACCAAGGCAATAAAAAACCCCTAAAAGTTCACTCAGTTGGTACGTACGTGACCATTGAGTGAACCCCCCTTGGATTTGCTCAGCCATAGCTTGATCGTGCCTGTGTTTTCTTGGTTGAATCGTGCCTAAGTCGTCTTATGGATAGCCATAGTTTTGCCAGGCTGTAGAGACTTGCCATGAGAGGAGCAGTCGTATGCTGTCGGGGAGCTTTTGCATTTGCCTAGTTTTCCACAATTTTCTGCGGACCAAAGAATAGAAAAGGAGTATTCAGATTATTTACTGTTAGTTTTTTTGTGAGATTGCAATGGTATTCTTGGCTCTCAGTGTACATATTTGTCTGGCCCTAGGTGTTCTTTAGAATTCCGTGCTTTTTTATTTCTAGCTTTCTCCATTTGCACAGATACTGCTGAACAAATGTGCTATGAGGGAGTGTTTGAAGTCGCTTTGGTTTTTTGAATCTTTCACTATTGTTTCAATCTTTTCTCTAGAATCTTATGACATTTGTATGATTCTTCTTACTCTCTAAAATGTTACAGTGTTGGTATAATGGTTTTACAAGAAGATGATTTGAAGCAACCCCTATGTATTAATAGTGGCCAGAATGGTACTGACTGAAGCTTTGTTATTTCATTCATTAGTCACATTGATTTGACATACATTGGTAGATGCATTAATTTGTTGCAGATCTAGAAGAGGGAACTGCAGATGAACATCCTTGTGCTCCTCCAGATGTTGCAGTAAATGATATGATACTAGATGTTAATCATAAAGTTACACATAGTAGAATGTTTTATACTTTCAGGACTCCATTTGTGGCAACATGAGATGGAAAACATTTTACGTCTTTGGCTAATCTAGACCAGCTATTTAGTATTAGTGGTTCTGAAGGTTAGTGCATCTTTATTTTTTCTGCAGCTCATGCAACTATAAATGTTGTTTGACAATGGCAGAATTTTATTATTGATTTATTTTATGCAGCTCATTAAATTGCAGTCTACAATATTGGATCTACAGCCTTCTACAAGTATGTCCTCATTTCCTCTCTGAAATAGATATATAGGGACATTTATATGCTTTAAAGAATGGAAACTAAACTATAGACATTCTTAAATTTATCAGGTTCCCATCTCAATTGGTGTGTCTACACATGCTTCAATTGTTTTATGCAAGACGGGGAGGAAAGAAGCATGTGCGAGCAAGGAAGTAGCCTATAATTATTCAGAAGATCAGATTAGTTGATTAGTTCTGCATGCTCTTTATGGCATGATTGCCAGTATAATTCGAGGGTTATATTGTCTAGGTATGCTCTGTTGAAACCCTTTCTTAGCAAATGTCTGTGAGTGCCAATCCGGCTACCCATTCCCTCATTTGCCCACTTTCGATTTGCGGATAGAAGAGCTGGCTAACAATAAAGGCAGGATGGATAAGGCAGATTATCAGTTGCAACATGAAAATCAGAACAAGAAAAGTGTGCATGCAAAAGGATAGCATACTTCATAGCGAAAGCAAAGTTTTCAGGAAAGATGCCAGCAGGGCATAGATTTGATGCCAAATCATGGCTTCAATTTCTTGATCGGATCCAAATTTGTCATTTGGGTATGCATGGCATTGGGGATCGAGATGGGGTGTTTTTTTATTGGTGGTGTACAATTCAGCATGTCGCGACATAGGGTGATTAACGGGCGCTGACCGTCCTTCATCGTGACGTTTTCGCGCCCGTCACTGTTTTTCCCAGGCCCGCCAAAATTTCCCAACCTCCGGAACGCTCGATCCGTAACCAATTCAGGAAGATCGGCGGATTTGTTGTCCATGTCAGCGATCCCTGGTATGTAGCTGCTTGGATGGTGTTTGGAATTTGGAATTGGCGGGCAAATTTCCCAAGGAATGTTTTTGTTTGGGAAAATGCAGCTGCTGTTTTCTTTTCTAGAATTCTTCCAATGCAGGCGAATTGGCCAGATCTCTTTCGTTTGGCCATTGCAAGGAATGGAGTACTGTTTGATCCAAACAATCTATTCTCCAGTTGCATAATCTTCAAGAGCAAATTCCCACCAATTCAAGGAGCTATGTGGTCGTCTGGCTTCCAAGATTGCTCAGCCTATACAACAATCTTTTGTCTATGGGGCGACTCCATATACTCAGCCTATACAACAATCTTTTGTCTATGAATGCCCTGCTGGTAATCAGCTCTTCAGCATGCCATGGGAATTTAATTTTGATTCTTGAATTTCTGTTTCCTAATTTGCAGAAGAAGTGGAGGATACAAACGTTCCTACATATGATGATACTTGTGTTGATTATGTACATGACATCCAAAATCAGCACATACGCGACTCGATGGAAGCAGTACATTGTTTCATGTGCGCTTTTTTTAGGCAAATCTGTTTTATGTAGTGCTTAATTTATTTCATATGTAGTGCTTTATTCTGAGTATTGTTTACTATTTGCAGAATATGAAACACAGATTGAAGCAGGTACATTCTTTCATGTGCAGTTTTTTGTAAGCAATGCTTTTATGTAGTGCTTAATTTATTTCATATGTAGTGTTTCATTCTCGTATTGTTTACTATTTGCGTAATATGAAACACGATAGAAGATAGTTTGTTACTCTGGGGAAAATCGGTCTGCGAAAAAGAGAAGGCGCTAGAGAGCAAGAAAGAGAGCAAGGGAAGCCGAATTGAAGGAAGAAGACAAAGAATTAGAAGAGAATGTTTTCAGTAAGAGAAGAAAACAACAACTGTCGAGGTTGATTGCAGACCATGCTAATGAGGTATGTCATAAAGTTTCAAAGAATGAGAGGAAAGAAGTTCTTCAAGGTGCTGCTAAGTTGCTGCCAGAATTTGAAATGTTAAAATTGAAAGAAGTAGACACAATGAGAAAGATAGTTAACAACCTCAAGAATTCTCTTGCAAACCATAAGCATGCCAGATCTACTGATGTACTTACAGCAAGGACCTCAGCCATGGTATATGCTGTTGTCCCAGGCACTAATTGTTTGGGAACTTCCAAGTGCCTAAACTTGAATAGAAGATATGTGACAACAGCAGCTCGTGAGGAGAAAAAAGCAGAAAATTGGTGATGGCTTATGGTCAATGTTCAAAAAGAAACCGGATCGATAAACTAAGCGTAAAAACAGCTAAATTAGTAATTGATTTTGGACTCATCGGACCGAAAGTGTCACCATGCAAGAAACATGTTATTAAGATTAGGCTTGGCAAAGGAAAGAAGATAATGCATGCTCTACACTTCTTGGAAGAAACTGAGGTTGGTTTTATTCTTTTAAGTTTATAATTCATTTGTTTACAATGCTAATGTGCTTGTTACTTTTAATGCAGTGTTCTTTTATGCTAGTTTTCTAAAAGAATATCCAAAATTCAAGTTTCATTCTCAGCTTTTAGGTAATTTGAAACCTCCATTTGTTCGAAAAAAGTAAAGGACGTGGAGACTTGTTGTTGTGTGTATCATATGAGACTAGATTATGTTAGACAAGCATCGAACAAGATTAGGTTGGATACAAAGATTCATGGTGCCGATTGTAGTTGTACTTGTTCTCGCTTTGTGGTCTTTGGAGCAAAGTGTGAAGCTAATACTAAGACCTACAAATCTTCAAGTGATTTGTGGAGGTCAATTGTATGTTCCAAGGACATTGCGGATGAGTGGTATACTCATAATTGCATGTTCTTTGAAATGCACTTTGTTTTGTGGCCCATCTAAGTTACCTATGTGTCCAAAAAGAATTAAGCAAGGTCACAGGGCATTTAGTAGATTGGAAAACTTTTGATAGGGTGGGTGATGTGCATTTCCTTTTTTGATTTTGTGATTTATTAAACTAATCATTGCTTTGCTTTTAGGTTTATGAATCAAAAAAAGAACCCGATGGCAAAGGTGGGACAAAGGTGGTTCCAAAGCCCTGTTGTGAAGTTTGGTATACAAGACTAATTCAACAAACAGATGTGATGTCATATGCTAAAAATATTTTAACTGAATTCATTCCCCATAATTATGAGGCTAGATGGCGGGCAAAACAATTCGAGATTGTTTAGGCACTTTCCCGAAAAACACAAGTGGTATCCGGTCATTGATTTCATTTGAAAACTATACCTTCAAGATACAACAAGAAATCCAAAGCTTACATTGGAGAATGACCAATGCACAATACTTGTGCACATCACTTATAGGCATGCAACCGCAAAAGAGGTGGAGGATAATTCATTATGCAAAGGTGATAGGAATATCATCAAGGAGACACACTTTTACATTTCGGATGATAGGGAGCATGACACCTTGTTTGTCCAAAGACTTGTCTTAACAAGCATGCCGATTACTTGGCCAACAAGGAAGTCAAATACAACAACCATATAATGTGGTCGATGGTCTGCTCATCTCAGTTCAAGGGTGCAAGAAATTTCTATTTTCTTGGTAGATTTTATAAGGTATCGCATTCCAATTCAATTGGAACTACTTTGCATCATATCATGGAAAAGGTAAATTCCAATGTCTCATTAAGGCTGGAATCTGCAAAACATTAAAGATAGTTGTTTGTTACCTTGCAGGGGAGCATGATGGGGCAGGTGCTGTTCTAAAGAGAGCACTCACCCATGAAATGTTGAAAAGAAATTCCAAACCTTTAAGAAATGCCCGAGATGTTGTTCAATTCCCCGCACGAGAGCACTTCAAAGATTCCCGACAAACATAGGTACCGCATATGTTAATGAAGACTGTTGTACCAAGTCTTTAACGCCCAACTCTTTTGTACCGTACTTAATCACGCCGTCTTCTTTGTGGTAAACATTACTAACTGTAACAAGTTCTATTAATTGTTTTTAGGTACTTTTGGGAGATAAAGATTGATGAAATAAGCAGAGTTGAGCGGTTTGACTGTGCTACTTTATCGTGGTCTAGTAAATTCCATAGCATCGCCAAGAAACTCCAAGGATGCTACTCAAGTTGCACATATGAATTACTTTCGTGCTTTTGTCATGATTGTTGGTTGGGTAAGTACAAGTTAAGTGCATAAACAAAGATAGAATAGGTAGCTGGACTTTTTTTAATTAAGACCGATTCAAGATGATACCGCAGCTTGTGGATGGGCCATCTATGAGGGGGATCTTGAAAGTGGAAATCGATATTATTGATGTAGGGGAGAACTTTGCGGTGGTTTGCTCCAGCGAGACAACAAAAAGAAAAAGGTTGACTTCTACATCTTAAAGTGCACTATACCTAAGCATGTTGTAGAGAAGGCCTACAAAGACCCATGGGGCCAAAAATTTGGGAGGAGGGAAGTCGTTGTGACAGGCAAGTTTTATAAACTGGTAGGAGACAACAAATATGAGCTACTTGAATATGAGCCAGACTGCAGTGTTTATAGTCACCTAGTTGTTTCATGCAATTTTGAAATGAAAGATGTGGGATGTAATATGTTTGAATTGGAAGCTGATGTCCATGAAAACATACTTGAAAGTTTGCAGACTTGCTCACATATATTAGCACAATGTGATGTTGCTAGCGGCAATCCAAACAGACAAAACAACGTAAGTCAGTCAGCCCAAGTCAGCAGGGCAAGGTGGCGGTCAAGTCAATAGCCAAGTCGGCAGGTAAGTCAACGAGACAAGTCGCCAGACAAAGTGGCGAACCAAATCGGTAGCCAAGTCGGCCAGGCAAGGTGGTAGCCAAGTCAACAGCCAAGTCAGCTGACAAGTCAACAGACAAGTCAGCAGACAAAGTGGCAGGCAAATCAGTAGCCAAGTCAGCAGGCAAGGTGGCAGCCAAGTCAACAGCCAAGTCAGCAGACAAGTCAACTGACAAGTCAGCAGACAAGGTGGCAGGCAAATCAGTAGCCAAGTCAACGTACCAAGTCATCGGGGCAATATGGCGTAAGTCATCCAAGTCTAAAATAACCAAAAGATTAGACAAGTGACCAACTCAATTAACAATACAAGAAATTTATCGCGGCGGCCTTACGGCCGCCGCGAACATTTCTCTCCTCCAACCTGCTGCAAAAAGAAGTTTTGTGCGAAGTCAAATAGTTCTCAATTCTGGACATTCTTGGGATGCGAAAGAACATGCAGGAGTCGAACCTGCACAATTGCCATCAGTTTTGCGCCCATATGATAGATAGGTGCTATAATCGACTACCATGGATTAACATACAAATTATTATAAGAACGCGAACATCTTTCGTTCAAAACTTGTGCAGTTCTCACCTTTATTTAGAAATTATGCAGTACAATATTTATTTAGTTTAGTCTTTTACTTTAACATCGTTGATCATTACCTTTTGTTATTGAAGGTTCACGTGTTCACAATACATTAAACATCACATTTAACATCTTAGGCATCAACTCAGTATAGCTAAACATTTACCTAAGCATACAGGTCAACTGACTAACATCAAGCAGTACCTATGTATTTTAGATGCATTTTAAAGTCTTGGAGTGTATTAACATTTGGGTTTGCTTGAAAGAATTGTCTTACTTTTGTAACCTAGTTTTGTTGATATGCCTTACCTTCACTCAGTAAGGTTAGAATGAGCTAACATAAGGAGGTTGCGTAATATGTGACCACACTTGCTTTTGCAAGTTCTGCAGTTGAAGTTGCACTTTAGAGGGCAGTCAAACATATGCAGTTTGCACAGCCATGGCCAGCAGCAATACCATAGCCGCAGGAACTTGCATGGACACCATAGCTAAGCTTGAGCCTGAGCTTTACTTGAACTTGCACTTGAGCATTTGAACTTGATCTGAGCTATTGGTGTTTTATAGAATGGAAGCGAAGGACTCAGGGTTTATAAGTCAATAGCATTAATTCCCTTCGGTGTCCAGCACATGCCCTCTGCTGCTGAATCCCTTAGTTTACTATGTGGTGAGGTTCTCAAAGCGTTCTTCCCTAGTTCAATAGTCATTTTTGTAAAACACCCATGGATGAATTTGGAACATGTGAAAATAATAAAAAGGCTTAAAAAAAAAGGGCCCTCAATAATCTACAGTAGTGTAGCTACCACAAATAATCATATTCAATGGTAGATCGGCTCATGGGACCATCTGAGCCAAGTTTTTGCCAACCCTTCAAGGGGACACGTGTCAACATCTTGGACTTGTTGGAAAGTTCTTACAACGAATTTTTTTGTAATTTAAGGCTGATGTAAACGTGACCATGTCGATATTGACACGGATGGTTCAAAAAGTTTAGTCCATGATGGAATAGTAAGTAAGTAGTCCAATATTTACGCGGGTTGTTGAAAAAGTTTGAAAGTAGCAAGCAGTTAAATTTTAGCCAAGGAAATACCGTGCCCTAAAATAGAATAGATAGATAAGAATAGGATAGAAAGGAAGATGGACTAAAATCGGGGCCGGCATTGCATACGACCCAGGCAGATTAGGGACGACTTCCTCGACATTACGGAATGCATTATAAAAGCGCTTATGCATCCTAGACTAATTCTTCATTCTTACACAATGGAAATCGAGCTCCACAGATCTAGTGCTCCACAATCTGTTGCCAAAAATTTCATGGCCGAACGTCGGATCTGCTGCTTGCATAAATCGGGCATGGCGATCTGCCATTAAATCCGCATCTCCCTGCCCTCGAATCCAGCGCCAGCGATCAAAATCTCTGCCAATGGCTCCTGTCTTTCAATATTTGATCCGGATATAGAGCAGGAGCATTTGTTGCCCCCAAATCCAGAGCTTGAAGGGGGATTTTCCACAAAGCATTCGGCATTTCGAACATTTCTCCACAAAGCATTTCGGCATTGCTCTCCACAAAGCATTTCGGCATTGCTCCACAAAGCATTTCGAACGACACATCCCAGCATTTTTTTTTCCGATTTCATTTTTTACGGCATTTTTTCTTGTTTCTCTATTTTTTCCCTCCGGAAATACGTGGCAGGAATCAACCGAATATGCCAAATGCATCTTCCCCCTAATAATTATATATGTTAAGAAAAACCATACAATTGACAATTTCATTCCAACAATTTCATTGACAATTTAAACTTGTAAATGCCAAGAACAAAATAAAACCATTGGTTAATGCAAATGGGTTCAAACCATTGGTTAATGTAAATGGGTGCAAACCATTGGTTAATGTAAATGGGTGCAAACCATTGGTTAATAAAACCATTGGTTAATGCAAATGGTTAATGCAAATGAGTTAATATCATTGGTTAATCAAAATAAAACTATTGGTTAATATCATTGGTTAATCAAAATAAAACCATTGGTTAATGCAAATGGGTTTGGTTAATTCTATGCTTATCTAAATCTAATGGTCATCTAAGTCTATGATTATCCACTTCAATGGTGGAAATTCAATGGTATCAGAATCGATCCAATGATCTTAAATTTAATTTTCAGCCATAACATCAATGATCTCACATAACATCAACAAGGTGGATATATAAATATATTGATTCAGTAACCCGTATACAAAATTGAACCAAGTACAAAATTGGAGGATGCTTAGCAGACAAAATTGCATCCCATCTTCAATAACTTAAATCACTTCATAGGTATGATAGCATATTAGAAGATTAGAAGTTCCCACAGTCAGAAGATACAACTTAATTTTTTTCTTTTTAAACCTTTTGCAAAGATATATGCCTCTGCAAAGAGTCACCCATTTTCCTCCTCATTGTCTAGAGAAGAAATAACATCTTCCTTTTTGGACAATGTCGTTGCTTTTAACCGATATAAAAAGGAAACACATCGAGAAAACATAATCAAACAACCAAAGAACCACATGTTCTCGTGGACTTACCAATGTTCAACATTTCAAACCCCAAAGATCATGAACATCAGCTCCATCATGAACATCAGCAACATGAACATCAGCACCAGGCAAATCCTTCATCAGGTTTCTTGGCATAATTGTTGGCTCCTTAAGGTCTGTTGCTACTGAAACAACTTTAAAGAGAAAGATTTAAAGTCAGCAGCTTAACTATCTAAGTAATGAAGGTCAAACATACAATACCTTTGGATTTGCTACTGAGTGGACTGCCAAAAGCTTCTTCACCTTCATCAGCACATAGTCCATCCATTAAGAATTGCATGTTGATGTCTTTCACAGCTGAAGAAGAACAAACATCAACATAATATGAGACAATAATAGCATCACAATATGAAAACACTCACCTTTATTTACTACATGTTTGGGAGACTTTGGGCTCGCTTAGCTTCATCTCATCATCTGTCATAGTCAATTAGAATCCAAAGACTCAATAAGCACAAAGTCAATAAGCACAAACTTACTCTCAAGTATTTTCTTTCTTGCACTCCTCGTCATGCGTTTCTTCATTGTCCTCACGAGGCACTTTGTCATGTCCAGAGTGCTACCTTCTTCATCAATTACAAATTTTTCTTTTTGGATCTTACCACTCTTGGGTTCATCAGTTTCTGTTTCTTCCCCAGACTCTTCCTCATCATGGCTAGCATCATCCTCATGAGCACTTGTCTGATCACTCATAAGCCCAAGCTCAACCAAAAGTGCATAAGGCACTGATTCATCACAACCTGCACCTAAACACTGCATGCTATCCAGCACAGACGAAAAGCAAGCTAAGTGCCACTTATGGTCGCACTTCAAATTGAACATGCATGGTGTATTCATCACTAAAATCAAGGCCACACAAGACACAAGCTTCAGAAGTAGAAGATAGAGGAAAGTTATAAATACCCATGTTGATGTTGATGGCCTGAAATTTCTTATTATTCTGTAGCACAGAAATTTGAGTTGCTTTTGAATGCCACTTTTCAATACTTACATCAAATGCTGCTATGTCTCGTTTTCATGTGAAAAACCTCATCAACCAAAGAGTTGTACTTGCCCTTATCCATGCTCAACAGTCCATTGGAGAAGACCCTTTAACAAGTCCTCCTCTGTCTTCAAGATAGCAGCTGTCTTCTGATATTCAGCATCATCATCAAAATCTCGTTGCAAGTCACATCTGTATTTGTATTTCTCTGCAACAGAATCTGCTAATCTGTTGCACACAACTTCAGAAGCAGCCAGGCTGCCTTCCATCCTCAGCACCTCTTCTTCAACTTTGATTAGCCTGTTCACAGCCTCACCCTTCATTTCCCTGAGCTTTCTTACCCGGCCCATCACAATCTGAATGTTCTTCTCAAAAGTATTGACAGGGTTTTTCCTTGACCTTTTCTTCACGGAATCCTTGTGCGAGTCTGCAGCAAAAGAAGCCCAGTTCACTAAATACTCCTTTGGGTTTGCAAGAGCCTTGTTGGTGTGCTTTGCCATCGCGAAAAGCTCTTGCAAATTGAGTTCGAACCGTGATTAACCCGGCTTCTTCCGGTATACCTTGTTAATCAAATCATCAATTCAGCCCCCCAAACACGGGACATCCTTGATCTTCATTTTCCCACATTCAAGTGGACACTTCCAAACCTCAGAACCATTCATTTTCCGAAACATCTTCCGGGCTTCAACCGCTTGGGCTTCTTTCCCAATCGGCGGACCACGGCAAGTAGCTTAATTTACGCTCTGTTCTAGCAACCGAAGAATCGCAAATAAAATGGAAAAGCTTTAAATTCAATCTCTGTAATAAATCGAGGCGAAAAAACTCAACATTGTTACTGTTTTGAAGTTGGGCTCCATCACTTGAATTAGACGGAACGAAAAAGAGCTTGAAGAGCGAAAAAAGAGCTTCAAAGGGCGCCTTTCTTCGTGAGCCAAAGAGCTTGAAGTTTCGAAAAATTTGGGAAGCTTGGGAGGAATCGGACCCCAAATCATTTGGCGCGCATTCCGGAGCTCGTAAGCCCCCTTCATCATGACCGTCGCCAGACTTCATTACGCCCGTCGCCAGACTTCATTACACCCGTACGGCTCGTCTCGCGAAAAAAAGCAGCGTTCATATAAGGTGCTTACGACGTGCTGATATTTCGCTTTTTTGTACACCACCAATAAAAAATGACCCGATGGTAGAATAGTAGATTCACGTCTTTTCTTCAAGTACTAGGTTATAGAAGAGACCCCACCGGAGCTGGAAATCCAAAATGCAATCGAATTTCTTATGTTCAAGCAAAACTCAATTCAATATACTAAAGCAAAAATTGAAAACAAGAAGGAAAATACGCCAACGAATGGGTTGACGAGAGGCGGACAAAAGAAAAGGCTCTTCCAGTAGACAGGGCTACAGTTGGCTTCTAGCAGAAAAGAAAAAGGTGTTGTACCGACAGCATTTGGCAGGTTGGATTGAAGAAGAAAGCTTGGGAAATTGATTAGGAAGCTCAAAGTAGAGACATATCAAGGAATTGTTTGTCCACTGTTCTATGCTTGCATCTGTTGAGAGGATTTTTTTGGCAACAAAAGTAAACAATTAGAAGAGGGTACTCTCTGTTCAAACAGTACAAAGGCTGCATAAGATTTAAGTAACAAAAGTTAGAAGAGGGTACTCTCTGTTCAAACAGGACAAAAGCTACATAAAGGGATGAGAAACAGGAAGGTTTATTATTGTTGCTTTATTTTTGTACAAATTATCTATGGCCTTTTAGTTCCTTTCCTTTTTCGAAGATTATGTATGGTCTTTTATATCCTTCTTCTTCTAGGTCTTTCAGAATATGGTGTTCCCTTTTTTTTTCCACTAGATGATATGGTATTCCAAGAAAATGGTCTTCATGCATCTAACTTTCTCATCTCATAAAATATCATTCACATGAATTGTGGTCACTTTTTTCAAGATCACCATAAATGTCGACGGGCGCCGAGTGCTTTGTTGCTACCTAAATCTGGCACCAACAAAACTGGAGATCTTCTCTTGGCCCTTAAAGACCGGTCTCAGAGGCAGTTGCATGTGGCTGCTTTATCATTGTTACACTAAAATAATTAATAAAGAAATAAATAAAGGCCTTTTCCCTTAGTAGTGGTCTGTACCTATCTAAAGAATTGGGGTAAAATCGTTGCCTAAAATGTGGCCATTACCAAGACATATATTGAATGGAAACACCGTCCTGGACTGTACACCATCGTAGCTTTCCTCGCACCACTATAAGCACACAACTATTAGGAAAAAAGAAGAAGAAACTTGAGTTACCATCGTGGCTTTCCTCGCACCACTATAAGCACACAACTATTAGGAAAAAGAAGAAGAAACTTGAGTTATAATCGGATTCAAGGGAAAGCATTCAAGTGAAGATGAATGTTTACAACATCAACGTTGCTACATAAATTAAAATCTTCATTTGTTTTAACTTGCCTAAAGCATTCGAAGGACAACCCTTACTTTGTTAGTACCCTATTTTAGTACATAAGCATCTTGAAATGCAGATTCATACTTTAATTAAGTACTCACATAAGCATTTATCATTCACCCACCTCTATATACACGAGGTCAGGAAAGTGAAATGTTCGCGGCGGCCTTGGCCGCCGCGATAAATTTCTTATATATGTTATCAAAAAAGAGAAATGTCTTGCCAATATATTTGTTCTTGTCTTGTGCAATAGTATGATGATTTGTTGTTGTACATATATATGTTATCAAAAAAGAGAAATGTCTTGCCAATAGATTTGTTCTTGTCTTGGTTGCACATGGACCATCTTTTTATATATTATTTCAAGTTCTAAAAGGCCATCTTCAAAATGCTCTCCTTTTATTGCTTCTTTTGCGGCGTACTTAGATGCGCTCTTTGTATAGTTGAGGTTGGAAGAAAAATAACACTCAACAAACATCATGAAGCACGCACACTACAAGCAACTGCAAATGACAGCCACTACCACCAGTACACCACCAAAAGAATGTTGAAAGGCTTGTTGGCTTATATCACTATCACAAAACTGGTATGCAACCAAATGAAGATGTATCACTCAATTGGACGAGTTTGGCTATACCTTTTGTTGCTAATGCTTGTATTTTGTCAATATGTTTCTTATTCACCTTCATCTACACTTCTATATTCGAATTAAAGCCCAATGGAGAGGGGCTAAAAGATAAGGGGCTTGTATGTACTAGTGAGAATGACATGAAATCGCTGGATTATATAACTAAAGAAGTAGACGTGGAGGATGGATAGAGCAAGATGCATATATATGACTCAGTCTTCTAGGCTATTAACTTTTTCTTTGTCTAATAGACACAACCCTAGATCCAAATTCTCAGCATGGTAATCAATTGAACATCCATAGAAATTTCTTTATAAATGATATCATATGGCAGCACAATAAGGGATGCACAATGTAAGATTCATATATTAATACATATTCTCTTAGCATGCCGCTGAAATTCGCATTATTACAATTAAAATACCAACTCAAATCCATCTCCTTCTTCCCAACCCTGCACTTCTGCTGGTTTTTTTTTTTTTTTTTTTTTTTTTTTTTATCCCATTGGATTGCCCGTTTTAAGAACAGGATCCAACGGTCCGTGACATTTTGGTACGTGAGGTTCCTTAAAAGTGCGCGAAAGGGGGCGCCCATACCCCTATATATGCATTGATTTATTGTGACCTGCTGCTTCTTCCTCCATAGCCTAGTTCATACTCGAAAATGCACGAGAAGCGATCACAGGGCAAAAGAAGACCTAAACCTACAAAATGGCAGGTGTACAAACGCTTGAAGGGGATTCACAAGCATGTTCCTGCAATAATGGAATGGGACCTGCTTCCCCCTGAGGTTGGCATGCGCATCTTAGCGTTTCTACAGGTGAGGGATCTTGTTAGGTTTTGCCTAGTATGCAAGAATTGGAGGGATACAATTTTGTTTTCTCAGTACTTTAAGAAGCTTCATTCCAGGCTTTGCCAGGCCCAAAAATATATATTTTATCATGCAGAGTATGACCCTTCATGGGAGTCTATATTTGCGCCTGATCGTATATATCCTAGCATTGAACATTTTCATATTAGCAAAACGGCAATCTTGGTTTTTTATAATCCAGGTCTTGTTTTTGTCACTGATGGGGGACTAGTATGCATTTCTGAAATGCAAGATGAGCGTAAATATGAGGTTGGAAATCCATTGATCAATTCATGGAAGACTATACCTAATCCTTCCGATGATTTTATTCCAACAGACATGATAGTAGATAAGTTATCAGGTGATTATACGATTTTGGCTGTAAGACCAGAATCAGATGCAGATGTATTTCATGCAGAGGTGTTCCATTCAAGGGAGAATTTATGGAGGAAGGGAGGAACATTGGATTGGGATGGCGTCCCACACAATGAACTTATTGGTACCTCTAAAGTATTTTTCAGCCAAGACAATATGCGAGTGGCAACTTATGATTACGAGCAGAATCACTTCAATTGGATGACATTTGATTCTCCATTAGATGAGGACAGAGACTATTCATTATACATGTTGAAAAACAGAAATAGAGTGGTATTAGTTGCCCTTGCTCTAACACTGCCAGAAATTCAACTTTGGAGTGGAAGTGCATCGAATGGTGCTCTGAAGTGGACATTGATGACTGCATTTGATATGGCAGCAATGATTGAGTTTGTTGAGAGACAAACAAATAAAGCAGATTGGATTCTTGACTATTTCCGAGAAAGGTGGAACCCAATGGTTCTTCAGGGAAAAGATGACAGCATTGTTATTGCTATTACAAAAGCGGAGGAAGACTTTGACGATGAGAGTGACACCAGGGAATCCAGTCTGTTGCTTGAATATGACCTGGCAAGATGTTTTTGGAAACCATTTGAAATGCTATATGGTCTTTGCTTCCTCCCTGTCCATTTACATAAAGAAGAAACGGTAATGTTCCTATCTCCCACTTTGTTTTCACCTTAAATCTATGTATCATCTTGGAGGGTTCTCTATCGTGTTTCTTTCTCAAATTTTTTCACCTCAAATCTATATGTCTCTCTGAAGGGTTCTCTATTAAGGAGTTGAAATCTTCGGCAGTTATATTTTGTATAGATTTACAAGTCCATTCAGCAAAGACAGAGCAAATCGTTATGTAGGATTGCTGCTAATGCGTCTTCCATCAGAAGTTACAGCTCGCTATTCAATCTTAATATTGTGGAGCAAAACTGTGCTGTTTGACTGAACTGTATATTTGCCTTCTTGTGCCATATAACTGATGTTAGCATTTGGTCTACTCATCTCAAATAAATGGCTTCTGGTAGTCCATAAAATGCCAAGATAGTTAGCAAAAATGCTTACTGAAATGGCAGCAACAGGACAGTAACTTTAAATTGAACCAAGATGGATATCTCAGAATATTGGGCAGTTGCATGCAATTACAACCTCTCTTGATAAAAATTACGTGCATCACGTTGTTATAGATGGTAAATTTTAAGTGTAACTTTCTGTCACAATTTTTCCACGGAAGTTAATCAGAGGTTTCATATTTTGGATATGAGATAAGCGTCTGGCTAGAACCTTCCAAATTGTTGTCTTCGGCTCTGTCGCATGTGAGATAGTGTCAATTTATATTTGCGCGTCATCATCACAGGCAAAAGCTCATTAGAGGTAATACTTAGGTATTTGAGCGCCAACAAGCCTATGTGCTTTATGCATTTGGATTTAATTTCTCTTTTTTGCAGTGACATCATTCTAGTCTTGTATACAAGGAACAAAAGGACATGAATTCATAATATTTTACACAATCAAAACATGGATACGGAACTTGGGATCAAAAAGGCATCAGTCAGGTTTTCTTCTAGATGAATACCCGAATTGCTTATTTGTCTAAAACAAGGTGGTTGCGCACTACGGGTTGCCCAGGCTAATTTGTTTGAGAGATAGAACTTGTGTAGTTCTACATTTGCTGGAGTCATGTACTTAAGCCCTGTTTGTACTGTCATTTGCCAAATAGATTTACTTTTTGTTGGAATCCGATCAAGCACACGGACTTAAAACATAAACAAGAGAATTCTGTCATTTGCCAAATAGATTTACTTTTTGTTGGAATCCGATCAAGCACACGGACTTAAAACATAAACAAGAGAATTCTGCCAATGTGAGGATCGAGTTACTATTAGTTCGGTGATGAGATGGGTGATGAGAAAGACGGAAGTAGCATCAATTATCTATGCTGCAAAATGTCTGTAATGAGAAAAGCTCAAGTCTTTGTAAAGTCCAACAACACAGAAGCTGGAGACTTTGGCATGGACAGAGACTTTACTCTTGTGTACATTCTAATCTAGAATATTTTGTCGGTAACATGTCTATTTCTATCAAGTGATGACACGGATATTACTGGTATTCCTAGAATGGGTCCTATGATAGGCATATACTGGCCGAAGTGAAGTGGTGTTCTCATTGAGCTTTGTAAAACATTGAGTACAAATGGATCCCTCACTAGGGATAGATAAACTTGGAAATATGAACTTTAAATGCTCCGAAACTAGACAATCATCGAGAGCATGATGAAACTGAAGAATACAACATAAAAATGTTTAATCCGTCACTTGATCGATGCAAAGGTGAGAAGACACGGTGACTGCTCCTCATCGGGAAGAAGAACCACGCCTAATTAGGTTTTTGAGGAAACCCAAGCAAAGAGTTGAAGCACGACCCCACGCACTATGGCAACCACAAAGCCTTAAACAATCCTGCAGAATCAAGGCTGAAAGAAAAAATAACCCGTCAATGAGTCAGATGCCATAGGCAAGAAGACTCGGAGGCTCCAGGGCCACGCCGAGAAAGAAACAACAGCCGACCAATCGGGAACCGGCCGCGGAATGACCATCGCGGGAAAAAACAACCGATTAGTGCTGCCTCGGAGGCTACAGCGCCACGCCGAGAAAAAAACAATAAATATGATCTCGGAGGCAACAGCGCCATGCCGAGAGAAAACATGAATAATAAATATTGACTCAAAGGCTACAAAGCCACACCGAGAGAAAACATGAATGAATAAATAAAATACTAGTGCCATGCCAAGAAAGAGTAAACCAATAAGTATGCCTCAAAAGGCTACAAAGCCACGCTGAGGAAATAAAGAATGTAAATATAAAGGACATGGAAAAAGAAATAACAAACACGATCAAATGAAAAAACCATTAAGGGAGGGAGGGTGAGGGAAACTGATAGGATAGAGAAGAAGGAAATCTAGCTCAAGAGAACGCCGATGATAGAACAATGAAGAGAGGCTGAATAAATAGGAGGAGTGACAAAGGGACGTCCCCATCCAAGGAATGTCGGTTCTATTGCTGTCGCAATAGAACCGTGGCATTATATGATAAGGCTTGATCAGATAGAGAGGTGATTGAACTGGCACTTGCAGAGGCGCCAACAATTGGAAGCCATTTTGTTGCATGGTTGCATGCTTGGTCTTCACAGTGGCACACTAGTTGCATGCAAAATGGGAGCATTGATTACAATGCTACTTAAAGGAAGCATAGTTTATTGGAGGAATCTCTAATAATAGGATTAATAATTTATGGCCACTGATGTGCTTTTGGAAGAAGCTACTTTGGTTTGCTATATCCATCACCTACTCTTGTTTTCTTTTGGCATTATTTGTACTTTAAATATTTACTGAGGCTAGATGGCGTAGGCCCTAACATGCAATTAGATGGCGCCCCGCAATTCGGAGTTCCTTGGACAATATCCAAGATGGCACTGTTGTTTCTGTAATTGATGTTGCAGAGAATTACAGCATGAAAATACAAAGGGAGGTTCAGAGCCAGCGCTAGCACAATGACCAAATAACAATTCTCGTCCACGTCACGTATAGGATAGACAAAAGCTCTGGGATCAGAAAGCTATTGAAAATAACTCATTTTTACAAAATTCATGACACTCTTTTTGTGCAGCACTGTCTTAAAAAGCACAATTCATGGCTGGTATCAAATAGAGTAGAATTCTTCAGGCATATAGTTTGGTCAGATGGTTGTTCTAGCCAATTCAAATCTGCCCGGCTATTCTATTTCCTGCCAAGATATCACAATGAGCTAGGGAAGGAAATAGTGTGGAATTCCTTTGGGACAGCCCATGGTAAGGAAGAGCACGATGGACAAGGGGCAGTTCTTAAGGGGGCATTCACTAGAGAGCAGCTCAAATATGATGGAGTGAGATTTAAGGGTGCTGTTGATGCCTGTGAATTCGCAACTCGTTGGAATGAAGGTACCAACAACGGGGACATCAAAAGGTATTATGCTTTCATCTGTTGTATTCTACTGAGTAATGCTGTCTGTGAACTGTTGTAATGTGTTGAGTAATGTTGGTTAACTATTTGGTATCATGCAGAAAATCAACTACGTTTTACCATGATGTGGTGATAGGATCAATCATAGTATATAATGGTGATAAAAATCATATATAGCACTTAAAGTGCATACCATCAATTATCATGATATAGCACTTAAAAACACCAAGAAAAATAGATGTAATCAAATATCATTCTATTAACTTTGGACAATCTAATCATTAGTAATCACATATTTAAAGTTGTTAATAAAGATCAACTACAACTATCATGTTCTAGTAGCATGTCAAAAAGCAATGCTTGTTTATCATGTGATGGAGTTGTATAAACTATATTAGAACTAGATATGTTTTATAAACGTTTTGGCCCACAAACACGTATTGATTTTGAGATTGGTTTTTTACTAATAAATCGTTACAATAAAAATACTGATTCAAATTTGGAGGCCTTGTATATGTTCGCCTCTTGCATCCATTGTGGGATGATAGACAAGAGTTGATTCTATGTGTTTTCCTCTTCATCTTCCTGATGACTTTAAAGGAGCAAGAATATTGATTGTGTCAAGGATGCAAGTCATCAAGGAAGGTTCATGCATCTTGCTGAAGTCATAGAAAAAGCTTTATTTGAACTATTTATTATCATCATATATATCAATGCCAAGGATGCAAGCATAAACAAGACATGGAGGCATCAGAACTTCATAACCAGGTGAGTATATTTTGCTCAAACTTGTTATTTTTTGCAGGAATCAACTAACTGGGGGGGGGTAAACCGCTCACGGGTGGGGGAGGGGTTGCTTTGAGAAATGCTTGTACTTCTTTAACTGAAATTTGTTAGAACCTATATTTGGACAAACAAATTCTTATAGATGTAGATGTAGATGTAGATGATGATGATAGAGAAAAAGTGGCTTGTATAACTGTATTAGAATTTCTATCAAGCGTTGAACTAAATTCATTACTAAAGCCAGAATAAGATAGATAGACAGATGTATTTTTTACGTCCATGGGGATATAAGCGAGTTATGGACCCGGGCAAGAGCTCAATCAAGTGCTCGAAGCCCAAATAAACAACATCTTTTTAATAGAAATAGAATTTTATACTTGTTCAGGCAAGTAGAGGTAACCCAAATTGGGGTTCTAAAGGCTATCGGTCGCGAATAATAGTTGTGTCACCTTTATATACTGCCCACTTCTTTTGGATCTTCTCCGACTTATACAACTCTTCATGCCTTCTAGACAACTGCAGAGGGGAGAGATTTTGCACAACAAAATGCGACTCCCATGCTGCAAAACATGCAGGCCGTCTGATGGCGTATGAAAATGCATTAAAATGTGTTGGAGCAAGGAAAAACCATTGAATTGTGAAGATCTACGCCCTATAACTCCCTCTTTATGAATTTTGAACTTGGATTCTAGACTTTCTGTAGGCAATGCAAACTAATTAGTTGTGATTGTGCCGTCAATTATGGCCTAATAGCCTACTTCTACCATAAGAGTAAGTTATAACTCATCAACAGCTAACCCAATCCTTAATCTTCTTGAGTTTCTTAAATAGTCCATCTAATCAAATATCTAGAAGTTTCAAAAAGTCTTACAAAATGTTCCTTATTCTAAAGACTCTAAAGACATTTTCTACTTGTGACGTGTCTTCATGGAGGCCAAATCATCTTATATGACAAAGTGCATTTTGCTAATCAGAATTGACTTTTATCTCGTCAATCAAGGCATGTTGCTTGTGATATAAAGAGGGGCACATTCTTTACCAATAAAAGATGTTAGCATTTGGTCATTGTTGTGAGCTATAAAGAGCACACTTTGAGTAATCTATGGACAAAAAGGGAATAAAAAGTATGTAATTCAATAATTCTTTGGATATTGGGTGACAAGGCAAGAAGTGTGAAAGCATATACTAATTGTTGTATTTTACATCTCAACATTAACTAGCTAATATAGGGCCAAATATGATTCATCCCATTATTAACTACTCATGTAAGGGACTAGCCTAGTAGGATAATAATATTTTTCATCTTAGATGGAAATGAATGACTCTTAACCCATTCACTTGCTTTCTTGGTCCAACATTTGACCAGCCGAGAGTGCTCATTGGTCATGCCTATGTTGGCCTTACATTGCATGCGTGACAAACTTTATTGTTGGCTGAGTCATCTACTTTATAGAGATATGTGGACAAATTTCATGGAGTCACTTTGTCCATCGCCTTTGGAGCCCAAAGTCAGTTTCCTCGAAGTCACAAAGTTTGAGCGGCTGAAATCGACGACTTTGACTGCGCAGTGCGTTCACTACATTTCGGGTTTTTATCGGGCCATTTCCAAAAACGACATAATTCCGCATCCAAATGAAGATTGTGAGAAGATGTATAAAATCTATTAAATGTGTTGCTATTCCATAATTGCAAGATGCGAGAAAGAGAAGTCGTAAGGAAGGAATAATCTAAAAGGGACATATTAAGATCGTTGTCAAATTTTGGTCGGTCAAGCATCGTAAGCGCATAAGAAGATGCATCTAAGACTTTTTGGTGGGGCAGTCAAAGTTTGTCGACTAGGTGGATCATTTCATGGAAGTCGCAGAGAGGACATAAATGGTATAATTATCAAAAAAATGGTAAGTACGGGATACAGAGAAAGGCCGAAATTAGTGTTTTTGGTTTGGTGGTGAGAAGGCGAAGCAGAATGACGGGATACGCAGAAGAAGGCGCGACAGAAGCGCACAACGTAAGTTCTAAGTTATTCTACAATTTATTTCTTAATCAGATTCTACGTTAAGAAAGATGCAAATATACACAGCCCAAAAAACAGAGCTTTAGGTCCTTTGCACTACCAAGATTTTTTTTCGTAGCGTTCTGTTCAGTTCTTCTTATAACCTCCAACTATATAGAACGGAAGTGGAGGTATGAAGCGGCCATTTTCTTATGATTGTTATCGATATTAGTTTTAGATGTTCCACATTGGCAGCATCCCTAAAAGTCCCAAAAACACAAGGCCTCACACTCAACATCAGCACCATGGTATATATTTTGTTGATAAGCTTGTGTGGTCACCACATATAGAACCATTGGTAGCCATGGACTAACATTCTAATACGTTATTGCGTGGCTTCATTCAGCACGTATATGGCTTTAGTATAGGTTAATACATTGTGTGGTTCATTCTCACGTATATGGCTTGAGTATAGGTTAATATGTAACACCTTGCAAGCTTTGAAAATGAACCAATGCATATGAGGGTGTCATAATTTAGACCAAGTGAATTCATTGCTCTTGCACATGATTCAAACTTCATTTTCCCAACTCATCATGTTGACTGAATCTAAAAAGTATAAGCTGAGTGTATAATGAACGAATTGCACACAAATCGATAATGTGCACATGCTTAACACACAACAGTCTTCTTTGGACATTTAATCTAGTGCTTACATAGCCTCTATGAAATTACAATCTTGTAAAGCATGTATGCAAGTGTGGGGGTAGCCCTAGACACTTTTGAAGCTAAACGAGGTATTAGGCAACAAGGAGGACAATAGAAATGGACAAAAACTTGGATAAAATAGCTAAAAAAAAGAAGTTGAGTGGATGGATTCCTTGCAATTGAAAGTAAAATAATTTTTAAGAGACTTGCAAGCTGCAATATCTTCTTGCAAAAGTTTGGAGGCGAGTAACTGTTTACTTTTTAAGATGGGGAAAGATGGGCACACATTGAATGCGCCATGTGCATGGGGCTGTCAATGTGGCAAGTTGACGTTAGGCAGGAAGAAATAACTATATTCAAAAGCTTGTACCTTATATTCAAAAGTTTGTAGCTGGACGATAGTTGTTGACGGCCAAAGGTCATGGGCCTTTTAAAACAATTAAAAAAAAGGGTCATGAAGTAAAGTACCCGTATATGTCTAACAAAGGATTTGACCCAAGTTTTATAAGTGCATAAAATATCAGTTTCCTATTTGTTTGCTCTTGGCATCCATAAGAATTGAATTGAATTAAATGAATATTGTGGCTTAACCCCCTTGTGGCTGAAATTGGAGATTTTTCCTTTTGGAAAACAAGCTAGGTCTAATCCTCAATAGCTTAGAGGAAATATAATAATCTAACCAGGTTAACTTCTAGGAGTTTTGGAACATTTTTATCTTGGCCATATAATCTAACGTGCACCATTCACATTGTACAAGTCCAAGATTGCACATTGTTCTCAATGTGCAAAACCCTATTGAACACTTAGGGATTAGTCTTGAGCACCAAAACTCCTATCCCAACTTCCACAAGCGGCATTCCATTGGGTTACATCCATTACAGTTTGTGGAATGAAGAACCAACAACTCCTAATGGATCTTCATTGGGAGTTAAACTTTTGATCAAGTTGCAAAAAGTTATAGTTTGGGATGCAATAATTCATGAGTGTAGATGGAGTTCCAAGCCATTAATTTCAAAGGCAGTGACATGTTGGAACAGTTGTCCTTGAGGTAAATTAGATGAAATATAGCTAGGAGGAGAATGAGTAAAATATGGTAAGTACCTGGCAAGACGTTGAGATGACAATAGTCAAAAGAAGGCGGAAAAAGGAAACTCATTGGAAGGTGCAAGAATTTATAGGTGGTCAACAGAACTGTTTATCGATCTGAAAGGGGCGTTTATTTTATGCGGTGAGGAGAAGGCGATACAGAATGGGCGAATACGAGCAAAAAAGGCCACGCACCGGAATCGGCTGTATATAGCACTTCCAAAGTAAGCCTTAGTTCCCTTCTTTTTTCAGCTCGATTGCATGCACTTCTGTACACATGTTTTTGGGTTCCAAATTTGGGATTTTGAATCCCAATATACGTGCCGTTTCCGGTTTCTCAGATCTGTTCCTACCTGGCAATTTCTCATTGGCCCACATCTCCTTTGACCAATTCCGCATCATGTTTAAGCAAAGATGTATATTGATTCAACAAAGAAGAGGGGGAGGGAGCCTCATTCGTTGAATTCTCGCTCCACAATGTATGCACGATCTTCTGAGTCGCCTCAATAAAAAAGAAATAGTAAGGGAGCAACAACTAGACCACTGGCCTTCTAACCTCTAACCTCTACCCTCTGGATTTGCTATGTCTAGATAATCTTATTCTGTTTGATTGCCCTTTCCATCGTGCTCTCTTGTTTGGGCTTCTTTTCCATGCTTGTTCCATCCAATGGCTCTCTGTTGGCTGGAAGATCAAATCCTATCTAACTTTTGCATTGTTGGAATGGCCTTCAACAAGCCATTACCCCATGCTCCAACCTCGCTCATTTGCCCTCTTGCAATGCCAAAATGGCCTATTGCATTTCAAAATGCCATCTCTAGCTTAACTTGGACTGTAGCTAGAAAATTCTTAGTCAACTTGCAGCATTGTATCTACACTTGATCTACATTTTATATATACTTAAAAGTACCATAGGATATTGTAGTGGTCATTTTAAATTGTCAAACTTCGTTCTTTTATCTTAGAAAAAAGTTCTTGAGTGTATATGTGTTTCAATGCGAAATGCATGATTTGAGACCATAGATTTCAACATTGTAGTTGGAATTTGAGACCATATATTTTAAGGGCGTAGTGGCGTAGTGGGAATCATTGACTAAAGACAAGGGAATCTTAACGTATAGGGCACCACAAGTATTTTAATCATGCCATATTTGATTAATATAAGAATGCTAGGATCATGGGTAAGAGCAAAATGAGTGGTTGTGTGAAACAAGAGTAACAAACGCGTTGAGAATCAACAAATGAGAATTTCATGAAATTGAGTTTTAGAGAGTACCGAAACATGTGCGAATTATCTAATATTTGATTGAACCTTGAAAGATCGAAATTTCGGATATTTCTTTTCCTTTTTCCACAAATAGATGCGTCCCTAAAAAGGACGTCTTAAAAAGTCAAACTAGAAGAAAGGCAGCATGCAGAGCAGATTTGAGGCGTAGTAATTCGGCCATGGCAGGAGTTGAAGGAGGAGGATTTGGGGAAGATCCAGGTGAAGCTTTAAGGTGGATTTCCAAAAAGAGCGTGAGTAACAATTGATTTAGAGCTTTTAGAGCTTTTTTAAAGTCTCAAAAGTCTCTTCGCATGCTAATCGAGAGGTCTGTTTGCATGCTAACCGAGATTATATTTTATCTTTTTGCATTCTAAGCAAATGCAAATCGTCTAAAAGTGCCAATCGGCCATATTTAAATTTGTGTGTACATCTATACGTTTTCTTAGTTATGATTTTTTTCCTCGAAATTGTCTTCAAGCTTAACTACGAGCAATTCTTCATCTGAAAAACACTCTGTGGTTAAAGCTGACCTCATTACTAATTCTTACCAATGTATTCAATTTTTTTGTATTATGGCTATAAGTAAGAAGTGTGTTCAATTTTTTGTATTTGGTCGGTAAGTTGAAACGTTGGCTTTCTCACTTCTTTAGGATGAAGACAAGAAAGTGGATGAGTGGTTGCCTGTCACTGGATCACGTAATGCAAAATGGTGGTACTCGGCATTTCACAATGTCACAGCTATGGTTGGTGCTGGTGTCCTCAGCCTTCCACATGCAATGGTTTATCTCGGATGGTATGTTTTTCTAATGTTTTCAATTAATGGTTTGTATTGTGATTTCCTCTTTTTGCAAAGCTCTTTTGATAAAAACAATTCAATTCTTTGGTAAATAGGGGTCCAGGAGTAATAGTGTTGGTGTTGTCATGGATTATCACTTTGTACACATTGTGGCAAATGGTTGAAATGCATGAGATGGTTCCTGGAAAACGATTTGATCGCTACCATGAGCTTGGCCAACATGCTTTTGGAGAGAAACTAGGGCTATGGATTGTTGTTCCACAACAATTAATTGTCGAAGTTGGTGTTGATATTGTGTACATGGTTACTGGAGGAAAGTCCTTGAGAAGATTTTATGAATTGGTCTGTACAAAAGATGGCCAATATGGCCAATGCCAAAACATAAAGTTGACCTACTGGATCTTTATTTTTGCATCTGTCCACTTTTTCCTAGCACAACTCCCAAATTTCAACTCAATTGCCGGAGTTTCTTTATCTGCAGCTATCATGTCCCTCAGGTGTGTATTAAATCTATTTAGATGTGTGGAAATTTGTTAATGTATATTAGTATATAACGTGTTTGTTGCATGCATGCGCTTATTCAACAATAGCTTGGGTAGGCTCACCATCAAGGCGAGAATTTCAAATGTCGAGTTATGATTATAAGCAACGAAAGTCTGCAGTAATTATTTTTTAATGTATTCAATGCTCTTGGGAAGTTGCATTTGCTTATGCGACATAACGTCGTTCTTGAAATTCAAGCAACAATTCCATCTAAAGAAGGAAAACCTTCTAAGATTCCAATGTGGCGAGGAGTTGTAGTAGCCTATATTGTTGTCGCATTATGTTATTTTCCAGTGGCTTTGGTTGGATATTGGGCCTTTGGCAACAATGTCAAAGATAACATCTTGGAGTCACTTGGAAAACCGAGATGGTTGATTGCAATGGCAAATCTAATGGTGGTCATTCATGTAATAGGGAGTTACCAGGTAAATAAATTTTATGTTGGTTGGTCTACTTGACAGTCTAGTTATATTTTCTTTTAATTCATTCATACTTAAACTTTCTATATGTTTCAAATATAGATTATTGTTAACTTGCACTTGATATATAATTCTTGTATTTATTTCTTCAGATCTATGCAATGCCTGTGTTTGATATGCTTGAGACAGTACTTGTTAAGAAGGTTAAGCTTCGACCGGGTAGACCATTACGGCTTATTACTAGGACTATATATGTCGGTAAGTAAATTAGTTTTTATTATTTTATGAAACTTCACCTCTACTTAAACCGCCACTCTCTCTGTGGATGGTAAAAATCATTCATTCATTCTTTCTTTCTCTTTTCTAGGGTTTACAATGTTTATTGGGATGACAATACCTTTCTTTGGAGACTTGTTGGGATTCTTTGGAGGATTTGCATTTGCACCAACCACATACTTCGTAAGTTTGATATTTTCTTTTCATTGGCACGTCCATTGAATATTTTAATAATTTGAGTTATTTATCAATGCAGCTTCCGTGCATAATGTGGTTAGCTATCTATAAACCTAGGGTTATGGGGTTGTCATGGTTGGCAAATTGGGTACGTTCCTCTCACTCTTAATACTATATGCAATATATCAAGTTTCTCACTACTCAATCTAAGTAGAGGTTTGAATTTATTTGGCAGATATGCATTATATTAGGTTGCATCCTTATGACCGTTGCCACAATTGGAGGCTTTAGAAATATCGTGGTGGCTGCCTCAACCTATAAATTCTACCAATAAAAGAAGACCTACCAGGGCTACAACTTTTCTTGCTTATTTTACAACCCACAGTTAGTTGTACTACAGCATTTACTTTCCAATACCTATGTTCCAAATTGTATTGAATGTGTGATGTATATATGTGGTAGATTATTGCCTTGTAAGCAAATTGCATTGTGTATCATCTAATGTAAAGATTGGAAAGAGGGAGTTTGGAGACATTGCATTTGAATTCAATCTTTACAATGGAAGAAAAGTGGTGTATTTTGAATATTCTAGTTTAAATTGAACTTAAGTATCCTAAATTAATTGGACATGCTACACCGATATCATCATTGTATTGCATGTCTATGAAAATTCAATTCATCTTATTTTGCATGTCAATGAAGATTCAAACTTAAAATATCAACTTCCACAACAAATTCGTTTTTTCCACAACAAATACAACTTCCACAATAAATTCGTTTTTTCAAAAACAAATATAACTTCCACAACAAATTCGTTTTTTCTTGTGCCCGTCGTGGCATTCTATATATTTCTATCATCATATAATATAATATAATATATCGATCATTCATTCTTTTAGCATTTAAGATTCCATTTAATGAGGGTTTTAATTTTTTTCTCTTTCATAGAGACAATCTATCTTGCAATTACTCATTATGCCACAGAATGCTTCATCGACACCCCCCACTTGAGAGTTGCATTTGGGTCGACTTCCAGGGATGCGTAGGGCATTGGCTTGTATAAAGACCCATCCTTATCGCTAAGTCCATCCTTATCACTAAATCCCCCGCCGGGCCGAAACTAGAATATCAACGCCCAACAAAAATAGTCTTATGCATTGAATACACAATAATGGTCAACCTTAGTTGCATGACAGTTGCAAGAACAATGCTCTAAACTATTAAAATGAGCTGCGTTCCAGGAATCGAACCTGAATAATTCCACTAAGCATCAAACACAACATGATATATAGCTACAAATTCTGCGGCAGAAATCTATAGACCCATCGCGGATGAATTGATTGCATTAGCATTATCTGTTCAAACATGAACAATCTTCCTCCATGCGTGGATACTGGGTGGAACAGCCATGCGGTTGACCTCGACGATGACGGATGGCGCAGCTTTGCGCCCCGCAGAGGCAGCCTTTGCACCTGCACTCGATGACGGCCAGGTCACCCGCCGGCGTATTAACAATTGCTCGATGTCGCGGTATCTTTGACCTCGCTCATAATGCAATGGCCTACCACAATGGCCCCTCTTCCCACGGGTACACTTGCGCACGTGACAATCACGGGCGGGCGAACCCAGTGTCGTGGATTATGTCATAGTGGTTGCCAGGATGTACACCTTGTCACCATTTTCACGCCACGTACGGACAAGCCGGACGAGGAGGCCACTCTGATCACCTCCCACTTATGTGAAGCCGGGCCCGGCACCGCTTTACGGCCCCTCGAAAGACGACCCGCGCTGGATTATGAGTAGGCTGAGCTTTACGCCGACATGCTCGTATTCTCCTCGACAGCTTCATGACCACACGTACCGGAGCAAAAGAACCGACCAACGCTGGAGCCTCTAACCGGGCAGCGCATGTAGTGCTTTGGGAGACTCTACTCTTCGTGATCGGAGAGAGGTCGCTAACCCCGCTGCACGTATGCAAGTTCGGATGTCGGGTAAGGAACGGAACGCCGCGACCAGCCCTTCATCGCGGATCGCAGGACCGCCAGCTCGGGCCACCAGCCATTACGGTGCCTTCCTCAAGGAAACAAAGGCAAGGCACGCAAGGCACGAAGGAGAAATGTTCGCCTACCGGACGCCTTGCGAACTTCTTCGCGGCGCTGGGTACCACGGCCTTTCACGGGAACATCACGGGCGCAATGGGGCAGTACACACCTGGCGAATAGCTTTATGATCCCCCGAACACGGACGGATGTGCCCCCGAATACGGCCCAATCGCCGTAATCACGTAAGAAGATGTCGGCGAGGGTCAAGTAGGCGGCTAATGGGAAGGCGGCAGACTTGGATCGCCCAAAAACGGAGTTGCTCAAATTAGGCGGGGACAGCCCATGGTGCCCGGCCCCTGCCGCATTGTTCAACGTGGCGCCGAAGAGGGTTTCGTCCTGTGACCACAAGCGTGGTTGTCCCCAACTATAAGGCGGGGAACCATCCATCGACCCAATTCACCATCAACCATCATGGTCACCGGTTTTGCCAAGTTGTGCGCGCATTCTCGAGCAATGCCAGGTAACCAGATGGGCGCAGGCAAATGAAGTCGGCACTTACCAGCAGCTTCCGAGCCCGACATTCACCATTGATCACATCTTCACAATCGTACCGCATGATCGAGGACAGCGGAACCGGCCGAGGAGGACGTTATGCTTGTTGTTTGTGGACTTTGCAAAAGCTTTCGACCGCGCGACCGGGAAAAGTTGTGGGCGGGATTGCACCATGGGGCTCTATGGATCTGCCGAGCAGCGATTAATGCAGGCCGTCTGACGGAGCCGCACGGCCACATGCAATCGGATACCGTTTGCGGCGAGCATTGGAGTTAGGCAAGGTTTTCCTCTCTCACCTACACTCTTTGGACTTTACATTGGACGGTTGGAAGCCCGGCTTGTTTGCCAATGGGGACGGTATCGCTCTTGCACCGGGTCATCCCGTGGCTCATCTATGTGGATGATGTGGACCTCTTGGCCCATACACGTCAGGGGGCATCGCGCACACCTAGATGCCACTGGACACACATTCTCGGCAAACGGACATGCATGTCAACCCTTTGGCCAAGACTAAGGTGGTCCTCATATCCTCCTCATGTCATCCAAAGACTCTCCGGCTCACTTATCGGGGTGGTAGAGGTTACACCCACTACAAGTACACAGGGGTGGAATTTCCATCTTCAATGTATTGGGATGCATCCATTCCCGCCTTGGTGACCCCAGAGTTGGAAGGCATGTACGCAATGCAAAACAATAGTCAAAAGACCGAAGTCAGTATGGATCGGGGCCACCACCACATTTGTTCCGAGCACTAGTGGAGCCAGTTCTTCAGATGGGTTAGAGGTGTGGGGCCCAATGGTGTCTTTGGCGACTTGGAACGACTTAGAGCAGGTTCGAAGGCATTTTTGACGGGTACCCTGGGGGTCAAGCCCTCGCCCCATATCGGATCTTGTTGCGAGGGATGTGATTCATGCCCCTGCAAAGATGCGCCCTCGATAGACACATTGTTTATTTCGAGGAAGGTGGCCGCCTTAGGCGACACTCTGGCCCCCGCACTTGGCTTTACGCTTTTTGTATGCGTGAGCCCGCGCGACTCGGGGCTTGTTGGAAGGACAAGAGAGCCCGATGGCTGGCTAGCGCTACTGGAGCGTAAAGCGGCACATAGTGCGTCCGGTGTGCACACAGCGCCCGGGGATAGGGCCGAGGGGTACTTGGACTCTTGCAAAATGTTGTTCAAATACGATATTTTTAAAAATCCATACGCATTCTCGCACGTCAGACATACGGTACCGTATTTTTAAAAATACGCTTAATGCTTTTTCAAAAAAATGAACCGCTTTTCTCAAAGCAGGACTCAATTTGCACCCACTAGGATTCGAACTGGGCCTCCCAAATAGCAAAAACAAACATGCTAACCAACTTTCCAACAATTGTTTATGTTTATATTGCATAATTTGTTATATTTAAGCATTTTCTCAATTTTAAAAAAAAAAACGTATTTTAAGCTTTTAAGTACGTATTGTATAAAATACGTATTTTTCAAAAAAATACGTCCCAAACGCGTTTTAATGCAGCGTCATTTTAATGACAACATTGGACTCTTGTTTCACAGGGAAGCTCAAACCACCATGCTTCGAACGTGTAAAGGTGGCACACTACAAACAACACATAAACCCCACCCATGGTTCGAGGCCCACAAATTTTACCCTCGGCGGCTTCTCGGGCCGCCCATGAAGAAGCGCAGAGCACAGGGCCCACCATCTTCGGCTTGAGACGGGTCGGTGGGTTGAGAGAGCTACCAGACAGGCTTTGTCGTTGTTGCCCGCCGGGATTTGTTGAGGATGAAAGCCATGCCTTCCAGAGCTGTCCAGAGGTCCAGTAGCCACGATGGCTGGAGGACGTCGCAGCGAACCAGCAGCAGATCCGGATGCCTTCGTCCCATCTAAATCAGCCTGGGAGGAGCTTATTACCATGGTTCGAGGGGTACAGGTAGAAGTTACACTGTAAGAACTTTATTGATAGAGTTGCCCTTCAAAGCACGGTGAGGCATTAACAAAGACGGGTAGAAGAATTGGAAAGAAAGAAGTTCAGGAATAGGACCGTAAGCAAATTTAAAAGAAGAAGTGCGCATAATTTTGGAAGAAGAAAGAGAGAGAAACAGAAAAGGGCCTCCCCAAGTTAGAATAATCGACATTCCGGAGGGGAAAAGGAAGATGTTAGGATGGTCACAAATAAATTTTGTGATGAACAACTCCGTTGACAAATCATGCGTGCTAGATGCATGGAGAACAGGAAAAAGATTGAAGGCAAGCATAGACATATTTTAGTAAAATGTAGAGATGAATCGGCAAAGAGTAGAAATGCTCAAAGCAGGGCCAAATTTAAAGGGATCAGATTTCGGGTGTGTGAAGATTTAACTTGGTGTAACTTGCAAACCATCCCGCTGAAAGATTGAGACAAAGTTAAAGAAGCAAGAGAAGAAGGAAAGTGGGTTGTTCTGAGGAATGGGCGAGTTATCATAAGAGATCGAAAGGAATAGGAATTCCCGAGGCGAGCAATTGGGGCTGGCCAATTAGCTTTGGATGCCTAAATGTTAGAGGTCCAAAAGGATTAAACCATTATATTAACATGCTAGATAGTCGTCGATGGACATTTTCTTTTATGGTAGAAACATGGGAACCACGAAACACACAGATACCAAGTGTCAAGGGTTATCAATCTTTTCGATCTGGGACAAGAAACCAACACCTGGGAGACCGTGCGGGGCATAGCTTGTTATGTGCATGATGGATCTTAGCAAGTTTGCTAGCTTGGAGTGGGAGGATGTAGAAGATAAGAACTTTGTGGCAATCCGTTATAGCCTCTTCCATTATCACAAGTGATAAAGATCTGATAGTAGTAGGATGTTACATCCCTCCAAAGAATCGGAGAAACAACAATTGGCGCAATATTCGGACTTGGTTCTTTTCTATCCGGATGGAAGAACAATTCAAATGTTTTGCTTGTTGGAGATTTTAAGCTGTTGGGCCAATTGGATTGCAAAAAATCGGATATATGTTGACGGATCACACATAATCTGGAAGTAATCTGACCAATAGAACATTTTCTTAGGAGGAGGCGACCATGGGGAAGTTAATGAAGCAGACACCACTTATTACATCTGCGAATCATTGGACTTGATCATTTTCAATGGGTTTTGCCCCTGGAACTCCTCAGGGCTTTACCTATCGAGGTGAAAATGCGGTCGGTTGCATATTCCCTAGTAGATTACTTAATTGGAAGTATTGCATGCTTTGGACAGCTCGAACTTTGAGATAGATGTTTTCCATCCACGAGACCCATCATGCTTGCATTCATTTTGAATTGGGTATTAAGCCCAAAATGGTCTGAAGGGAAGCACCTTCCAAGACTTGATTATAAGACCGGATAAAAGGAACGATTTCAAAGTGAGATTGAAGCCCAGATCCATTCCTTATTTCCTTTGCTAATGTACATCTGACGGCGCAATAAAATAATGCTGTTAGTAACAAGTGTGTGTATATGGGGAAATCGGTAGGTGGACATGGCAAGCAGACCTAGGAATGCCTGGTTTGATCAGGAACTAAAAGAAGCAAGAAAGCAAGTGGATACTGTAGCAGGCTTGAAGAAGTATTGCAAAATGGCCCGAGACAAGAAAAAAAGCTGGGAACATGCACATCAAGATAAGATGTTAATGGAATTGGATACAAAGAGATTTTGGAAGAAGCTGTCACCCATTGTACAAGAGAATGTGGATTTCGGATAATGGATCCATCCTCCACCGCACTGAGGACAATATGGCTGCTTGTTTCCTCTGCTTTTACAACTCTAAAAAGAAACACATACATTTGTCACCTTCCTTGATCCATGTCAGTCCTGCTTTAACTTTAGCTTGTTGAATTTTGATTTGTTCTATTCTCTTAATTTTCTCTAGAACTATTTTTTCCCTTTCGCCTGAGCCAGTACCTGTTCTTCTAAGCTCTATCAATTCTTTGTAAAGTGACTCCAATAGAGAATTTTCCTCGGCCACCTTATTACGACCCCACACCTTAGCAAAATTTTTAATTGCTGCTAGAGACGCAATCATTGCTTCCATTCCCTGTTTGTTTCTACTAGCAGTATCCAACTGCCACTATTGATCATTAAAATCTGCATCCTTGAACGTTCAAATCAAGACTGCTCTTTAATGGTTTAGAGGTACTAACTCTAGAGGAGCATATAATCTGCGAATTATGATCTGAAATAGAGTTCTCTAGAAGATTACTGCAATGATGCAGTGACATGTTTTTTCTTGCAAGACCTGAGAGCTTACATAGCACCTGTCGTGCCGTGCATATGCCCTGCCTTCGCCAATCCAACCATTACACCATGTGAAGCCTGGATCTCCCTGTAGTTCCATGAATCCCAGTTCATTAAGCATGCTCAGCCATTGTTCCCTTTCAAATCCATGCACAACTTCAGTCCCACCTCCATATCTATCATTACTACTTTCTACCATATTAAAGTCCCCAACCAATCCACCGTGTATCTCTGTCAAAGTTTTTCATCCGTTTCTTCACATTGGCCCATAAAGGAAGCTCTTTTGTCCGGCTTGATTATGTGCATAAATATTTATCCTCCCACTTTTTACCATGAGCATACCAAAGTTACTATTCGCACCTCCCAAAAATTATCTGTATATTAATAGAAGTTTCAATTGTTTTCTCCATGCAATAAAAGTTCCGCTAGAACCCGCCAATTGCCACTAGGCGACATGATACCCATATAATCTTTTCCAAGTAAGTTAAAAGCGGGACCCCAACTTCTTCCTTCTTACATTTATGTTCCTGAAAAACAACGATATCCGGAGAAATTTTTTCAACGCTAGAGATAACCCTCTTGCCTTTGGCCTCGGAGGATTTTACCCCATATTCCCAGCTAAGGATTTTATATTCCATTAGAGAGCACATTTGATTGATTGGATGGTGTTGTCTCATATGCCTCATTCTCCCAATCTTGGTATAACCCTCTTTTTCTTGGCATTCCATCAATGAGATCTATATTTTCATCCATTGGCAAATCCCCCATCTGTTGTTATGCTGGAAACTCCTCATTAGCGACTTGATATTCTCTTTGCCATATACTCAATTGATTCTTCCTCATTGTGATTCTCTCGGTTTCTATTACATTGGAATAGTTATGACACGAGATTTTTATGATACCTCCCGTATTAGCAAACCTCTTTCTCATCGATTTTTTAATTACCACACCATTTTACGTGTTGTCTTGTGGCCCACCCATCCTCATTCACATTTCCTTTCTATTTTTCGATGTTTACCTCCCCTCTTGCTTCTTGTCGATTACGGGTTTCCTTTAGATGGTGAAAAACATCACATTCCATTTCACCGGATTTAGATGATCCTTTCCCTTTTTTGCCCCATTTATCTCTATTGTTTTTCATATACCGCTTTGACATTGTCGGCTTTGGTTGTCTTTTCTGTTGCTATTTTGACATTTGCCTTGTGACTCTCTCCGAATACAAAACAATCTTTCAGACCCTTAATTTCCATTGTGGGGAACATCCTTCTAATCTCCCATCCGTTTATGAGTCTTAACAAATAAGGAATAGTATGTCCCACTTCACTCTGAGTGAATTGTGGAATGCCTTCCCTTTATTTGTAATGCCCACACAAATCCTTGGCCCCTTTGCAATCGAATGAGTTATGTATGTCCCCGTGTTCTTTGCTATGGCAATTAAAAAATTCTGAAATCAAGCATATCCATTGGGGTCATTCTATCTCAAAGCCAACAAGGAAGTTTAACGGCCAGACAATTTATCCGGGGTGAAACCTGGAGTATAGTATTGATATAACACAAATTCCCCCGCGAAGCGGTCTACTCCCCTGGAAACTATCTTTTCCACCGCTTTCTCATCATCAAATAATATTAGGAAAAAATTACTCCCAATAGCTTTGATGCTCTGGAACTGCGGCATATTTAGAGCATCAAGATGCCTTGTGAGCTGATTTTGTAGTTTCCTGTAATCCAAAAACCTCCGTAAATAATCCCACCACTGCCTTTGAAATTAAATTTTCCATATTCCCGATATGCCTTGAGTGGTTTATCTCCTTTACTTTAAGATTGCCATATTACGGTTTGATACTGCTGCTTGAAGAAGCTATTCCGTGTTAGCGGACAAGTTTTAGAGGGGCGGGGGAGAATTCAAGGCCCTCTTCTCTACTTTTTTGCTACGGGTTTATTTGGGACTCCTTTTCTTAATCCATTGAAAACCGGTCTTATAATTCTTTCTAAAGTATTGCCCTGTTTCCAAAGTGGTTAAATCTTTTTATTTTCATTACACTTCACGGTAGAATCCATGTTTCCACAATTTTCCAGCCCCTCGTGTTTACCATCAGTACAAAAATCAGTGGAATGCTTACCCCTTTTTATCCTTGCCGAACTTGGTCTATCTCCTCCAAATAAGCGTTGTTCTTTCTCCCTAATCATGCCATTCTTCACTATAGCCGCTTCATTCTGCCTCACCAAAGCCATTTCATTCCTCCCATACATCTTTTTATCAGAAGCCCCAAACATTGCCTCGGTCTATCTCTACGCTCTTGATTTTTTTCTTTCCATAACAGTAGCACATTGTTCCGAATGCAAAGAATATCCTAAATACCCGCTCAGAGTCTCGAGCCGATCTTCTTACGAGCCGGCCGCCTGTGGGGTTTTCGCCGATGCTGCCACTTACCATGGGGTTTTCCCCCTGATTACCCGGCTGGCCGCCCTCCTGCGCCAGACATCTTCTTCCTCGATCAATTAAACCTCTTTTTGTTATTACGGTCTACTTGATGATCCTAGTTATATTTTCTTTTATTCATTCATACTTAAACTTTCTATATGTTTCAAATATAGATTATTGTTAACTTGCACTTGATATATAATTCTTGTATTTATTTCTTCAGATCTATGCAATACCTCGTGTTTGATATGCTTGGAGAGGCGAGACTTGTTAAGAAGGTTAAGCTTCAAAGGGTAGACCATTATGGCTTATTACTAGGACTATATATATGGGTAAGTAAATTAGTTTTTTATTATTTTATGAAACTTCACCTCTACTTAAACCGCCACTCTCTCGTGGATGGTAAAAATCATTCATTCATTCTTTCTTTCTCTTTTCTAGGGTTTACAATGTTTTGTGGGATGACAATACCTTTCTTTGGGAGACTTGTTTACCCTTTGGAGGATTTGCATTTGCACCAACCACATACTTCGTAAGTTTGATATTTTCTTTTCATTGGCACGTCCATTGAATATTTTAATAATTTGAGTTATTTATCAATTAAGGTGCATAATGTGGTTAGCTATCTATAAACCTAGGGTTATGGGGTTGTCATGGTTGGCAAATTGGGTACGTTCCTCTCACTCTTAATACTATATACAATATATCAAGTTTCTCACTACTCAATCTAAGTAGAGGTTTGAATTTATTTGTGTATATGCATTATATTAGGTTGCATCCTTATGACCGTTGCCACAATTGGAGGCTTTAGAAATATCGTGGTGGCTGCCTCAACCTATAAATTCTACCAATAGAAGAAGACCTACCAGGGCTACAACTTTTCTTGCTTATTTTACAACCCACGGTTGTACTAAAGATTTACTTTCCAATACCTATGTTCCAAATTGTATTGAATGTGATGTATATATGTAGTAGATTATTGCCTTGTAAGCAAATTGCATTGTGTATCATCTAATGTAAAAAGATTGGAAAGAGGGGAGTTTGGAGACATTGCATTTTGAATTCAATCTTTACAATGGAAGAAAAGTGGTGTATTTTGAATATTCTAGTTTAAATTGAACTTAAGTATCCTAAATTAATTGGACATACTACACCGATATCATCATTGTATTGCATGTCTATGAAAATTCAATTCATCTTATTTTGCATGTCAATGAAGATTCAAACTTAAAATATCAACTTCCACAACAAATTCGTTTTCCACAACAAATACAACTTCCACAATAAATTCGTTTTTCAAAAACAAATATAACTTCCACAACAAATTCGTTTTTCTTGTGCCCGTCGTGGCATTCATATATATTTCTATCATCATATAATATATATCATTCATTCTTTTAGCATTTAAGATTCCATTTAATGAGGGTTTTTAATTTTTTCTCTTTCATAGAGACTGGCTATCTTGCAATTACTCATTATGCCACGCTGAATTCATCGACACCCCCACTTGAGAGTTGCATTTGGGTCGACTTCCGAGGATCTGCGTGGGGCATTGGCTTGTATAAAGACCATCCTTATCGCTAAGTCCATCCTTATCACTAAATCCCCAGCCCCTTCGGGCGAGAACTAGAAACTATCAACGCCCAACAAAATAGTCTTATGCATTGAATACACAATAATGGTCAACCTTAGTTGCATGACAGTTGCAAGAACAATGCTCTTAAACTATTAAAATGAGCTGCGTTCAGGAATCGAACTTGAATAATTCCACTAAGCATCAAACACAACATGATATATAGCTACAAATTCTCAATAAATCTATAGACCCATCGTGATGAATGCGGATCTGCATTAGCATTATCTGTTCAAATATGAACAAACGCTTCCTCCATGCGTGGGCGGGGTGGAACAGGAACAGCCACGCCGACCCCTCGCGGATGGCGTCTTTGCGGTTGCGTCCGCCCGGAAAAGCGGCTTGCACCACCGGCACTTTCGGATGGCGGCCCGGTCTGCCAGCGGTGAACAATTGCTCCGGATGTGTATCTTTGACTCGCCATATGCAATGGCCTACCACAATCTCTTCCCACCGTACAATTTCGGGTGCATGTGACAATCACTACGGGCGAACTAGTGTCGCGTGGATTGCGTCATAGTGGTTGGCGCAGATGCACCTTTGTCACCATTTTCACGCGTCTACATTCGATACGGACGCAGGAGGTCAATTTCAAATACCCCACTCTATGCGAAGTCAATACCGCTGCATACCTCGAAGATTTCTGCCGCACTTCTGCGCTTTGATTATGAGGCGAGGCTTTACGGACATGCTCGCGAAGCCTCCCGCTACGGACTACTACCGAGCGAAACCTAATTAATCTGCTGGAGTCTCCTCGTGAATCATGCATGTGCTTTGGGAGACCTCCCCCACTTCGTGAGATCGTAGAGGTCGCTAACCTTCCCGCCAGAATGATGGTTTGATGTCGAGTGTATGAAGAAACGCACCGCCCCCATCACCGCGGATCAGGATGACGCTGAAACCGTGCCATCAGCCACCATTACTACTTCGCTCTCTCTCGCTGAAACAAAGGCAAGGTAGCCAAGGGAGAAATGTTCGCCTATCGACGTTTCACCGAATATCCTCTTTCTCGGGCGCTAGGTACTGCGCCGCCACGTTTCTTACCGGAACATCACGGGCAATGGGAGCAAAGACTGCGAACAGCCTTTTATGATCCCCGAACACTCGACAGATGTTCTCCCCGCGAATATGGCCCAATCACCGTAATCACGTAAAGATGTTTAAGAGGGTCGCAAATGGGCGATCGAAGGCTGGGCAGCGCCAGACTTGACGGCCTCAAATCCAGTGCTGTTCATGGGCGATGTTCATGGTGCCCTTGTCAGATTGTTGTTCACCAGTGGCTACCGCAAGAGGTTTCCAATCAATTCACACACGCGTATTGTCCCGGAACTGGTATGTGGTACACCGCCCAGCCCGCACCAACCATCATGGTCACCGTTTGCCAAGTTGTGCGCATTCTCGAATACCGAAAATCGCATGGGCGTAGGCGCCGAAGTCGAGCACTTACCCAGTGCGTGCTTCCGACCCCAACATTCGACTTCATTGATCACATCTTCACAATCGTGGCCATGATCGGTGACGCCAGGAACCGCCGAGGACTTTGCATCGTTGTTTTGTGGACTTTGCAAAAGCTTTCTCGACACGCATCTCGAAAAGTTGTGCTTAAGATTGCACCATGGGTTCCTATGATCCGCTAAACGCAGCGTACCGCATCGTATCATCGACAGCCGCATGCAACCTAAGCGACGCCGCTTGCCGGGGCAGAGCATTGGAGTTAGGCAAAGGCCATTGTCCTCTCACCTACACTCTTTGACTTACACCGGGGCTGGAAGCCCGGGCTACCGCAATGGGGTGGATCAGATACTCTTGCACCAGTCATCCGTGACTCATCTATGTGGATGATGTGGACCTCTTGGCCCATACACCGGGGAGGGGCATGCGAGGCACACCTAGATGCCTAGACACGATACCCCGAGCTAACGGACATGCATGTCAACTTTGTGAAGACAAGGTGGTCCCTCATATCCTCCTCATGTCATCGGCACCTCCTTCACTTATCGGGGCTAGTAGAGGGTTACGCACCCAGCCTAAGTACACGGGGGTGGAATTACATCTTCAATGTATTGGGATGCATCCATTAAGCCTTGGTGACCCTTGCAGTTGGAAGGCATCATGCGCTAATGCAAAACAATAGTCCACAGGCCGAGGCTGTAGATGATGGGGCCACCAAATCACATTTTGTTCGGGCACTAGTGGAGCCCGTTCTTACGTATGGGTCGAGTGTGGGGCCCAATGGTGTCTTTTGGCGACTTGGAGCGACTTAGAGAGGTTGCGGAAGGCATTTTTGGCGTACGCACTTGGGGTTGACCCACCGGTTCCATATCGGGATCTTGTTGCGGAGGCGGGGATTCATGCCCCTGCTGACATCTCGCGACCCTCGATAGACATTGTTTATTTCCGAGGTGGCGGCATGGGCGACACTCGGCTCCGCGCGCGAAAGCCTGTTGTGGCGTGGGCTCCATAGCGACTCGGGGGCTTGTTGGAAGGACAAAGAGAGCCCGGTTGGCTAAGTTATTTGGGCAGTAGGCCTTACATAGGTGCGTCCGGTGCCCAGTGCCGTAGGGATAAGGTGAGGGGTACTTGGACTCTTGTTTCTGGGAAGCTGCGGGACCACCATGCTGCGGAGCGGGGTAAAAGTGGCACACTACAAACAACACATAAACCCCACCCACATGGTTGAGGCCTGGCTCTACTCTGATTTCTCGGTTGCCCATGAAGGCCTTGAGGACAACGAGGACCCACCATCTTGACTTAGGAGGCGGGTGGTGGGTTGGAGAGGCCGCGCGGAGCCCGGCTTTGTCGGTGTTGCCAGCTGGGGGTTTGTTGAGGATAGAAAGCCATGCCTTCGGTTTGCATCCCGAGAGGTCCGGTAGAGTCACGATGGTCGGAGGGGCGTCGCGGCGAACCAGAAAGAGATCCGGATGCCTTCGTCCCATCTAAATCAGCACGGGAGGAGCTTTTATTACCATGGTTAAGGGGTACGTAGAAGTTACGGTAAGAACTTTATTGGATAGAGTTGCCCGGCTTCAAAGCACGGTGAGAGGCATTAACAAAGACGTAGAAGAATTGAAAAGAAAGAAGTTCGGGGAATAGGACCAGAAGCAAATTTAAAGAAGAAGTGCGTATAATTTTGGAAGAAGAAAGAGAGAAAGAAAAGGGCCTCCCCAAGTTAGAATAATCGACATTCGGAGGGGAAAAGGAAGACAAAGTTAGGATGGTCACAAATAAATTTTGTGATGAACAACTCAGTTGACAAATCATGCGTGCTAGATGCATGGAGAATGAAAAAGATTGAAGGCAAGCATAGACATATTTTAGTAAAATGTAGAGATGAATCAAGAAGAGTAGAAATGCTCCAAAGATGGGGCCAAATTTAAAGGGATCAGTTTACGGGTGTGTGAAGATTTAACTTGGCTTCCAACTTGCAAACCATCCCGGCGATTGACATTAAAGAAGCAAGAGAAGAAGGAAAGTGGGTTGTTTACGCGGAATGGGCAAAGGTTATCATAAGAGATCAAAAGGAATAGGGGAATTCCCCGTGCAAAAATTGGGGCTGCCCGCGAATTAGCTTTGGATGCCTAAATGTTAGAGGTCCAAAAAGGATTAAACCATTATATTAACATGCTAGATAGTCGCCGATGGACATTTTCTTTGGCGGTAGAAACATGGGAACCACGAAAAACACACAGATACCAAGTGTCAAGGGTTATCAATCTTTTTTCGATGCGGAACAAGAAACCAACACGGGGACCACGACGCAAGGGGCATAGCTTGTTATGTGCATAGCGGTCTTAAGTTTTGCTAGCTTGGAGTGGGAGGATGGGTGAAGATAAGAACTTTGTGGCAATCCGTATAGCCTCTTCCATTATCACAAGTGATAAAGATCTCGATAGTAGTAGGATGTTACATCCCTCCCAGTGATAAAGAACAACAATTGGTAGCAATATTCAGACTTGGTTCTTTTCTATCGGATGGAAGAACAATTCAAATGTTTTGCTTGTTGGAGATTTTTAGCTGTTGGATGTGGATTGCAAATCACGATATATGTTGACGGATCACCCGCTAACGGAAGTCTGTTCAATAGAACATTTTTCTTAGGAGGAGCGACCATGGGGGGAAGTTAATGAAAGACACCACTTATTACATCTCTGCGAATCATTGGACTTGATCATTTCAATGGGTTTGCCCTCGAACTCCTCGGGGCTTTTACCCATCGAGGTGAAAATGCAGTCGATTTGCATATTCTCAGAGTAGATTACTTAATTGGAAGCATCTTGCATGCTTTGGATGACTCGAACTTTGAGATAGATGTTTTCCATCCTGAGACTGATCATGCTTGCATTCATTTTTGAATTGGGTATTAAACCCAAAATGGTAAGGAAGCACCTTCAAGACTTGATTATAAGATCTGGACATAAAGGAACGATTTCAAAGTGAGATTGAAGCCCAGATATCCATTACATTATTTCCTTTGCTAATGTACATAATGAAGGCGACGAGTGCTAAATAATCATGAAAGTAACAAGTGTAATAGCCAGTATATGGGAAATCGGTGGTGGACATGGCAAGCTGACCTAGGAATGCTGGTTTGATCGGGAACTAAAAGAAGCAAGAGCAAGTGGATACCGTATGCTTGTGGCTTGAAGAAGTATTGCAAAATGGCCCGACAAGAAAAAAAAGTCAAACATGCACATCAAGATAAGATGTTAATGGAATTGGATACAAAGATTTTTGAAGAAGTCAATCACCCATTGCACAAGAGAATGTGGATTTCGGATAATGGATCCATCCTCCACCGTCGGAGGACAATATGGCTGCTTGTTTCCCTCTCCTTTGCAACTCTAAAAAGAAACCCAGACATTTGTCACCTTCCTTGATCCATATGGAGTCCGCTTTAACTTTAGCTTGTTTAATTTTGATTTGTTCTATTCTCTTAATTTTCTCGAAATTATTTTTTCCCTTTTCACCCTAGTATATCAGTTCTTCTAAGCTCTATCAATTCTGTAGAGTGACTCAATAAGACATTTTCCTCACCACCCTTATATTACGACCCCCACACCTTAGCAAAATTTTTAATTCTTTTGCTAAAGACTTAATCATTGCTTCCATTCCCCTGCTTATTTACTAGCTTACGTCCAAATCTCGCTATATTGATCATTAAAAATCGTGATCCTTCGAGGAATTGGGGTTCAATTAGATCGCCTTTAATGGTTTAGAGGTACTAACTCTAGAGGAGCATATAATCTGCAATTATGATCTGAAAATAGAGTTCTCCCTGAAGATTCTGACAGTGCATGTGACATGTTTTTTTCTTGCAAGACGAGCTTACATAGCACTGGCCGTGCGTGCATATGCCCCGCCATCGCCAATCCAACCATTACACCATGTGAAGCCTCCTCCTCAATAGTTCAGGTGAATCCCAATTCATTAAGCATGCTCGACCATTGTTCCTTTCAAATCCATGCACAACTTGATCCACCTCCATATCTATCATTTTACTACTTTCTACCATATTAAAATCCCAACCGCAATCCACTGTATCTCTGTCATAGTTTTTCATGCATTCTTCACATTGGCCCCATAAGGAAGCTCTTTGTGCGGCAATTATGTGCATAAATATTTATCACTCCCACTTTTTTACCATGAGCATACCAAGTTACTATTGCGCACCTCCCAAAATTATCTGTATATTCGATAGAAGTTTCAATTGTTTTCTCCATGCAATAAAAGTTCCTAGACGACACTAGAAGTTAAGCCCCCAACTTCTTCACTAGGAAAACAAACGATACATGACTTCAAGTTCCGCTTACCCATATAATCTTTTCCAAGTAAGTTAAGCAGGACCCCAACTTCTTCCTTCTTACATTTATGTTCCCTCGAAAACAAACGATATCCCGAAATTTTTTGCAACGCTAGAGATAACCCTCACGCGCTTGGCCTCAGGAGGAGGATTTTACCCCATATTCCGGCTAAGGATTTTTATATTCCATTAGAGCACATTTTGATTGATTGGATGGTGTTGTCTCATAGCTGTTTCTCCCAATCTTGGTATAACCCTCTTTTCTTGGCATTCCATCAATGAGATCTATATTTTTCATCCATTGGCAAATCAAACCCATCCATTGTTATATGTTTGGAAACTCCTCATTAGCGACTTTGATATTCTCTTTGCCATATACTCAATTGATTCTTCCTCATTTGGGATTCTCTCACGGTTTCTACTTTGTTGGAATAGTTATGACTGTGAGATTTTTATGATACCTCTGTATTAGGCAACCTCTTTCTGATCGATTTTTAATTCTGCCACCATTTTACGTGTTTGGTTGTATTTTAATTCACCATCCTCATTCACCGTTCCTTTCTATTTTTCGATGTTTACCTCCCGCTCTTGCTTCTTGTCGATTCTGGGGTTTCCTTTAGATGGTGAAAAACATCACATTCCATTTCACCGGATTTAGATGATCCTTTCCCTTTTTGCCCCATTTATCTCTATTCTTGGTTTCATCCGCTACTTTGACATTGTCGTCTGCGGCTTGGTTGTCTTTTTTGTTTGCTTTTTGACATTTGCCTTGTGACTCTCTCAATACAAAACAATCTTTAGGACCATAATTTCCATTGTAAACATCCTTCTAATCTCCCATCCGTTTTATGAGTCTTAACTTAAATAAGGAATAGTATGTCCTCAAGACGAGAGTGGAATTGTGGAATGCCTTCCATCTTCTTTGTAATGCCCACAAATCCTTGGCCCCTTTGCAATGAATGAGTTATGTATGTCCCCAGGTTCTTTGCTATGGCAATTAAAATTCTGAGTCAAGCATATCCATTGGGAGCCGTTCTATCTCAAGCCAACAAGGAAGTTTAACATCCAGGACAATTTATCCAGGGTGAAACACGGGTATAGTATTGATATAACACAAATTCCCAGCGAAATCTACTCCCAAACTATCTTTATCATCAAATAATATTAGGAAAAAAATTATCCCAATAGCTTTGATGCTCTGGGCTACTGCATATTTAGAGCATCAAGATGCCTTTGAATGAGCAGTTTTGTAGTTTCCAGTAGTCAAAACCTCCAGTAAATAATCCCACCACCGCCTTTGAAATTAAATTTTTCCATATTCACATTATGCCTTGAGGGTTTATCTCTTGTTACTTTAAGATTGCCATGATACGGTTTTGATACTGTTTCACGCTTGAAGCTATTCTAGATTGGCGGACAAGTTTTTTAGAGAGGCGAGGAATTCAAGGCCTCTTCTACTCTGCTTTACGCTACTGGATTTATTTGGGACTCCTTTTTTAATCCGATGGGAAAGCCTGCAGGGTCTTATAATTCTTTCTAAAAAGTATTGCCACATTTCCCGTTAGTTAAATCTTTTATTTTCATTATGCTTACGGTGGAATCCATGTTTCCACAATTTTCCAGCCCCTGCGTGTTTACCATCGGTACAAAAATCGATTGGAATTACTTACCCCTTTTTATCCTTGCCGAACTTACAGTCTATCTCCTCGGCGTTGTTCTTTCTCCTGCAATCATGCCATTCTTCACTATAGCGCTTCATTACGCCTCACCAAAGCCATTTCGTGCAGCTCCCTTACATCTTCCATTGTAAGCCCCAAACTGTCGGTCTATCTCCTCTGCTCTTGATTTTTTACATTCCCGCAACAAGCCCCATTGCGGTCGAGTCGTGACAATACTTAGGAGGGGCTCGAGCGATCTTCTTACGGGCCGTCACGCTGTGGGGTTTTAGCTGATGCGCTACCATGGGGTTTTCCTTATTCTTGGATTACCACAGTGGTTTGTCCACCAACCCACCGACATCTTCTTCCTCTCGATCAATTAAACCTCTTTTTTGTTATTACAAATTTAAAAGTAGTTAAAATAGCATATATTAAATCATAATCACCTTAATATTTTGAACTTAACCCCTAGAATTGCCATCTCAAGTGTTTGATATGTTGATGCAGCAGTAAAAATTAAAAATGGGCTAAAATAGCATATATTAAATTGTAATCACCATGAATTGAACCCACAAAATGGCTGTTCAGGATAAGGAGTTATATAAAGTCCCTTTAATATGCATCCTTATTCTGAGAGATATCAACTCTTTGAAGCAATGGAATGGCGAGAAGCTAGAATAGATTATGATCAATATCCCCGATAACATGAAAAAGTCGACATGCTTGGAAGGAGAATTGGATTTAAATTATGATCGAAAACAACGGCCCCAATATCCCCGGATAAAGGCTCCAAATATCCCCGGATAAAGGTCGCTAGACTGTTAATCAATGGATACCTTCCTTGTTAATTGTAGTCCGAAAGAGTTACTATCAACAAGAGCAAATGTTACAAGAAAAATCCCTAGTTTCAAAAGTATGGACGAACTACCAAATAAGAGCAAATGTTACAAGAAAAATCCCTTAGTATCAAAAGTATGGATGAACTACCAAATCCAAATCCTGGCTATAAGAACTCAACTCCCCCAATTGCATAACCAACTTCTAACTTCTCTTATTTTATCCATATGCTAAAACCAAGTTGTGCAACATGGATAAACCTGTTGGTTGCAACATGGATAGCCTCAAAATACTCGGAAGCATGAATGGGCATTTTGCAAAAGTGGTAATAAATTTGTTTATAAAAACCATTAAGTAACAAGGATTTTCAAATTGAAAATCGACAAAGTACTCGTAATTAGTTCATAGTTTTAACATTATATCTACCCTCATATTGAAAATCGATAAAGTATTAGTAATTAGTTCATAATTTTAACATGTATCTACCCCATTGTCTACCCCATTGGCCGGGGCTGTAGCTAATGGGCTATAGCCGGTGGTTGTTGTCTCGAAAAGTTCGATCAGACTGGGCTCACAGAGGACCCAAAATAAATACAAAGTAGCATAAGATCCCATCAGATTGAAGTAGAATACCAAAGGAAGCAAAATCCGAGCGAAAAGGTTGAAATCCGAACAAAGGGCAGCAACAAGGGAGGGCAGAAGGACAAAAAATAAAAGAGAGGATCCATACAAGCCAGAGCAATCCGAGGAGGACTGGTGTGGAAGATCTAGCCTGGATGCGATGCTTTTGGGGCAACAAACAGAGACGAATATGAAGACGTTCGAAAGCCCGCAGCCTGCTACGCAAACTCCCATCAATATTAAGATCTTCACTAATATCTTCGGACCGCAGCCTGCGAAGTGGTGGGCTTTTGGCCGTAGTCTATGGCCACCACTACTCCATATATGTTCCACAGAATCGCTGCCCAGATCGCCACCCAGCACACGCTTCGAACCCCGCACTCTTCCTATCCATCTTTCTTCCTTAGTTTGCTTTTCGAACTTGCATCTTCTGATCATCGCACAGGCTTCTAAAGGCCCTCCCATAAATAGCTTACTCTAAAATTGGAGAGTGGCAACCTAATATCTCGGATCGCTCAGGGCCGGAATACTGATAACTCAATAAAAAATAGCACTGACAAAATGCTGGCAAATTTTAGCTGCTTACCCTGCGGCACTGGCTGGAACAATCCCATTAAGGACCTCCACCGGATCTATCAGGAAATATCTGTGCCAGCAGAGTTTTGCGCAGAGGATGCTACAACCCTTGAAGAGGGCAAAGATGCAGAGTTTGGGCAACGCTGCGGAATGCCAGAAAGATGGTGATCTGCAGAGGTAATCTCTGATCTCCAGAGGGCGATCTGATGCCGGAATGAAGATGAACTGCCGGAATGAAGCTGAGAACAGAGCAACGATCCTTATAATCTTTGGAATATTTGCTGAAAACCCAACAATAAAATCTGAAATATTCCTTCGAAAAACATATTCAGAGTGATTATGCAAGGACATAACCTGCAAGGACGTGGGTTTAAGAGAAAATCTATTGGGGCTTTGTTAGAATAGCTCGTAGGTTCTTTAAAAGAGACGCCAAACTGGTTTGGGGTCCAATCAGGCTCAGGATAGTCTTACCCTGGTTTCGGGGATCCTGGAGGTAAAAATACCGGCCTCCGGTATCACCACCAGGGCTCGACGGAATCCGTTTCAGGACCCCCGCCACCGCATCGACACACGCGTGAGGCGGCTCGCAGAATTGGGGGCCGCCCGCCCATGCGACGATCCGGGCCGTCCCCGTGTGTTCCCGCCCGGGATCACCATCTTGTGATCCCGGCCTCGGATCCCCGCGGGCCGATAACCCGTATCGGGTCGGCCATGGAGATCCCGCCTCGGATCACCGCTTCGCAGCGGTCGTATAACAAAAGATGCGAAATCAGCCGTGGAGATCCCCGCCTCGATCACCGGGATACCGAGGTCGCGGATTCTCCTGATCACCACGCGATCTTCCACCGGACACGGCGATCCAGACGCCTCGCTAAGTATCCCCTCGGCCTCCTGTGATCACACCGTAATACCGGAGACGGCGATCCAATAATATCGCCGCTAAGTATCCCGCCCGATCACCACACCGGGCCGTGGGACCATGCCGCCTGCACCGGTTCGACATATCCGGATTCCTCCTCCGGATCACCACACGACGATATATCTGAGCGCCCACGCGGACATCGGGCCTCGCTGAATCCAGAGCATTCCGGATTAAATAACGGATAAAACAATCGCATTGCCAATGAACGCGGATTCCGTGAGGGCGAAACCTAATCTCCGCACGCTGATCTACCAGGGAGACGCCACGCGATCTGGGATCAGGAGGAAGGGAATCTCGTGCAGCGTGGCTAAGTCCCGACATTTGCGCCATCATCCTTTTCCCTTCCCGGCCGACTCACGAGCGGAAGGGCCATTTTTCAATCGCCGAAGTCTTTAGCCATTCGCGCTTGACTTCGGCCGATTAGTTTAAGGTAAACAGAGCTAGCGCCATCGAACTCGCTTTTTTGTATTCAAAGCTTATTTTAAGCCTTCACGTTTTTTTTTTTACATGGAAGAGTCGATTAACCTCGAAATCAAATTTTAAACACGCCTATTAACGAGAACCTGAATGGTGCATTAGAAGAAAAACTTCACCGAAAGATGCCTGATTGCTTGAAAGAGGTTGGATCCTGACCAAGAGGTTCAATCCCAACGTAAAAGAAAATTAAGGGCAGAGGGCCAAAGCCAAAGGGTTTCGGGCCAAAGAAGGTTTCCCATTTCTAGAGGGGTTCTATGGACGGGCAAGGGAGGAGGAGACAGGGATCAAGAAAATGGAGAACTTGGTGCCACAAAGGGCACGGGATGCAGGGAGGCCTTCAAAAAAATGTAGAATGCTTCAATGTAAATCCAAATGAGGAATCTGAAAGATTCAGGTATGATCAGATTCAGAGAAGATGGTTTTGCCAAGGGCGATTAGCCCCAAAACATTTAGCAGTGAAGGTTGAATTGAGAATCACAGTTCCCGTGCATGCTATATATGAAAATTTCTGTGGTTCCGTATGCACCAAGGGGCGAATTCCCAAAAAAAAAGTGAGGTCGTGGTAAGAGACTATGGGAAGATCGACGTAGAGGTCTCTTTGATCCAGATTTCAAATTCAGCCACAATCTCACCAGAAACTCCAAAGGGCAAGGGCAAAGAATGAAACGCATGGCGATGACCAAATCGAGCTCTACTTCTTGATGAAACGGGCTCTGGGACAGAGTTCATTAATCAAGGAAAGCGAAAAAGGAGGCCCAAGAACTTGAAATGCGGAAGAGCGGATCCGGAGATAAAAAAGAAAGGATCGGCGATGGCAATTTACTGCAAGGAATTGTTTGGTGAATCTGAGCTCCGGCGGCGCCAAATTGATGATGACGATGTGAGCAAAGAGTTAGAGGTCAGCAGGGACCCTTGACTTATTTCCCCTCCTCCCAAAACCCCGAAAGTCTATTACCCCTCACTGGCAACAGGCCCCCTAGGAAGCCGATGCAAGGTGGTCCGAAAGAGGGATTTTTGCTCGATGGCCCTTAACCATATTATTCACGAAGAAGAGGACAAGGAGCAAGAAAAAAGAAGAGGATGCATCCAAGATGAATTGGGTCCCCTCCCTCAAAGAAGATCAAATTGTTTTATTTGTATGCACGCCGAACCCTTATTCTTTGAGAATGTATTATCCTATGACAGAGGGATCGTAAGGGATCTTTGGCAGTTCAAATTGTCTTTAAATTATCCAATTGTGGTCGAGTCCTCTCTTGAAGGTGGGCAAAAAATCAACCGACGTAGAATTCCATATCCTGAGTCGGGAAGCGCCAAATTCTCCATCACAGTGTGCCCCCGTTCCGAGGATTCAGATCGATGGCGACTGCTTAGGGCGTATTTAATCGTAAGTGTGTAGCTCATATAGGATCTATTTTTCCACCGAATCTAAGTTCACCTGCTTCTGTGGTGCTTGCACACTCAATTCCGCCCCATAAACGACATGTCACCATGTTCTCCTCCACCCCGTCCGCTTTTGGCCTCGTTTCTCGAATGGTACCAAACCAGCCCGTGGTGGTGCCTACGAGCGCTTTGTAGAAGCTAATTCCGATCCCCTTTGGTAAGGCGTGTGGAAAATCCAAGATGCCAGCCTACTAAGGTAAATTGGATTTGGAAAGTGGAATTTTTGTTGCATTGGTTTGAATTGATTGCGGCTTTTGTCCTTTGCAAAGGGCCATTTCGAGCCCTGCTCATTTTGGTGGCTGATCCTTTGGCATGCCGAAACTCAATAAGCCTTTGCCCATGCATATTGCATTTCGATTCCTGATCCCCTCCATGCTCCAATACGCTGTTCATCACTTTGTGAGTGTAGCATTTGCTAACTATACATTCATGCCTATTTTCTAATGCCTTGACTTGCGGTGTTTTTAAGTGATGTATTAAGAGGTGGAGGCACGAGGCATCAAAGATTGCATAATGCACCGCTTATGTTGATGGAAGCTCCACAAAGAAAGACAACAACCGGTGATTGTGGCATCTATGTCATTGGTTGTGTGCGAAATTCATCGTGAAGTCTACAACAAGGAGACAGATGTGAGTTATCATTGTCTTATCTTATGTCTTTTTGGTTAGCAAATTTATGTAATGTTCATTTCTTCAAATGGTGATCAACCGGGACTGGTTTGCCAAAGAAGACATGGACAATTTGAGGACAGGCTTCTTGGTGATGCTGCAGAAGTTAAGTGACTGTGTAAATGCAGGAAAATCAACCTTCTACTTGCCCGAGGGTAGCAACCAATTCGCACGCCCCGTGACCCTGATGATGAATGAATGGTCCATGATCCAAGTCTCCCCAAAAACAGAAAAATGTTGTTCCTTGTAAAACATGTAAATACACCGCTATGTATCTAAATATGGCGCTTTTCAGGTTAATTGAAGTGGAAACTTGCTTTCCTTTGGCTTTCTATTCGGGTTCAACCTTTGACCGAATTTGAACACATCCGATCCGAATTTGAACACCTCCTGGATCTGAATTTGAACTGAATTTGAACACCTCCGATCCCGAACTTGAATAGCTCGATCCCGGAATTTGAACACCTCCGGATCCCCATGGAGCCAAACAATAAAACAACCATTAAAAAGACCTTGGGACCAACACGTGATCCCGCTCTCCTGGATCACCACTCGGACGCAAAAAATTTAAAGGCATAGGACCTTCAACCTTTGAATAAAAAATTAAAAAACCCGTCCACCTGGATGGTGATCCCGGAAGGTGGGGACCACCAACACGTGATCCCGCCCCCGGATCACCAGCTCATGACGGGAAAAATTTAAAGGCATAGGACCTTCAACCTTTGAATTAAAAAAATTAAAACCTCGGTGCCGATGGTGATCCCGAGGTGGGGATCACCGACACGGATCCCGCCCCTCCCGGATCACCAAATAACGGACGGGAAAAATTTAAAGGCATAGGACCTTCGGGAACCTTTGAATTAAAAAAATTAAAAAACCTCTACGCCGATGGTGATCCCGAGGTGGGGATCACCAACATCGTGATCCCGCCCTCCCGGATCACCAAATTTCGGGACGGGACGCAAAAAATTTAAAGGCATAGGACCTTCAACCTTGAATAAAAAAAATAAAAACCCGTCCGCTGATGGTGATCCCGAGGTGGGGATCACTAACACGCGATCCCGCCCTCCCGATCACCACCGCATGGACGGAAAAATTTAAAGGCATAGGACCTTCAACCTTTGAATTAAAAAAATTAAAAAATTAAACCCTCGGGATGGTGATCCCGAGGTGGGATCACCAACAATGATCCCGCCCTCCCGGGATCACCAAACCGACGGAAAAATTTAAAGGCATAGGACCTTCAACCTTTGAATTAAAAAATAAAAAAACCTCCTAATACCGATGGTGATCCCGAGGTGGGGATCACCAAAATGCCATGACGGCAAAAAAATTTTAAAGGCATAGGACCTTCAACCTTGAATAAAAAAATTAAAAAACCCGTCGTGGATGGTGATCCCGAGGTGGGGATCACCAACACGTGATCCCGTCCTCCCGGATCACCACCGCGGACGGAAAAAATTAAAGGCATAGGACCTTCTCAACCTTTGAATTAAAAAATTAAAAATCTGGCCCGATGGTGATCCTGCAGGTGGGGATCACCAACACGTGATCCCGCCCCTCCCGGATCACCACCGCGATGGCAAAAATTTAAAGGCATAGGACCTTCAAACCTTTGAATAAAAAAAATTAAAAACCGGCTCGATGGTGATCCCCGGAGGTGGGGGATCACCAACACGCGATCCCGGCCCTCCGGATCACCAGCCATGGACGGAAAAATTTAAAGGCATAGGGCCTTCAACCTTTGAATTAAAAACCTTGGCGTGCTGATGGTGATCCCTGAGGTGGGGATCACCACGATCCCGCCCTCCCGGATCACCAGCGGACGGGAAAAATTTAAAGGCATAGGACCTTCAACCTTTGAATTAAAAAATAAAAAACCTCTAGCGCGATGGTGATCCCGGAGGTGGGGATCACCAACACATGATCCCGCCCTCCGGATCACCAAACAATGGACGCAAAAAATTTAAAGGCATAGGACCTTCAACCTTTGAATAAAAAAAAACTGTCGCTGATGGTGATCCCGAGGTGGGGATCACCAATGGATCCCGCCCCTCCCGATCACCACCGACGGGAAAAAATTTAAAGGCATAGGACCTTCGAACCTTTGAATTAAAAAAAATTAAAAACCTTCGGCGCCGATGGTGATCCCGAGGTGGGGATCACTAACGCGGATCCCGCCCTCCGGATCACCAAATGGACGGGAAAAAATTTAAAGGCATAGGACCTTCAACCTTTGAATTAAAAAAAAAAAAAACCTCCATACCGGATGGTGATCCCGGAGGTGGGGATCACCAACACGTGATCCCGTCCTCCGGGATCACGAGCTCGCGGCGGGAAAAAATTTAAAGGCATAGGACCTTCGAACCTTTGAATTAAAAAATTTAAAAAAAAACCTCTGGCGCCTGATGGTGATCCCGGAGGTGGGGATCACCAACACGTGATCCCGTCCTCCGGGATCACTAGCTCGCGGACGGGAAAAAATTTAAAGGCATAGGACCTTCGGACCTTGGAATAAAAAAAAATTAAAAGAAAACCCGTCGGCCTGAGTGGTGATCCCGGAGGTGGGGATCACCACACGATCCCGCCCCTCCCGATCACCAACGACTGGACGGGAAAAAAATTTAAACCATAGGACCTTAGAACCTTGGAATTAAAAAATTAAAAAACCCGTCGGACCGGGTGGGTGATCCCTGAGGTGGGGATCACCACACGCGTGATCCCGCCCTCCCGGATCACCAATCTTATTGAAGAAATCTAAAACCATGGGACCTTCAACCTTGGAATAAAAAATTAAAGAAAACCCGTCACCTCGATGGTGATCCCGAGGTGGGGATCACCACGTGATCCCTGAGGTGGGGATCACCACACGATCCCGCCCCTCCCGGATCACCACCGCGGACGGTAAAAATTTAAAACCAGGGACCTTGGAACCTTAGAATAAAACAAAATTAAAACCATGGAACCTTACAACCTAGGGAAAGTTATCGTGAGGGGATATGCTCCTCCGGATCACCGGATATACTTTACCATTACATTACATTTAGACATTACATTTAGTGATATGCACAGACATTGCAATCGAAGATTGAGAAATACAAGTTGGATCCGTAGTCATGTTTCAGGCCCAAAATTTGGGAATCATGGTGCCTTGCATGAAGCCTCCATCTCAACTTCCTTCCAACTCTTCCTTGCTTTCTTCACCTTATGTTTTCCAAGTTCTATCACTTCCGGCCGTGACAAGCTAGTACCACAATTGACCTCCAAGGTAAGCTCGTAGACTTGATGTATTAGTGCTCGTGCAATATGTCATCCATCTTCATAGCTATATATCATGTTGTGTTTATAGCTATATATCATATTTGTGTTTATAGCTATGAATTTATAGCTATATATCATGTTGTGTTTGAACAAAGTTGCGTGAAAAACGGAGCAAATCATCAAACGAGAGCGAAAAAGGAATATTCCTCAAAGATTCCCCTTTTTTACAAAAGGGGTAAACGAGGTTAAAAAAAGATGCATGAAATTCTATTTTGACCCCCAAAAGTGATTAATTTTTTTGCAACGAAAGAATTGACTTTTTAAAGTGTCATTTTTCTTAGCAAATAGAATGTTCTTGAAGTATATTTTTACGAGAGAAACCCTAATTTCGTGAGGATAAAATATTTAACAAAAAATTGAAGTTAGTCCGAATCGAAACTGTAGTATTCTCAAAATTTAAAGATAGAATCTTCATATTCACATGCAAAATTTGCGCCTTTTTTCTAAGACCTCGCTATGTGCAAAAGTGTGAGGAGTGATGAAGGAGGGATCCAGACGCCATCATGTTCATTTATGCCATCCTCATCACCTTCACTTCTTTTCACTGCCACTAGAGGAAGTGCTTGAGTTATCTTCCTCATCACTATCAACAGCATGGTGTAGCATTGCCACCACCTTCTTCATCCTCTTCTTCGTAATTACAAGCTTTTTTTAAGCAAATTGATAGTCCTCTCAAGCGTAGACGATTGTCGATTTCAATTTAAAATCATAGCACAATATAGTCAAAGCCATTAAGGATCACCATCCCTACAACCCACCTTCTTGACTTTCTCCCTTTTCCTTGGCTTCTCATTTCTAACTCATATCTACCTTCAAAAGCATTTTCTCGAAGTGTTGCAAGCCAATGAATCTTGAGTTTAGTGACTAAGCCTTCCTCCTTGACCGTGGTCGCACTTTTTGCTATCCGTGAAGGTCGACCTTTGTCATCCTCCCCGCTTGGAAGAGCAATTAGCATACCCTTGGTAATTTCTTGTGGATATTACCTTGAGGCTCATTCCCTCGGGCAAAAGCATTTTTTTTAAAACAAGTGAGAGATTGAAGAACATGAGCTTACTTCTTTCGACCTCCGTCTTTTGCGTTTCTTTGACTTTTTAATTCTCGCACACCTTGAGCAAAATGTATATCTCCGGTCTCCCAATTTTCACTAAACCGAATTCACTTTTCCAATACCCTGGTGAAGTGTGAGTAAGAGATGTGTCAAGTTTGAGTGCAAAGTCTCCTTTGTACTCATTAAAAACATCTTTTGGTGATGTTATCAGCTAAATGATACATGTTGTCAGTAGGCGCTTCTCACATGTTTCTCTAAAATATTTCTCCATCCATGACACAAAGCAGAAGGGCATGCATGGTTACAACTCTTTGGTCCACAATGATCATCAATTGTCGGATTTTTGTCCGCCTTTTGGTATTCTAGACATTCTGGTGGACCCTAAACGGTGGACAACCATAAAGCATTTCTTCGGCAAACTTTTTGACGGTTAATGTAGTGCAAGAAGGTGTTGGCCTGCCTTACATGATAGGCCAAGTAGGCGTTCGGGTCAGCCAATGTCATTGAACCGTGAGTTGTTCTCTAATTGCTCGTAATTTAGACATGTTAAATTTGTTGATGCAACCCAATGAGCAAAGATTTACTTCTTTTGGAAAGTCTTCTCATTTTATGCTCGTCCATAAGGTTTCTTCTTCTTCTGAGGAGCATGCTCACACCATAATCCACCTTGAATTTCTTTGGTGGACCGTTAGAAACGTGTAATCTCGCTGCACTTCGCTGGTGTCTTCATCTTCCAAGAGAGTTCTACTGGGGTGACCTCCTCCGGCCCTTAGTGGTGTGCTTTGTAGAGGAGAATAAACCACGGAAGCTCGCATCCCGGATAAGGCTGAGGTGCAAAGGTTGAATGAAGGAGATGGTCCAAATATGATGTGCCAAATAAAGTTGTTGTAGCGCCTTCACAGGAGTTCAATCAAACATCCCTCTTATAGCAGACCGAAATTCTGCAAACCCATGTGTCACCACGTTTGTGTGAAGAGGAGTAGATGTCAGAGGGTTGTCTTCATTTGTAGTGAAATCGTGGTGGGAGAAACGATGGAGAATCTCGAGTCTTCTAACGCGGTCAGATTCCGCATGTAAGTGAAGATCATGAAGATGGAGAAACAACAAACCATGAGGTAGTCCGTCTTCGAAAATTTGCTGAGGTCGAGCCATTGTAGTGTGGGGATGGTACAAATGGTGGTGGAAGATTGCTACGGCAAATGTGAGGGTTGGAAAGGTGGTGGCACCGTTTTCTACCGGACTTGGAGAGGGGTTGGAAGGTGGTGGCAGTCTACTAGTTACCGGACTCGGAGTGTCTTCGAAGCAACAAAGACCTTTGTCGAGGTAGGTGTTGAAGAAGCATCTCCGCCTTGTGTTCCATCCGGGCGTAGGTACTTGGGCAAACAAATGGTGGTGGAAGTTTGTTCACGGGCGGTTAACCATGTCAAACAACCGCAAAAAAATTGTGGTCTTGTTACTAACTCACAAGTCGATTGACTAATGATATTCGACAATACAAATGCTATTCGAATAGTATTTTGTGTGCAGCATTTGTCGTGGTGTGTAAGAATGCTATTCCAGAATACACTTATCCGTAGTGTTTGGACAAAACGATTCCGTGATCACATAGAAAACACAACCGGAAAGGGCCTACCTTTAAAAGGAAAATTCGAAATACCCTCGCCATGTATTCGCCAGAGATTTAGTCGCCACCGAAATTCCCGATCAATATACATTTGTCAGATTTACATAGCAAAACAATGGATGTGTAAGCATGTAAAGTACATAGTACGCCTTTTTTGTTTTCCTTGACGATTTGTCAGAGGCCAAAGTGTATTCCGTAATACACTTTGCCCATTCTGGCGAAGAGCAAAAAGTGTATTCTGAATACACTTTGCTCATCGGGCGAAGTGCAAAGTGTATTCCTAATACACTTTACTTATACGTCAAGGGCAAAAGTGTATTCTGAATACACTTTGCTCGTCTTCAGATGGGCAAAAGTGTATTCCCGAATACACTTTGCACTTTCTCGCCTAAAGTGTATTCCGAATACACTTTTACGTAACAGCCGCAAAGTGTATCTTAATACATTTTGCTTGTATTTTTGAGAACGCTTGCTTTTTGCACTAAATAACATACTTTTTAGCTGCAATGCATAACTTTTTAGGTTAGAAATTACTCTTTTCGAGTCCAATTAAGGCACAAGAAATTGACTTTAGAGTGACAATATTTTAGCTTGTTTTCCCGTCTTTTTCCCGCCTTTAGGGCACAAGATTAGTAAATGTTATTCGAATACAAATTTCGCTTTGAATTTCTGCCTTAACATGGTTGTTTTAAACGCTTCGCTAGGCAGGAAGAAGGAAGCAAGAGGGCATTAAAGAAATCTTAGAAGCCTAAGCGCCCACACCCTGTAAGCACACAATCACGATACGCACGAGCCCGCTATTTACGAGAACTTTCAAACGCAATGGTTCGTGACAAGGGTGCAGATGGAAAAATACAAAGACACCGACGCTTTTGTACGCCCCAGCAAAAGTGCCGGGTAACAAAAAGGTACGCCGACTCCGAAGTTTGGAACCTTGGGACAAAAAGATGTCTCCCGAGGTTGCCGGACAAGGAGGTCGTGGGAGGCTATCCTTCAAGACCTCCCAAGGCTTCATTGTTGTGGACATCGATTCTTTAAAATTGTCGGTGTGCAACCACCTAAGATCAGACAAATTCTTTTCACACTACCGCCAAAACGAAGCCTGTTTCATGTATTAGGCGGGTTTGTTCCAAAGATGCCGCGTGGACTTTCCCTCGTCAGTCCGAGTCAATCGATGGAGAAAGGTCACAATCACCACCTTCCGCTAGTTCTTCGTGGAGGTCATCGGGATGGAGGTTTCGAGGAACAAGACGAGGAAGAACCCCCGCGGGCGGCCAAAGAAACTTAGCAAGCCAAGGGCAACGATATAGCTAAAGAACCAAAGAAACGAAAAGTACAAAGAAATTTGAAATCCTAAGTCCCAGGAAAGCCCAAAAACAAAAGGGAAAAGGAAAAAGCTCCCTCCCCAAAAATAAAGGAGAAGAAGGTTGATAAGACCTCCGAAAGAATGGAGGTTATTAACAGAGAAAATTTGTACAAGGGTAATTTATCTTCCTGTGACTAGCATGAGGTCTGCCCCCAAAGAATGAGTCTCCAAAAGGCCGCTTCAAGTTCAAAAATTTATGCCGACCACTTAAGGAACTTGAAGGACGTAATTAGGAGCAATCCAAATGCCATGTGGCCCCCAATAGTTGTCCTTGTTGACGGGGAGCAATGCAAAACCCCGTGAATATGACGGAGAAAAAACCAGGTAAACATACACACACTACATCTTGGGGAGGAAATCATAGCTTCAAGGCAAGAAGGCACCAGACAAAGAAAAGAAAACCCTGTGTACTTTCTCTTGTGCTGGGGCTTTCGTGGGTCTCACCGACGAGGAAAAAAAATGCTACAACACCCATAATGTCGGCTAAAACGAGTACAAATTAAAGATGAGCTTCACGACAAGATCCGACATTCATGCACAATGGGAGTACACATGATTTTTAGGAAAAATATGGAGAAGATTTGAAGAAACCTAAGATACCTCGTTAGAACTGAAGGCGCGCTATACTGTGGAGTGTCAGCCTTTGGCACGAAGCGAAGCTAATAAACGCGCTCTCATACCGCATGACAACCGGGTTTCAACTAGCCTTCGAGACGACATGGTAAGTTTCTTTCAGTATTCGAATAACCATGCGTAAACTAACCTTTGTTTGTTACCGCACATGGGACCTACAAAATGAAATTTTTACCATGTTCGAAAGGCAGGAATTAAAAAAAAAAAAAAAAAAAAAAAAGTAAAGGGAAGGTCCCGAAAAGAAGAAAGGTTCTCACACGTCCTCAAGAAGGAAATGACGCATCACCTGGCCCGGAGAGAAATGCAGCTTGGCTGCATCGCCGACATACTAGAAAAAGGCTACCCAGAAGGTCGCCGAGAAAGAGTTTACCAAGAGATGTCCAAGGAACTGCATAAGTAAGAACGATGTAACTTTCATTTAAATTTTCCTTCCGTAGCAAGAAAAATGTTTTTGGGAAGCCAAGGTGTATTCGAATACACTTTGGCTTCAAGTGGTAGTCCAACGTGTATTCGAATACACTTTGGCTTATTAAGTTAAAGCAAAAAGTGTATTCCTAATACACTTTGCTTTTAAACGAAAAAGTGTATTCTAATACACTTTTGCTTTTGAACTTAAAGCAAAAAGTATTCTGAATACACTTTGCTTCAAACGAAAGCTAGGTGTATTCCGCATACACTTTTTGCTTTTGGCTTGTAAGACAATAGGTATTCCTAATACACCGCGGGTTTTTTTATCGCTTTCGCTTTCCGTAAAACAATACCACCCTTTGTTTAATTGTTCTTGACTTCAGCCAGAAAAAATGTTATTACGTACAAACATGTTTAATGGAGCAATGGAACGTGGACACCGGATGATGTAAAGAGCTCTATCCCATAGCAACTTCCCGACGAAGCCGATTACCCAATACGCCCAAATTTTGAGGGCCGGCACGCCTTTTTCCTGCTTTTAATGTTTTTCTTTGTGATGCCCGCCTAACATCTTTTACTAACAGAGCAAGAAGAAAAATGACCTACCGTAAGGTTTTATGCACCCTGGTAAGGACTGCCAGAGAAGAGAGAGGACCTCTACGGATAGCGATTGTTGATGTTGAGCCGCCCGGACTACGAGGTTTTCCATGTTTGATCAAAATAACTATTATTTTATCGCTCATGGGACCTGCACAAGTTGGTTGGAAGTATAAAGCCACAAGATTTTACATTGGTCATAGCAGACGGCCGCGATGGGTTTAAGTCGGTTGATAGCCGCAACGACGATCATCCCATTCAAAAACTCGCACTTTAATGCTTTCCACGAATAATTAAGGTGTTACCACAAAGAAACATCAAGGCCTTGTTGTGTTCCACTCAAAGATGCAATCCGACTTGTGGAAGCTACTTTCAAGAACCACTTTGCCTCCCGCGTGCCTAAGGAAAATATGGTCCGGTGAGTCTTCAAATCTGAGTGCGCTTGGACACGCTCTTCTTTCAAGTTTTGAGTCATTGTTGCAGCTTGTAATCATTAATCTCTATTCGAATACGATTTACTATTCTCGAATACGACTTGCACAAAACTAATATCAACTACCATGGTGGGAGGACCGAGGTCACGAAGGAAAGAAGTTGAGCATTCCATGTAGCCATCGAGTTTTCGACTCGAAGCATACCATGGAGCACTTTTAACACAAAGAGTCTCGCCAAAATTTTTCTAATGTCCCGAGTTCCCAAAGAAGATACAAGTCTCCAGTGACCCAAGTGCACAAGGCAAAATTAGAATCATTACCGCAAGCCACAAAGCTAATTAACCATATTCGATATGTTTTCACCACCGTGAGATTGGGTTCTAGATGCCGCTCAAACAATAGCATGTGCACTTAAAAAGGGCCGAATTGTGTTGTCATGACATTGATAGAGAGTCTCAGGATTTTATTAAGATGCGGTTGAACCGCTTCTACCAACTCTACCAGATGAAAATCAAGAGTTGGGAGCCAAATCATCATCGATTTTGCCAAAATGACATCTTCCTCGAGATACAACCTCCTTTCACAAGCTCTCCGAAGATGAAGCTACCTTTGCAGAGCGCTCACGTATAGCTCTAGCTACTATTCCCCAAGAGACTATCAACACCAACAAAGATAAGACAGCTACAAAGGAGCAAATTGTAGAGATAGAAAAAGGTGAGATGAGCAAACCACACACCGAGGACTTCGATTTAGACCTCCGAAAGTTAGTTTTTGCTAAATTATTTACTAACGGGGCTATAAAATAATGCCATATTTGATGTAATCAAAAACTTATTAAAAAAAAAAAATTATTTTTAATGCTTTTTTCGATGTCCTCGAATTCATAGTAATATTCCCCGGTGTATTAATGTTCGAATTTTGCCATTTCCAAGTGCTCTTTTCTACAAATGCAAGATTATCACTCAAAAGAGCCCGAAATGCACGATAAAAATTTTTGTTTCACTTGAAATCCCCAACTTTTTGAAAATGATCATTTTTAAATCCCTCGGTGTTTTTTATGGGAATCTTTTGAACGGAGTGATGCAACACTCGCTTAATTTGCAATCCTCGCTTTTGATGCTTAGTGGAATTATTCGTGTTTGATTCTTGGGGAGCAAAATTTTAATAGCTTTTAGAGATTGTTCTTGCAAACCCCGGTATTGGTTAGGAAATTACTAAGGTTGACCCATTATTATCGTATTCAAATTTTATATAGTTGATATTTAGTTCTCAACCGGCGCCGTGGATTTAGTGATAAGCATGATTCACCCATAATGACACTTTGAGTAGTGAAGGCTCTTGAACCTTATTAGTCGAAAGTATTGGTGGCCCTGGCTTCGCGCCTCCACGGGCTTTTATTCGATCCCCTCCGGACATCCTCATGCTCCGGGCCAAGGTTTTGCTGCATCTTCCTCATGGCCTTCTTCAAATTAACGCCAAAGCATAGATGGACTGGTATATTTTATAGATTCCTTTATTTCCTCGAAATGCCACTTCCTGGCTATATGATGCCACTGTTGTTGATCTCTAAGATCTTCACCATCACCATCACCGTTGAGGGAACTACTCGACCTTCTTCTTCGCGGAAGTAGCGCAGACTCATGCCTGCTCACCATTCTCGCGTTGATCGACTACCGTCGCAGGTTTTGGAAGCCACTTTGGAGTTATTGCATATCGACCACTCACGACATCTCCAGTCATCATCCCCGAAGTAATGGGCGTAACGTGAGCCACTAACGACTCTCCCGAGCAATATTTAAGCAAAGTTTTATCGGGCTATCACCGTGATGATTTTATCGACATTCCATTACCGAAGCTCTGGCCCTGGTAATAACCTCCGGCCCATGCTCCACCGGGCTGCATCTATCTCCTTTCTCGAACTCCTCGGTCAACATCCTCGTTGGTTCCCTTAGTATCGCTTAGGTGACTTCCTCGTTAACCTATGCGTAGAGTCCTCTCGACTTGAGAAACCCATACCTTCAATCGATCTTCAAGATCATCACTTTACCGCGTAATGAACGTTATCGGCATTATGTTAATTTGCATTGACAAGAAGCTCCTAAATTTCACGCTGGTGACCTTGTTCCGGCTTCGTAGGGGACCTCCCTACCTCACGCCCCCGCAACAAGTGTTTTGACTCACCATCGTGCCTTGGTCCCACGTGATCACGGCTCGACCAAAGAATGGGGCATTCGCTCGAAGCCCCCTCCCAAATTGCCTGGCTCCATCCAAGATTTTATGTTTCTCTATTGAGCCCTACACTAATCACTTTCCTCCTGATCTCTCACGCCACCACCAATAGAAATTGATGATCATGAGGAGTTCGGTGAATTGGACTCCAAGTTTTTCAGCCGACGATTGTAATATTTCCTTTGTCGATTGGGAAGGTATCTCGATCCCATTCCATCCCAAAGATGTTCTAACATTACTGGACATTGTACAAAAGACCGGCCTTCCCATTCTTTGTACTTGATAGTGTTCGAAAAGCCAAGCACCCCTCTTCCTCTTCCACCGTAATCCCAGGTGCTGTAAAAAAAAAAAGCTCGATACCCTCATGTATAGATGGACCTTGAAGCATATATAGAGCTTGTTCCAAGCTCGAATAATCCTAGTCATTAGATTAGATACCCCTCGGACCAAAGTTTAAGTTAAAAGAAAGTTGAGTCCAAGAGTCGATGGGGGTGAAGATGGAGCACCCAAATGAGGGGTATTTTGAATCCAATATTTGATAAGTTTTCGAGTCGAGAGGGAGATGAAGTCAAAGCCCTCCATACCAATTTAGTCGCTAAAACTTGGGCTTCGGGAACAAATCTTGCTTCCATCCCTTCAAGGTTTCTAGGAGAGTCGATTCCCCCATGATAATGAGACGAAATTTTGCCAAATGAAGTTTTTTAGCTACTTTAATTCAGTAGGACCTGGTATCAACAATGATGGCCCAAGAGAAGAAAAACATGTGTGGCCGGGCAAAGATATTATTTTACCTTTATCCTGCAAAGAAGAGATGTGAGATTTTGATAATTTATATTTTTTCTTCGTCAAGGTAACAACCTGTTTCCAAAGCCCATGGAAAGTCATGTTAAGGGACAAAGGGGAGGCCTAAAATTTTGTTGCAAAATTGTGCCTTGTTATTTAATCCCTAATAACTCAAGAGTCAATCCGCCATATGATGTTAAGGCGCTTCTCCTATTCAAAGAAGACACCGTGGTTCTTTGCCAGCTTCTACCTGTTTCAAGAAGAATACAGTATCGGCCCTAGGCACAAGGTGGTATTGCATATTGACAAGGTGCCTAGGTTCCTAGGAAGACCTAAACATTGATTGCTCCATTTTAGTTAAAAACAAGATAGCCCTTTGTTGGTCATTTATGGAACTATTAGGAAGAGGTATGGTGCAAGGGAGATTTATCTTATTCCCTTCTTTACCAAACAAATTCAAGGAGCACCATTAACTATGATCGGCCGAGCATCATCCCCAAATATTGAATCTTTGCAAACCTTCCGAATTATCCTCGTCCAAGAATTCAAGAAGTATTGTTTTGTAAAGAAAGTCCCACCTATGGTATCAATTCTTTTCTCGGAATCTTTTTAGTAGCATACAGCCTTGACTAGACATTCTCATCAATGCAACCCAACATGGCTATCCTCTTGTTTAGGATCTCCTTCACCTACTAGCTAGAATTTTAGCTAGTAATTTATAAGAGATATTTGTTAAGGAGATCGTCTGATAATGTTTTCAAGCACCTCAAAGAAGAAGCAAAGAAAAACATTATCACCAAAGAAAAATATTCTCTTATCTAATGATCATAGTGCATGAAGTATCTCCCTTCTTAATAGTGATTGTTTAGAAATTATAAATGAAGGCTAGGTGACACATGAAGGGCTTTCATGGAAGGTCCAATTCCTCATGAGAGCATGATTTTGGTAAGTTTATTAAAATCAACGGACATTAGTGTAGCCATTGGCATCTTCATCTTCATTCATTGTGAATATGCTGCACCCCAAACCCTCCTGTTGGAAAGTCTACCAGACTAAAGGATGTTCATAAAGCTAACAAGGTTGTTAGATTCAGCTCCAGATCTTTCTCTGCAACCTCAAGGTTTGCAATGATGTACGTTATTGCTCTCTTTGAATAATATGTTCAAATCTGTTTGTCGCAATATTTCAGAATTTCGTGCCGTATCAGTCCTTGGTCCGCATCTCCTCGTAATTGTTGAGGTTTCACCCTTCCTTTGTTCGTTACTAGCTTTAAGGCATGAACAATGGCATGGATTTGTATACAGCAGAATGCATAACTTACCAATTTGCTTGATCTTATTCAAATAGCCTCGAAGACCGGATCCAAAAATTGTGAATGAATTTTCCTTCTAATCCGTTTTAGGGCATGTAGATGGAACTATGTACGTGTTGATGGATGATTTATTATTAGGAAAGCCCTTTGGACAGTAGCTTAATGCAACAAAATTTACTTGTGGTAAAGGTATTTATTTGAATGCATTTTCTCTCTTTCTGGCCAATGATGCAGACGATGCTTTTGATGTTGAATCTTTAGACAGAGACGATACTGAAGATTGATGGCATGTGTTCGTAAGCGTCTGGCCGGTCCGTTATGAGCGAACCAGAGTAGCTCTATACGTAACAAAACGATTATATGCCATAGCTATAAGCCTCCACTTCGCCGCCACCACATGTAGCAGCAAGTTTTCGCCAACGATTTGAAGATAACGGAGTTTTTCGCCAGTGTTTCCAAGGTTTATCATTTAGGTTGATCATTGCTTCAGACGGAGGCAAGAGTAGCTCTTTATTTACTTCTACAAAAGCTAACATTTTTATTTCCCGATGATTTGCTTATACAGATTTTGCACTTGGTATTTGCAGGAGTATTCTGTTGCAGTGATACACAGCTTAGCCTTCTCCTCCGATTACATGTAAGCCCCTGTAGGAGGTTTTAGAGCCTCTGGTCCTATTCAAGATGGAGATTGTATCTCCTTATGATTGCTTGTTCTATTTCTTGTGCTTATTTCACCTGTTGATCATCAGGGTGCAGATGCAAGTGCAAATGCCAGAATGGTCTTCGCATGATTTTTATATAGGTTAGTCCAATTTGAAAATTCTATTATTCTATGTTGATTTGCTCTTCAAACAAAAGCTTTGACAAAATTTCTGCATGGAGTTTTTGTATGATCAGATCATAATTTGTTTATAGCTTCGTTAGTCTCTAAGATGGTAGAACGCCACGAGATGCAGTTTCTATAGTATGGATGCATTCTATGTGTGCCTTATTCATCGTGAAGCTACAACAGAATAAAAAGCTTTAGGTCTTAAAACAGAATAAAGATTTGGGTCTTAAATTGTTAATGTTGTGGAAACATGAGAAAAAGTGCATTTTATGTTTATTTATTGGTGCATCGTGTAGTGTATATATCTTGCATTTTGCTGTGAATCAGAGCTTCGATTCTTTTACTACATAAACAAGCTGTATACCATAGTGTAGTGAGGTGCATCATCTGGATATGTTTTAGTGTCTTCATACTTTGTGACAATTGGATACTCTCTTTATCTTTGTGTATAATTAATTTATTTAAGTCTTGACTCTATATTGTACAGTGCAGGCCGTGGATCGCGCTAAAATACTGTTTAAAGTGAGTTAAAATGCAAATCCAACTCTGGCAGCTTGCACATGTGTCTTGTCTACTTTGGAGGATGCCGTGATGCCTTTTCTCTATTGTTTTTGATTTGGTCCCTTTTATAATCGCGGGAGTTCCTCGAATCGCTTATCATCTAGTAAGGTTTTAATTTTGCATCACTCCAGTGGAAGTGGCAGAAAAGAGTGAAGGAATGCGTGTATGAATGCCAAAACATGTCTTTAGTCATTGGTTTGATGATCTTCTACCAGATTACGGGAAACTGCAGGTAACGAAATTTACATGTGGGAGGTGTATAACCACATTGAGTTGCAAGGCAGCATCATCAGCAGATGGAGAAGCTGCTGCTGCTTTTTATGAATGCATTACGGGCTGAAGTACTGTTAGGGGCTTAAGATATTCCAACCGGGTCAAGAGCATGATAAATCTGAGATGGCTAAAGATCCAAGCACCACACAGCCAAAAGTTTGAGCACTTAGGAATAATATAGAAGACTACCTCCAAAAGATAATAATGCAGTCCAGCCTGAGTACCCTCCCTCCCCTTAGCAGTTAAGAAACTTCATTTGACATGCGTTGAAGAAGAAGATAAAAACAAGCTGCCAAAACAGGGGATGATCGAAGGAGATCGACTAATTCGACATTCGTGGTCGCGACTTCTGAAGTGCATAACCACGTTAGGGGATAGACGAAGATGTTGAAACAAAATTGCTTGTTAAGGCTAATGGAAGAAAAAGGGTGCCCCATGTCACCGATGATTATTTTGGCAATGTTATTTTCTCCATTCTCCTGCACATGTGGCTGCAAGAGATCTTTGTCAAAACCACCACCATTGTCTTTTTGCTCGACTTCTTCAAGCACAAGTTTATCAAACGTGACAACAATGATCGGTGATGATCGGCCTTCGGTGTAAATGCACTAGAGCTCAACCACTGAGACCAAATCATTGCCTTCGACAGGCCTTAGGCCTTAACACCACCCATAACTATTGAGCAACAAAAGATATACCTTTGCATTTCTAAAGCACAGTAATCCCATGTATTTCGCCATTAAATTTTGAACCTTCTTCAATTTAAAATATGGAGTTCTTCCTTCATACCCTAAACAAATTGACATGCAATCGCAACCCTTCTTCTTATTTCTATTTGATTCTTCATATTGTTTCATATGTTATTGAATATCAAGTATTCTATTGTCTTGAAGTACAATTTGAATTGATTGTCAAAACATGATTCCTTTGAATTATGATTTAAGCCACTTCATCCTCCCGCCATGGAGGGCAACCCCTCCCCCATGTTTAGGTTCCTTTAGGTAAGTTACTTTTTGGGAACAACCATAAGTAATCTACTTTTTTCGACAGTGTAGGTATAGGCCATGCATACAAAGTAGAGTCTATGGAATTCATCTATTGTTGTTAACAGCATCGTGAATGCCATATTTGACTTCATAATGTTGGCACGACCGTCTGCGAGATGTTTATAACTTAAGATTGTTAATAGCTAACGATTCGAAATTCAGTGGATAGAAAGTCGACCGGCAACCTCGCTTGGGGAAGAAGTCAGATTTTGTCATTGGCCGGTCGAAAGTTAGATAAGAGCTGCGATGCGCCTTTATTGCATGGTAACGCCATGGCTTCGCCAATCTCTACCGCTGTGGCTGATTGAGATAACCCGATCCAAAGCAAATGATTTCGCTTTGATGGTTTTGCAACAAGCAAGATAGGAATGAGTTTGTTTGGCCGTTTTGGGAGCGGTTTTCTTCCGGTCAAAGCCATAGTTACCGCCGTGCTATGAACACCAGGCTAAGGTTATCAACAGGTTGCCTTAATTGCTTCTTTCCGTGAATTGCAAGCCCCGCCGCCATCTGCCACAAGGAAGTCGGCGGGAGGCGGTCCACGCATTCTAAGAAGAAACCGGGCAAAGCAGTTCTAGTTTCGCCACGCCTCGCTTAATCGTAAATAACCTTTTGCTTTTTCTAAAATAAGCATGGCTTTGTGGAATCATCAATAACAAAGTGCGCGACATTTTCGCTTTTCACCTCCTCGATATGTCCGAGTAACCGAAGAGAACAAATATGTTTGAGCTTGGCAAGATTTTGTTTACCCAAAAATCTCCACCGCCGCATCTATTGGCCTGGTGATTCTTGGCGCTGATCTTTTAACTGATGGTTTTGGTAAATAAGGAAGATGTGGAACCAGCTTTGTTTGATGGGTTTAGAAGAAGGTATGGTTTTATTCCTCTCATCAAATGTGGTCAAACAAATCTAGATGTCGCTAATAAGAAACTCAAGATCATCTACCTAAGATTAGTGTCTTTATGTCCGAAAAACAGGGTACAAATGATCCACCTTTGCTCGCATATAGGGAGAGAATCCTTCTACCACTCTTTTACATTTCATTCTTTGCTATGTTCCGCTGGAAGAAGCCTTTAGAAGAAAACGTATCGAGATCATAAAGCGATTCGGGTGGAAGGCCGACACGCTGTCTACCTTTGAGTATATCGTGATAATTGACATTGAATACCCTGGGCCGCACATGAATTTGCATGTGTGGCGCTCTTTTTACCGGTGAACAAATGTTTCGCTAAGATAAATTAATGGCACCTGTTTGTGTATTCACACCGGTGTTGTTAAAGGCCGGTCACCGATGTAAGTATTTGATGCTTGGTCGCCCACGCAGGTATTTCTTATTTTAGACAATGGCTTGTAGGGATCTCCTATTTTATGGCTTAATTTGACCGGGTTGATTCGACAATCATGGGCCCGGATTTCGTGTAGTAATATTTCGAAGGTGTCATTGACGCTAAAAACGATAATACAAGCAAAAACGATAATACAACACGTAAAGGCAACGTATAGACGCAAGATAACTGTAAGATATAAACCGGGTTAAATCGGGTTGCCATCATTATGGAATAAGCATATGCATGTATTTCATCAAACCTTATGGGAAGCTTTCTGGATTTTTACAGAGTTTGAAATGATTGATGCCTATATATTTTGAGTACGACGCTTTACCGATAAAGAATGTCGATGGTTTACGGCTGGCTTATATGCGTGCAAAGATGTATTTCCTATTTTTGATTACCCAGCTATTGTATGACGAGATGTGAAATTCCCATCAATTTCGGGCGTTGGAATTGTTCTCAGATTTAAATGCACTCTTCGAAAGGGAGATCATCCGGAAATGGATGGCTTTTTATCAAGATCCCGAAGCCGAGGGTCATCCTCTAAAGTTCATCACAAAACCCGAAGTTTGAGAGTGCTCATCACATCGTAATGTGGACATTCCTCACGCTATGTTGATGCTCGATTATGTTTTGAGTTGTATTTTGAGCATACTTACTGTTAAATTTGTAGGCATGGATTTTAAGCTCCTGTTGGCAAACATTTGAAACAAAGTTCAAAGATGCTAATCAAGTAACAAATGTATTACACAACGGAAAGTCGAACTCTGCCGTTAGAACAAAAGCGATTGAGATCAAAGCGTGAGCGAAGGTAAAAGCAGCCAGCAATGTTTTCCTGAGGTTTGACTTGTTGATAAATTAAGTTTTATTTCAGCATCTATATGCTTCCGCTTCCGTTCGCATCATTGGCCAGAAAAAGAGAAAATTGCATTCAAACTCATGTTTATTACAAGTAAATTTTGTTCACTGTTAAAGCCAACACCTGAAAAGACCTAATAAATCATCCATCAACACAATAGACTCAGCCCAGTTCTATATATATCTGCATGCCCAGTGGATTAGAAGGAAAATTCGCTCTATTGGATCGGTATTCGAGGCTATTTGAATAAGATCAAGCAAATTGGTAAGTTATGCATTTTAAGTTACCACCAAATACATGCCATTCATTCTTTAAAGCTAGTAGCGAATACAGTGAAATTCTAAATGACCCCAACAATTACCACTATCAATCAAGGATTGATCTTTAAATCCTGAAGCATCAAGAATTGCAAAAATAAAACAGAATTTTAAAAGTAGCTCTCAGAGCTGATCATTTAAACCCAGCCCAATGGACGTATTGAAAAGATTTAAAAATCTAATAGCAGAAATACCCCTTGTAGTGGTAGGCTCTTAGAAAGATTCCGGGGATGCAGATCACCAAACCCTGGTGCAAGTACTCATTTGGGTGACCATATTGAAGAAGATCAAGAGCAAAATGAAGCAAAATATAGATACAATAGAAATTGGAGTACCCGAGAGCCGCAATCAAGCCCTAACCATAGCCATCGCTAATCTGGAAACTCTTGCTCTTCAGATACAACCCTTAAACTACTTTAGTATAACACAGAACGATAGAATAGTTGGTGGTTGATTGAAAGCACCCCACATGCAAAAAATTCTCCTTGCAACAAATGGACGTACCAAGCTAAGCCACACTGAGCAAATGGCAAGAGACCAAGAAAAATAACCCAGAATCACATTTTCCCGCAAAACCGATTGTGCAACAGCCCACAACAACAAAGCCACAGAGTATCGACCACAAACCAGCTGCTTCGGAAAGTGGTTGCCCAATAACGGCAGTCCAGTTTCCACCTAGTAGCAAGTTTGAAATCAATCATTGGCATATTCTCCTGAATTCGTTGCTATGGCGATGGATTCGGCAAGATTCTATTGCGGTCTGCTCCAGGTCCGACCATAGCAGATCCACCAATTCCGCCATAGCATCTACCCAGTTCCGCCATAGCTACATTTTGCCTCCAGTTCTGTCCATAGAAGATCCGCCAGACGTTCCAATTTTATTACGATAAATTTAAAGCTATTTGATAAACATATTTCCAAACATGTTCAAAGAGAACGATACACATGTTACCGTGGATTGTAGAAGAAGATTGTTATCACCAGAATGGGAAGGGATGGCATCGGGTTTCTCATTATTCTATTTTGTTGTACATATTCTTTCTTCAGCTCAGCCACAGCATCTGGGTCCAGTCGCCCGGCTACGCATCTGCGTCCTATTGGTGATGCCGGATGCCTGTGAGAACCCCACTTGTTGCCGCTAGAACAGCTAACAAATGTTACTATCTTTACAGAAAAGCCGCCCGATCCTTGTTGCTCCACGAGGCGCTTCCACGAGTCGGGCTGTTTGGGAATGCAGCCTTAAGTGGGGTGATGAAGATTACGATCACAATTTCTACGTCAATATCATCTCTTTGATTTTTCTGTTATTAACAACTCTGTGAAGTCCCATAATATAGTAGGTCCTTTATCTCATAGTAATGTTGTATATCTCACACTAAGGCCCAAATTTCCATAATCACTTGAATTACCCTCTCCTATAGGATTTCCGTCGCGAGCAAATTTCTTTGCGACGTCTTCACAGCCTCTCTTGATAGAGCCGGATTCGCGCTCCTCAAAGCCTTGTACACGAAAGTTTTCATTTCTTGTAATGTGTACTTTGTACAAAAATCTCGGTAGAGATGGAGCTGGAGCTTTGGAGGCTATTGAGAAGACTTGTATAGTGGCAAAGGAAGAAATGCGAAAAAGAATGGGAGAGAAAATGAATAGGTGCAGAGCTTTTGAAATAAGGACAAAGAAAATACATCCAATAGTTTATATAAACCACAGATTCGTAGAATTCTATGTCCGCCATTACCAAGAAAGTTAGTGTAATAAGATCCTATAAAGCGAAATGTTAATACACATAAGCAAATTTAATGGCTCATAGTTTCATTAGGGCCATACACTTTTTGGCTCGTTGTGACAGCTATAAGCAAATGCTATACCACTTTTATGAAATCAAATTTTCTTAACTTCTATAAAACCCAATAATTGATGACACACACTTGTTCTGGGTATTACATGTACACAGTTGTACTTGCATGCAATATTTCTTTACTAGGGTGAAATATAGCTCTTTGGTTGGTTATTAGAGCAATGTTACCCCTAATATACATGCAAAATACATATATACAGAAATACATGCCATTCTTTAGTAAAAGCCAGTAGCTAACAAAGGAAAATTTAATTCCAACAACACCATTATCGTAAGGTTCCCCACCAAGGACTCCATGCAAGCACCAATCTTTAAAACTCAAGAAGATCAAGAATTGCAAAATAAAACAAATTTAAAGTAGCTCACGTGGATCATTGCCAAAACTCTATTCAAAGGACGCATTGAAAGGAATTCTAAAATCTAATTGAAGCGTAAATGCCCTTTGTAGTGTGGTATTGGCTCCTTAGAGGATTCCAAATTCGACATGCATCACCAAACCCCCGATGCGCAATTAATCGCTGAAGAAGATCACATAAAATGAAGCATAATTAGATAATGGAGTACCGAGCCGCGAATCAAGCCCTTAACCATAGCCATCTAAGAATCCGGAACCTCTACCTCAGATGGAGCAACTCCTTAAAACTACTTAGTATAACACGTAATCCATATAGAATACCGTATGCATTGAAAGCACCCCATGCAAAATTTTGCAACAACAAAATGCATCGGCTCCCTCGCTTTTCGGCCAATCGAGCAATGGCAAGAGACCAAGAAAATGACCCGTAACCACATTTTCCCCGCCAAGCAGTAAAATCGACAGTAACAGCCTCACAACAGAGCATCGAATTCTCAACTCTAATCGTTAGCGAAGCCAAACCGGGTTGCTCAATAACAGCTAAATTCGGGCTTTACACCGATAAAGAAAGGTTTGAAGCAATCATTGGAATAATATTTCTCCCCTAAATTCCTGCTGCTATGGCTATGGATCCCAAGAAGACTCCCTCAAGTAGGTCCGCTTCCGCATTAGCAGGGAAATTCAACTTATTTATTGTATTTCTTATGATACGAAATTGAATGTGTCAATTGACACACTTCCAAATTTTTGTGTCTCATTTGACGCCAAGTATGAACACCAATAATAATAATTTTTCTTTTATGTTATCAAATGAAGAAAAATAATTGAAATCTCTACAACAAAGATTACATAATATGAATTTTGCTATGAAAGGTAAGTTTATATAAATATAAGGAAAATGAAAATTCTATCAATATTAATTTCTTGCATTATTAAGTATACACATACATTGCCTTGTACTGACAACCTTGTGGTATTTGGGCTCTAATTTTTTGACACAATGACATTTAAGGTGTCAAATGACACATTTAAAATTTTTAAAAGTCTCTTTTCGACGATTTACTGCAAACTATAAATTCCCTTTGACACATTTCTATGGAAGATGTCTCTTTGATTACATTTTTTGTTTTCGACACCCTCCGGGTACAAATTCCCACACCGGGCTCCGCATCCCACCATAGCAGACCCGCCTAATTCTCGCCATATAGTATAATATCTAATTTCCGGCCCTACCATACTTTACATTTGCCCGCTCATTCATAAAAGATCCGGCCGCGATGCTTCTAGTTTTGGCTGATAAATCTAAAGATATTTTATGCATAAACATATTTTGAACATGTTCCGTGAGAATCCAAATAACATACATGTTACTAAACCTGATGCGTAGAAAAGATCCGAAATAAGAAAGAATATGTAATAATAACAAAATAGAACAATGAGAAACCCCGAAAAGGATTGGGATGGCATCAGCTCTGGCCGGCCATGGCACGGCCCTATTATGTTTGGGATGTTCATTGTGGAGAACTCCCCAGCTGAGAGAATCAACGCCATAAGGGCCAAGTATCAAAGATTACCCTTCAAAAGAGTCTTTGCTGTAGTCTCAAAATCTGCCGCAAAATTCCGTAATGTAGCCATCAATTTTTACTCAAAATTTACCAAATCAACAACAAATTTCTCGATCTTTCCTGCAACAATCTCGCCACCAAACCTGTGCCAAACCAGCTATGTCCTTTATCTCTTATAATTAATGCTGCATCACACACTAAGGCCCAAGTTTTAATCACTTGAATTACCTTTCCTATAGAAGGCTGGGCGATTCTTCGCCGCTGAAAGCAACTTTGTAGACATTCTATCATACTTCTCTTTATGAGCCGGATTTGTTCTCCCGCTTGTGCATGAAAGTTCTCATTTCTTATACACGTGACATTCTTTGTACAAAAATATCAAGAGAGGTGGAGCCGAGCTCGAGGCTATTGGAGAAGACTTGTAGAGTGGCAAAAAGAAGAAATGCTAAAGAATGGGAGAAAAATGAATAGGTGCGTAGTCTTGAAATATAGACAAAAAAGACAATGGCATCCAATAGTTTATATAAAAGAACCACAGACCGGTGAGAATTGGTGAAGGTCCGCCGCATTACCAAGAAAGTTAGTATGTGGAGTTTTCGAATACTATGAAAGAGAACTTAATAAATTTCTTCCAAGGGGCTTGAAAGCAATATCATGAGCCTCGAAGAATTAATGCAGCTCGATAGCCCTTGTCCCCTAAGGTGGATAACCCCTGCCTGGAGTTTGAGACCTATTACTTTGGATGTTCAATTCATTTACAAGATTATGGCTAAAATTCTAGCCAATGCTAAAACCTATTCTCCAGACATAATAAGCCCTGTCGTACGTACCTTTCTTCCTACCGTGAATATCCTCAACAATTTTATTGAGCCAGTGAAGCCTACATTGAATAGGCTATCTCGCACTAGGCCGGTTAAGTTAGACTTCAAAAGAGCTTAATTATTAATTGGAATTCTCAAGAAAATCATGAATCATTTGGGATTTCGTGATGATATTACAACCGCATTTGAGGAATGAATGCCACAATCGCCTCCTCCTCGTTAATAATTATCAATGGTTCCCACCAAATTCTATTTGAATGTAGAAGGGTGTCAAATCAAGGTCGCCCATTGGCACCACATACCTATCTCTAATTGCTGCGTAAATGGTTACAAGCAAACGGGTTTCATCTACACAAGACTGGAAATTCAAGCTCTTAACATCCCTAAATCATGGACTTTGTGGTTATCATGCAATATGTCATATGACACTTTTGTGTTTCGAGGGAAGATGATCGAAGCTTATAAAATTTCCTTTGAGGCTTTAGAATCATTTGGGAGGTGTCGGGTTGTTAAGCTCAACAAGGACAAATGTCTATCATAGTGACGTAGACCAAACAGACATATTGGGGATAAAGCCGATTGGGAGGAATATGGCCACCAAACTTTGGCTCGCTTCAACAAGACCCTTACATGACTCCCCGGCTTCCTCTCGTAAACGTGCGTTTAAGAAAAACTTATGTTCTTATACTCAATCTCTTCACTAGCCGGTAGAGGAAAGTGGCTAACCTGTACCATTACAAGCTCACACATGTAATTTCTTTAGCCACATATTATATAATGCATTGAGAGTTGGCAAGGAGATTTATTTTTGGCAAGGTTCACACAAGTTTGCATGGGTCGATGTTATCAAACCAAAAACCAAAGGAGGTCTTGATGTAAGACTTTATTCCTTCACAAGCACAAGCTTTGGCAGGAAATGGTATGGAGGGCAAGCTAGTCATACCCCTCTCCCACTAAATTGATCCATTATTGGTGGACCACTTATCCTCAGAGGGAAAGCACCCTTAAACATTCTGGCTCGATTCTCCCGCTTTTCTTCCAAGCTACTAAACTCTGGACATTCATCCCTCGCATGAGAAGGAATAATTCGAAGTTTTGAATCAAGCTCCGGCTTTGTTTTAGGCCCCCTCGAATGGATGCTAGATGTAGAGACATTAATTTTTTGCATCCTTCCTTTGGATTTAATCAGATCGTATCGACTGGCTCCGCCCTCACTGCCTCGGCATATATGCGTAATGGTTTAATGCCGGGCTCAAAAAGATAGAAGAGCTTTATCGACAAAGAAGGGTGGTCACTTGGGAAATAGTGCGCACAAAGACTAAGGGGTCAACGGATAGGTAAATCTTTATCATAGAGGATGTGTATTGTGAACAATTTTAGGGACCTAGCTAATAATTCTAATGTCTTTTACCCCAAAACAAAGAAAGCTATATGGTCAAGGATATCTACAAAGCCTCTATTGGACAACCGATTCCAAGGCAAGCAGATTATGTTGTGAGGAGGAAACTTTAGCTAAAGTTTCCCACGCTGGTTGAAAAGTTACGTAGCTAGTAAGATTAAAATCTTCAGTGGTTGGTACTATATCGAAGCATACAAATGCCAGCCGAAGACACAAATATGATAGTTGAGTTGGAGATACCTCTGTGATGTGGTCAAAAAGCTCCGCGTATTCACATGCCCCCAAGGTTGAGGATTTCAACCGATGATCACACCGTGGGAATCGGGGTGGTTGCTCTAAATCTCCCCATCGCTATAGAATTCCTAAACAATAACAATGCTTAACCTTAAATCGGCTAAGGATTTTATATTCCATTAGAAACACATTTGATTGATTGGATGGTGTTGTCTCCTAGCTTGTTCTCCCAATCTTGGTATAACCCTCTTTTTCTTGGCATTCCATCAATAGGATCTATATTTTCATCCATTGGCAAATCCGCCCATCTGTTGTTATGCCTTTGGAAACTCCTCATTAGCGACTTGATATTCTCTTGCCATATACTCAATTGATTCTTCCTCATTGTGATTCTCTCTGGTTTTCTGCGCACATTGGAATAGTTATGACTGTTGAGATTTTTATGATACCTCTGTATTAGGCAACCTCTTTTTGCATCGATTTTTAGTGCGCCCACCATTTACGTGTTGTCTTTGTGGCCCACCATCCTCATTCACTGTTCCTTTCTATTTTTTGATGTTTACCTCCCGCTCTTGCTTCTTGTCCGGGTTACGGGTTTCCTTTAGATGGTGAAAAAACATCACATTCCATTTCACACGGATTTAGATGATCCTTTCCCTTTTTGCCCCATTTATCTCTATTACCGTTTTCATCTGCTACTTTGACATTGTCGTCTGCGGCTTGGTTGTCTTTTACGTTTGCTATTTTGACATTGCCTTGTGACTCTCTCCGAATACAAAACAATCTTTTCGGACCCTTAATTTCCATTGTAGGGAACATCCTTCTAATCTCCCATCCATTTTATGAGTCTTAACTTAAATAAGGAATAGTATGTCCCACCCATGCGAGAGTGGTGTGGAATGCCTTCCCTTCTTTGTAATGCCCACACAAATCCTTGGCCCCTTGCAATCCAGAATGAGTTATGTATGTCCCGGGTTCTTTGCTATGGCAATTAAAAATTCGAGTCAAGCATATCCATTGGGAGCTGTTCTATCTCAAGCCAACAAGGAAGTTTAACTTGTGACAATTTATCGGGGTGAAACTTGGAGTATAATTATTGATATAACACAAATTCCCATGAAGCGTCTACTCCCCCCAAACTATCTTTTCCACAGCTTTCTCATCATCAAATAATATTAGGAAAAATTACTCCCAATAGCTTTGATGCTCTGGGGCTACTTGACATATTTAAAACATCAAGATGCCTTGTGAGCGATTTTGTAGTTTCTGTAGTCAAAAACCTCCGTAAATAATCCCACCACTGCCTTTGAAATTAAATTTTCCATATTCACGATATGCCTTGGTGGTTTATCTCATTACTTTAAGATTGCCATATTACGGTTTGATGCACTGCTTGCTTGAAGAAGCTATTCAGTTAGCGGACACAAGTTTTTGAGGCGAGAGAATTCAAGGCCTCTTCTACTTTCTTTGCTCACGGGATTTATTTGGGACTCCTTTCTTAATCCATTAGGAAAAAGGGGTCTTATAATTCTTTCTAAAGTATTGCCCCTGTTTCCGATGGTTAAATCTTTTATTTTCATTATTGCTTCGGTAGAATCCATGTTTCCACAATTTTCCAGCCCTCGTGTTTTACCATCGGTTACAAAAATCGGTGGAATTGCTTACCCCTTTTTATCCTTGCGAACCGGGTCTATCTCCTCCAGCGTTGTTCTTTCTCCTGCAATCATGCCATTCTTCACTATAGCCGCTTCATTCTGCCTCACCAAAGCCATTTCATTCTGTCCCTTCTGTCACTGTAAGCCCCAAACCTGTGCCTCGGTCTATCTCTCTGCTCTTGATTTTTTACGTTTCCATAACAAGGCTGCTTGCGGGTGTCAATGCAACAATACCCGGCGGGGCTCGAGCCGATCTTCTTACCGAGCCGTCGCGCGTGGGTTTTAAGCGATGCGCTACCATGGGGTTTTCCCCTGTTGCCGTTACCCTGGTCGGCTGTCCCTGCGCCACCGACATCTTCTTCCTCAGATCAATTAAACCTCTTTTTGTTATTACAGTCTACTTGACAGTCTAGTTATATTTTCTTTTTATTCATTCATACTTAAACTTTCTATATGTTTCAAATATAGATTATTGTTAACTTGCACTTGATATATAATTCTTGTATTTATTTCTTCAGATCTATGCAATACCTGTGTTTGATATGCTTGAGACAGTACTTGTTAAGAAGGTTAAGCTTCGACCGGGTAGACCATTACGGCTTATTACTAGGACTATATATGTCGGTAAGTAAATTAGTTTTTATTATTTTATGAAACTTCACCTCTACTTAAACCATCCTCTCTCTCGTGGATGGTAAAATCATTCATTCATTCTTTCTTTCTCTTTTCTAGGGTTTACAATGTTTATTGGGATGACAATACCTTTCTTTGGAGACTTGTTGGGATTCTTTGGAGGATTTGCATTTGCACCAACCACATACTTCGTAAGTTTGATATTTTCTTTTCATTGTACGTCCATTGAATATTTTAATAATTTGAGTTATTTATCAATGCGACTTCCGTGCATAATGTGGTTAGCTATCTATAAACCTAGGGTTATGGGGTTGTCATGGTTGGCAAATTGGGTACGTTCCTCTCACTCTTAATACTATATGCAATATATCAAGTTTCTCACTACTCAATCTAAGTAGAGGTTTGAATTTATTTGGCGGATATGCATTATATTAGGTTGCATCCTTATGACCGTTGCCACAATTGGAGGCTTTAGAAATATATCGTGGTGGCTGCCTCAACCTATAAATTCTACCAATAAAGAAGACCTACCAGGGGCTACAACTTTTCTTCTTATTTTACAACCCACGGTTGTACTCACGACATTTACTTTCCAATACCTATGTTCCAAATTGTATTGAATGTGTGATGTATATATGTGGTAGATTATTGCCTTGTAAGCAAATTGCATTGTGTATCATCTAATGTAAAGATTGGAAAGAGGGAGTTTGGAGACATTGCATTTGAATTCAATCTTTACAATGGAAGAAAAGTGGTGTATTTTGAATATTCTAGTTTAAATTGAACTTAAGTATCCTAAATTAATTGGACATGCTACACCGATATCATCATTGTATTGCATGTCTATGAAAGTTCAATTCATCTTATTTTGCATGTCAATGAAGATTCAAACTTAAAATATCAACTTCCACAACAAATTCGTTTTTCCACAACAAATACAACTTCCACAATAAATTCGTTTTTTCAAAAACAAATATAACTTCCACAACAAATTCGTTTTTTCTTGTGCCCGTCGTGGCATTCTATATATTTCTATCATCATATAATATATCGATCATTCATTCTTTTAGCATTTAAGATTCCATTTAATGAGGGTTTTAATTTTTTCTCTTTCATAGAGATGGCTATCTTGCAATTACTCATTATGCCACGAGAATGCTTCATCGACACCCCCCCACTTGAGAGTTGCATTTGGGTCGACTTCCGGGGATCGTAGGGCATTGGCTTGTATAAAGACCCATCCTTATCGCTAAGTCCATCCTTATCACTAAATCCACGGCCCGCCGGGCGAGAACTAGAATATCAACGCCCAACAAAAATAGTCTTATGCATTGAATACACAATAATGGTCAACCTTAGTTGCATGGCCGGTTGCAAGAACAATGCTCTAAACTATTAAAATGAAAGCTGCGTTCGAGGAATCGAACTTGAATAATTCCACTAAGCATCAAACACAACATGATATATAGCTACAAATTACGCAATAAATCTATAGACCCATCGTGATGAATCACGGATCTGCATTAGCATTATCTGTTCAAATATGAACAACTGCTTCCTCCATGCGTGGACGGGGGTGGAACGGGCCATGCGGTGGACCCCTCGCGGATGACGTCTTTGCGATTCGTCATCCGCGACTTGCACCGCGACTCGGATAACCCGCCCGAGTCACCGGCCCGCGAACAATTGCTCCGATGTCGCGTTATCTTTGACTGCTCATATCGCAATGGCCTACCACAATGGCCCTCTTCCCGCGGGTACACTTTAGAGCCAAAAGGACAATCCTGGGCGGAACTGGTGTCGTGGATTATGTCATGAGTGGTTCTTGGGGATGTACACCTTATCCCGGCCATTTTCCGCATTAAACGCGGGCGGTCCCGGGGCCGAGGCCGACTCTCAGATCACCTCCCACTCTATGTGGCCCGGCGGCCCGGCCGCTCACGGCCCCTCGATGCTTGATACTTTGCGACCTGCGGTTGCGCTTGGATTATGAGTAGGGAGGCTTCTGACATGCTTTCGTGAAGCCCTCTCAAACCGGTTCTGGGGGACCACCTTATTTGGGCAGCAAACCGACCACTATGGTTGAGCTCCTCGAGACTGGGGGCTGACAGGTGCTTTGGGGGACCTCCCCCACCCCGAGAAGATCGAGGGCACGCAGCCTTCAGCGTAGCAGATGGTTTGATGCTTGAGTGTAAGGAGGCATAGCCTTTCAGGCTCGCCGTGGATCGGGACCTTGCAGGGCGACCCACCGGCCATTCACGGTGCCTTCCTCAAGGGAAACAAAGGCAAGGTACACGGCAAAGGCACCAAGAAATGTTGACCCTCTTTGGGCCCACGAGAACTTTACTGGCGGGGGTACTCTGCGGAGGCAGCCACGACCCTCTGAGGGAACATCCGCGGCGATTGCAATGGGAAGCGATACACCCGCCCGGCTTTATGATCCCGGGAACAGGACGAGATGTTCTCCCAGCAACATGGCCCACCCGGTAATCCTGAAGAAGATGTCGAAGAGAACGGCGGCTGGCTAATGGGAAGAAGCGGCCAGAACTTGGGCGGCACATTACGGAGTTGCTCAAGTGGGGCGGGGACGGCCCATGGTGCCCGTCCTTGCCGTATTGTTCAACAGGGCGCTGCAAGAGGGGTTTCCCCAATCACGGACCACAAGCAGGGTTGTCCCGAACTATAAAGGCGGGGAACCACCTTTGTCGACCAATTCTAGAACCATCATGGTCATTTCGGTGTTTGCCAAGTTGTGCGCGGGCATTCTCGAAACAATGAGTAACGGATGGGCAGGCGGCCGGAAGTCGAGCACTTACCGGGCGGGCTTCCGACCCCAACATTCGACCATTGATCACATCTTCACAATCAGGGCCATGATCGAGGACAGCAGGAACCGTCGGGAGGACCTGTACTGTTGTTTTGTGGACTTTGCAAAAGCTTTCGACACAGTACCCCGGGAAAAGTTGTGGGCGAGATTGCACCATGGGGCTCCCTATGGATCCTGCGAGCGGTGTATGCAATTTGTCTGAGACGCTGCGGGCCGCATGCAACCCGAAGGGACGATCGTTTACCCGGTAGCATTGGAGTTAGGCAAGGTTGTCCTCTCTCACCTACACTCTTTGGACTTTACATTGACCAGTTGGAAGCCTGGCTTGCTGCCAATGGGGGGGACGGTATACAGCTCTTGCACCAGGTCATCCGGCAGCTCATCTATGTGGATGATGTGGACCTCTTGGCCCATACACCAGGAGGGCATGCGGGCACACCTAGATGCCACCGGACACATTACACCGGCGACGGACATGCATGTCAACTTTGGCCAAGACTAAGGTGGTCCTCATATCCTCCTCATGTCATCCAGCACCTCCGGCGCTCACTTATCAGGGGCTAGTAGAGGTTACACCCATTCCTGAAGTACACGGGGGGTGGAATTTGTCTTCAATGTATTGGGATGCATCCATTAAGCCTTCGGGGTGACCCTTGGTTGGAAGGCAGCATGCATAATGCAAAACAATAGTCCAGGGGACCGAGCTATGGCTAGGGGCCACCGATCACATTGTTCGAGGCACTAGTGGAGCAGTTCTTACGTATGGGGTCGGGGTGTAGGGGCCCAATGGTGTCTTTGGCGACTTGGAGCGACTTAGAGAGGTTCAGAAAAGGCATTTTTGGCGGGCACGCAGGGTCAAGCCCTCCAGTTCCATATCGGATCTTGTTGCGGGAGGCGAGGATTCATGCCTGCGCGACATCGCGACCCCTCGATAGACATTGTTTATTTCGAGGAAGGTGGCGCCGGCATAGGCGACACTCCGCTCCCGCGCATTCTGGGCTTACAAGAGAGCCGGTGCTGGCGTGAGGCTTCATAACGACTTCGAGGGGCTTGTTGGAAGGACAAAGAGAGCCCGGTGGCTATTTTTAAAAAATATTTACTGGAAAAGCGTAAACGCTCAATTTACATAGGATGCGTCAGTGCAAACAAACATGCCAGCGGATAGGCTGAGGGGTACTTGGACTCTTGTTTCACAAAAAATGCGGGAAGCCCAACGGGGGGAAGCTCACGGGACCACCATGCTCTGGAACAGGTAAAGGTGGCACACTACAAACAACACATAAACCCCACCCATGGTTCGAGGCCCACAGCTCTACCTGCGTTCTCAGTTGCCCATGAAGAAGCGGAGGACAACAGGGGCCCACCATCTTCGGCTTGAGGCGGGTGGTGGGTTGGAGAGCAGCGCCAGAGGGGAGGCTTTGTCGGTGTTGCCAGCTGGGGTTTGTTGAGGATGAAAGCCATGCCTTCGAGCTGTCGAGTCCGAGTCCGGTAGCCCACGATGGGCTGGAGGGCGTCGCGGCCGAACAGGCCAGCAGATCCGGATGCCTTCGTCCCATCTAAATCAGCCTGGGAGGAGCTTATTACCATGGTTCGAGGGGTACAGGTAGAAGTTACACAGGTAAGAACTTTATTGGATAGAGTTGCCCAGCTTCAAAGCCGCGGTAGAGGCATTAACGGCCGGGGTAGAAGAATTGGAAAGAAAGAAGTTCGGGGAATAGGACCGGAAGCAAATTTAAAAAGAAGAAGTGCGGAACAATTTTGGAAGAAGAAAGAAAGCGAAAAAAAGGGCCTCCGGGTTAGAATAATCGACATTCGGGAGGGGAAAAGGAAGATGTTAGGATGGTCACAAATAAATTTTGTGATGAACAACTCAGTTGACAAATCATGCGTGCTAGATGCATGGAGAACAGGAAAAAAGATTGAAGGCAAGCATAGACATATTTTAGTAAAATGTAGAGATGAATCAGCAAGAGTAGAAATGCTCAAAGCAGGGCCAAATTTAAAGGGTGTGTGAAGATTTAACTTGGCTGCAACTTGCAAACCATCCTGCAGCATTGAGACAGGTTAAAGAAGCAAGAAGAAGGAAAAGTGGGTTGTTTACGAGAATGGGCGGGTTATCATAAAGAGATCGAAAGGAATAGGAATTCCCAGGCGGGCAATTGGGGCTGCCGCATTAACTTTGGATGCCTAAATGTTAGAGGTCCAAAGGATTAAACCATTATATTAACATGCTAGATAGTTAAAATTAGATGGACATTTTCTTTCTTGGTAGAAACATGGGAACCACGAAACACCACAGGGATACCAAGTGTCAAGGGTTATCAATCTTTTTCGATCTGGAACAAAAGAAACCAACAGGGGAGACCGTGCGGGGCATAGCTTGTTATGTGCATGGCCGGTCTTATGAAGTTTGCTAGCTTGGAGTGGGAGGATGTAGAAGATAAGAACTTTGTGGCAATCCGTATAGCCTCTTCCATTATCACAAGTGATAAAGATCGATAGTAGTAGGATGTTACATCCCTCCAGCCACCGAGAACAACAATTGGTAGCAATATTAGGACTTGGTTCTTTTCTATCGGATGGAAGAACAATTCAAATGTTTTGCTTGTTGGAGATTTTAAGCTGTTGGGCCGGTGGATTGCGAACAAATCGGATATATGTTGTGGATCACGATAATCTGGAAATAATCTGACCAATAGAACATTTTCTTAGGAGGAGCGACCATGGGGAAGTTAATGAAGCGGGGACACCACTTATTACATCTCTGCGAATCATTGGACTTGATCATTTTCAATGGGTTTTGCCCTGGAACTCCTCGGGCTTTACCTATCGAGGTGAAAATCGCGGTCGGTTTGCATATTACGTAGTAGATTACTTAATTGGAAATCTTGCATGCTTTGGACGACTCGGAACTTTGAGATAGATGTTTTTCCATCCACGAGGCCCGATCATGCTTGCATTCATTTTGAATTGGGTATTAAGCCCAAAATGGGTGTAAGGAAGCACCTTCAAGACTTGATTATAAAGGCCCGATAAAAGGGAGCGATTTCAAAGTGAGATTGAAGCCGGTATCCATTACTGTTATTTCCTTTGCTAATGTACACATACGAAGGCGACGTGCTAAATAATCACGTTAGTAACAAAGTGTAAGCGAGTATATGGGAAATCGGTGGAGTGGACATGGCAAGCGACCTAGGAATGCACAGTTTGATCGGGAACTAAAAGAAGCAAGAAAGCAAGTGGATACTGTAGCAGGCTTGAAGAAGTATTGCAAAATGGCCCGAGACAAGAAAAAAAGCTGGGAACATGCACATCAAGATAAGATGTTAATGGAATTGGATACAAAGAGATTTTGGAAGAAGCTGTCACCCATTGCACAAGAGAATGTGGATTTCGGATAATGGATCCATCCTCCACCTGCACTGAGGACAATATGGCTGCTTGTTTCCTCTGCTTTGCAACTCTAAAAAAGAAACCTGTACATTTGTCACCTTCCTTGATCCATGTCAGTCCTGCTTTAACTTTAGCTTGTTTAATTTTGATTTGTTCTATTCTCTTAATTTTCTCTGGAATTATTTTTTCCCTTTCACCTGAGCTAGTATCAGTTCTTCTAAGCTCTATCAATTCTTTGTAGAGTGACTCCAATAGAGCATTTTCCTCGGCCACCTTATTACGACCCCACACCTTAGCAAAATTTTTAATTGCTGCTAAAGACGCAATCATTGCTTCCATTCCCTGTTTATTTCTACTAGCCGCTGTCCAAATCTGCTTACATTGATCATTAAAATCTGCATCCTTCAGAAATCTGGGGTTCAGTCTGAAGACTGTCTTTAATGGTTTAGAGGTACTAACTCTAGAGGAGCATATAATCTGCGAATTATGATCTGAAATAGAGTTCTCTAGAAGATTACGACGGTACAGTGACATGTTTTTTTCTTGCAAGACCTGAGAGCTTACATAGCACACAGCCGTGCGTGCATATGCCTGCCATCGCCAATCCAACCATTACACCATGTGAAGCACGGATCTCCACAGTAGTTAGGTGAATCCCAATTCATTAAGCATGCTCGACCATTGTTCCCTTTCAAATCCATGCACAACTTCGATCCCACCTCCATATCTATCATTACTACTTTCTACCATATTAAAATCCCCAACCATAATCCACCGTGTATCTCTGTCATAGTTTTTCAGTCTGTTCTTCACATTGGCCCATAAGGAAGCTCTTTGTCTGGCTTGATTATGTGCATAAATATTTATCACTCCCCACTTTTTACCATGAGCATACCAAGTTACTATTGCGCACCTCCCAAAATTATCTGTATATTCGATAGAAGTTTCAATTGTTTTCTCCATGCAATAAAAGTTCCCTTTTCTAAGCGCCACTAGGCGACATGATACCCATATAATCTTTTCCAAGTAAGTTAAAAAGCGGGACCCCAACTTCTTCCTTCTTACATTTATGTTCACGAAAACAAGCGATATCAGGAGAAATTTTTTGCAGCGCTAGAGATAACCCTCTTGCCTTTGGCCTCAGAGGATTTTACCCCCCTGATATTCCATCTAAGGATTTTATATTCCATTAGAGAGCACATTTGATTGATTGGATGGTGTTGTCTCATAGCACTGTTCTCCCAATCTTGGTATAACCCTCTTTTTTCTTGGCATTCCATCAATGAGATCTATATTTTCATCCATTGGCAAATCCGCCCATCTGTTGTTATGCACTGGAAACTCCTCATTAGCGACTTGATATTCTCTTTTGCCATATACTCAATTGATTCTTCCTCATTGTGATTCTCTCTGAGGTTTCTCGCACATTGGAATAGTTATGACCTGTGAGATTTTTATGATACCTCACATATTAGGCAACCTCTTTTCGCATCGATTTTTAATTCTGCCACCATTTACGTATTTTGCTTTGTGCCCACCATCCTCATTCACTGTTCCTTTCTATTTTCGATGTTTACCTCCGCTCTTGCTTCTTGTCCAGTTCTGGGTTTCCTTTAGATGGTGAAAAAAACATCACATTCCATTTCACGGATTTAGATGATCCTTTCCCTTTTTGCCCCATTTATCTCTATTACAGTTTCATACGCTACTTTGACATTATTAGTGCGGCTTGGTTGTCTTTTACTGTTGCTATTTTGACATTGCCTTGTGACTCTCTCCGAATACAAAACAATCTTTCAGACCCTTAATTTCCATTGTGGGGGAACATCCTTCTAATCTCCCATCCGTTTATGAGTCTTAACTTAAATAAGGAATAGTATGTCCCTTATACGAGTGAATTGTGGAATGCCTTCCACTGCTGTAATGCCCACACAAATCCTTGGCCCCTTTGCAATCGAATGAGTTATGTATGTCCCCAGGTTCTTTGCTATGGCAATTAAAAATTCTGAGTCAAGCATATCCATTGGGAGGTGTTCTATCTCAAGCCAACAAGGAAGTTTAACATCGGACAATTTATAAAGGGTGAAACACGGGTATAGTATTGATATAACACAAATTCCCATGAAGCCGCCTACTCCCACAAACTATCTTTATCATCAAATAATATTAGGAAAAAATTACTCCCAATAGCTTTGATGCTCTGGAACTGCGGCATATTTAGAGCATCAAGATGCCTTGTGAGCCAGTTTTGTAGTTTCCTGTAGTCCAAAAAACCTCCCGTAAATAATCCCACCACTGCCTTTGAAATTAAATTTTCCATATTCCTGATATGCCTTGAGTGGTTTATCTCTGTTACTTTAAGATTGCCATATTCTGGTTTGATACCTGCTGCTTGAAGAAGCTATTCTAGATTGGCAGACAAGTTTTTAGAGGGCAGAGAATTCAAGGCCTCTTCTACTCTATTTCTCTGGGTTTATTTGGGACTCCTTTCTTAATCCATTGACAGGGGTCTTATAATTCTTTCTAAAGTATTGCCACGTTTCCGATGGTTAAATCTTTTATTTTCATTATTGCTTACGGTAGAATCCATGTTTCCACAATTTTCCAGCCCCTCGTGTTTTACCATCGGTACAAAAATCGATTGGAATTGCTTACCTTTTTATCCTTGCCGAACTTACGGTCTATCTCCTCCGGCGTTGTTCTTTCTCCTGCAATCATGCCATTCTTCACTATAGCCGCTTCATTCTGCCTCACCAAAGCCATTTCATTCTGTCCCTTCTGTCACTGTAAGCCCCAAACCTGTGCCTCGGTCTATCTCTCTGCTCTTGATTTTTTCTGTTCCATAACAAGCGGCATTTGCGCGGTCTGTCACGTCGACAATAACCGGTAGGGGCTCGAGCCGATCTTCTTACGAGGCCGTCGCTGTGGGGTTTTAAGCTGATACCGCTACCATGGGGTTTTCCACATTGCTGCCGTACCACAGTCATTTGTCCCTGCATCCCAAACATCTTCTTCCTCAGATCAATTAAACCTCTTTTTGTTATTACAAATTTAAAAAGTAGTTAAAATAGCATATATTAAATCATAATCACCTTAATATTTTGAACTTAACCCCTAGAATTGCCATCTCAAGTGTTTGATATGTTGATCTGGTGATAAAAAAATAAAAATGGGCTAAAATAGCATATATTAAATTGTAATCACCATGAATTGAACCCACAAAATGGCCCGATTCGGATAAAGTCTTTTCCCAGTCCGTTTAATATGCATCCTTGTTACAAGATATCAACTCTTTGAAGCAATGGAATGGCGAGAAGCTAGAATAGATTATGATCAATATCCCCGATAACATGAAAAAGGTGACATGCTTGGAAGGAGAATTGGATTTAAATTATGATCGATGAAAAACGGCCCCAATATCCCCGGATAAAGGTCAAAATATCCCCGGATAAAGGTTAATGAAGAAGGCCATCAATGGATACCTTCCTTGTTAATTGTAGTCCAGAAAGAGTTACTATCAACAAGAGCAAATGTTACAAGAAAAATCCTAGTTTCAAAAAGTATGGACGAACTACCAAATAAGAGCAAATGTTACAAGAAAAATCCCTTAGTATCAAAAGTATGGATGAACTACCAAATCCAAATCCTGGCTATAAGAACTCAACTCCCCTAATTGCATAACCAACTTCTAACTTCTCTTATTTTATCCATATGCTAAAAAAACCAAGTTGTGCAACATGGATAAACCTGCTGGTTGCAACATGGATAGCCTCAAAATACTCGGAAGCATGAATGGGCATTTTGCAAAAGTGGTAATAAATTTGTTTATAAAAATCCACAAGTAACAAGGATTTTCAAATTGAAAATCGACAAAGTACTCGTAATTAGTTCATAGTTTTAACATTATATCTACCTCATATTGAAAATCGATAAAGTATTAGTAATTAGTTCATAATTTTAACATGTATCTACCCCATTGTCTACCCCATTGGCCGGGGCTGTAGCTAATGGGCTATAGCCAGTGGTTGTTGTCTCGAAAAGTTCGATCAGACTGGGCTCACAGAGGACCCAAAATAAATACAAAGTAGCATAAGATCCCATCAGATTGAAGTAGAATACCAAAGGAAGCAAAATCCGAGCGAAAAGGTTGAAATCCGAACAAAGGGCAGCAACAAAGGGAGGGCAGAAGGACAAAAATAAAGAGAGGATCCATACAAGCCAGAGCAATCCGAGGAGGACTGGTGTGGAAGATCTAGCCTGGATGCGGATGCTTTTGGGGCAACAAACAGAGACGAATATGAAGACGTTCGAAAGCCCGCAGCCTGCTACGCAAACTCCATCAATATTAAGATCTTCACTAATATCTTCGGACCGCAGCCTGCGAAGTGGTGGGCTTTTGGCCGTAGTCTATGGCCACCACTACTCCATATATGTTCCACAGAATCGCTGCCCAGATCGCCACCCAGCACACGCTTCGAACCCCACTCTTCCTATCCATCTTTCTTCCTTAGTTTGCTTTTCGAACTTGCATCTTCTGATCATCACTTTGGCTTCTAAAGGCCCTCCATAAATAGCTTACTCTAAAATTGGAGAGTGGCAACCTAATATCTCAGATCGCTCGGGGCCGGAATACTGATAACTCAATAAAAAAATAGCACTGACAAAATGCTGGCAAATTTTAGCTGCTTACCCTGCGGCACTGGCTGGAACAATCCCATTAAGGACCTCCACCGGATCTATCAGGAAATATCTGTGCCAGCAGAGTTTTGCAGAGGATGCTACAACCCTTGAAGAGGGCAAAGATGCAGAGTTTTGGGCAACGCTGCGGAATGCCAGAAAGATGGTGATCTGCAGAGGTAATCTCTGATCTCAGAGGGCGATCTGATGCCGGAATGAAGATGAACTGCCGGAATGAAGCTGAGAACAGAGCAACGATCCTTATAATCTTTGGAATATTTGCTGAAAACCCAACAATAAAATCTGAAATATTCCTTCGAAAAACATATTCAGAGTGATTATGCAAGGACATAACCTGCAAGGACGTGGGTTTAAGAGAAAATCTATTGGGGCTTTGTTAGAATAGCTCGTAGGTTCTTTAAAAGAGACGCCAAACTGGTTTGGGGTCCAATCGAAACTCAGGATAGTCTTACCCTGGTTTCAGGGGATCCTGGAGGTAAAAATACGGCCTCCGTTATCACCACCAGGGCTCAGCGGAATCCGTTTGGGACCCCCGTTTCACCATCTTGACACCGCGTGGGCGGCTGCAAAAATGGGCCGTCCGCCCATCTCGACGCGTCAAGACGTCCGTGGTGTTCCCGCCTCACGGGATCACCATCTTGTGATCGACCTCAGGGATCCCCAAGCGTGGCCGTCTTGATTGCGAAATCGACCATGGAGATCGTGCCTCGGGATCACCCGATGCAAATGTGGAGATACGCGATCACCGAAATCGGTAGGTGGAGATCGACCTCTGGGATCCACTGCCAGATACTGGTGATTCCTTCCTCACGGGATCACCCGCTACGGTGATGTCGGCGTCCGATGTCCCGGCCCGGCGTTATCCGCCTCGGGATCACCCCGTGGGGCGATATGCGGCGATCCAATATCGGCGGCGTTATCCCCTCGGGATCACCACCAGATGGTAGGGGACCATCTTTGCCCGCAGGGTTCCGATGCTCTGTGATTCCTCCTCGGGATCACCCTGCGTCTGCGATATATCGGGCGTCCGTGGACACGCTCGAAGCCCTGCGGCGAACGGCGGGGATTAAATCCGGGATTAAACACCGTACGCTATCCAATGAGCGTGATTCGGAGGCGAAACTGGCGGAGAACTTTCCGTGCGTTGGCGACTAGGGAGGCGCCCACGTGGGCCGGTGGGGATTAGGAGGAAGGGAATTCATTACAGCGATGGCTAAGTCCCACATTTGTCGCCATCATCCTTTTCCCTTTTCAGGCCAGGCCTCACGGAAAGGGCCATTTCTTTGCCGAATCTACAGAAAGTCTTTGTCATTTAGCTCTTGACTCACGTAGGTTAGTTTAAGGTAATAAAACGAGCTAAGCGCCATGGGGAACTTTGTTTTTGTATTCAAAGCTTATTTTAAGCCTTCCGTTTTTTCTGAGATGGAAGAGTCCCGATTAACACGGAAATCAGCTTAAACACGTCTATTAATAGAAGCTGGAATGGTGCATTAGAAGAAAACTTCGGCTGAAAAGATGCAGGATTGCTTGAAAGAGGTTGGATCGACCAAGAGGTTCAATCCCGACGAGAAATTAAGGGCGTGAGGCCAAAGCCAAAGGGTTTTCGCCAAAAGAAGGTTTCCCCATTTCTAGAGGGTTCCTTGGGCGGTCAAGGGGAGGAGGAGACAGGGGATCAAGAAAATGGAGAACTTGGTGCCACAAAGGGCGTGGGGATGCAGAGGAGGCCTTCAAAAAATGTAGAATGCTTCAATGTAAATCAGTAGGAATTGAAAGATTACGGTATGATCGGTTCGAGAGAAGATGGCTTTTTGCCAAGTGGTACGGCCTTAAAAACATTTAGCGAGGAAGGTTGAATTGGAGAATCCACGGTTTTCGGTGCATGCTATATATGAAAATTTCAGGGTTCGAGATGCACCAAGGGGCGAATTCCCAAAAAATAAAAAGGCGAGGTCGTGGTAAGAGACTATGGGAAGATCGGGGCCTTGAGGTCTCTTGATCCAGATTTCAAATTCAGCCACAATCTCACCGGGGAAACTCAAAGGGCAAAGGCGGCCGGTGAGCGTATGGCGGATGACCAAATCGAGCTCGGCCTTCTTGATGAAACGGGCGGGGACGAGTTCATTAACTGCGGAGGTCGCGAAAAAAGGAGGCCCAAGAACTTGAAATCACGGGAAGAGCGGATCCGGGAGATAAAAGAAAGGATCGAGGCGGTATGGCAATTTACCGACAAGGAATTGTTTGGTGAGCGAACTCGCGGCGCCAAATTGATGATGACGATGTGAGCAAAAAAGTTAGAGGTCGCAAGGACCCTTGAATTTACTTCCCCTCCTCCCAAAACCAGAGTTCTATTACCCCGACTGGCGGCGTGCCCCAGGAGGCGATGCGGTGTGGCCGTAAGAGGATTTTTGCTTTCGGATGGCCCCAACCATATTATTCCACGAAGAAGAGGACAAGGAGCAAGAAAAGCGAAGAAGAGGATGCATCGAAGATGAATTGGGTCCCCTCCCGGCAAGATCAAATTGTTTTATTTGTATACGCTCGAACCCTTATTCTTTGAGAATGTATTATCCTATGCGGAGGGATCGGAAGGGATCTTTGGCGGTTCAAATTGTCTTTAAATTATCCAATTGTGGTCGAGTCCTCTCTCTTGAAGGTGGGCAACAAATCAACCCGAGCGTGGAATTCCATATCTGGTCGGGGCCGGCCAAATTCTCCATCATTGCGGGTGCCCCGTTTCCGAGGATTCCGAGATCGATCTTGTTGTTTAGGGCTTTCTTGTAAGTGTGTAGCTCATATAGGATCTATTTTTTCCTTTGTAATCTAAGTTCACCGTTTGGGGTGCTTGCACACTCAATTCCGCCCCATAAGCGATGTCACCATGTTCTCCTCCCACCTATTTGCTTTTGGCTGTTCACGAATGGTACCAAACCGGGCACGTGTGGTGCCTAATGGCGGTTTGTGAAGCTAATTCCGGGATCCCCTTTTGGTAAGGCCCGTGTGGAAAATCGGTATCTTGTGATTCTACTAAGGTAAATTGGATTTGGAAAGTGGAATTTTGTTGCATTGGTTTGAATTGATTGCGGCTTGTCCTTTCACGGTGGCCATTGGAGCTGTTCATTTTGGTGGTCTGATCCTTTGGCATGCCGAAAACTCAATAAGCCTTGCCCATGCATATTGCATTTCGATTCCTTCGATCCCCTCCATGCTCCAATACGCGGGTTCATCACTTTGTGAGTGTAGCATTTGCTAACTATACATTCATGCCTATTTTCTAATGCCTTGACTTGCAGGTTTTTAAGTGATGTATTAAGAGGTGGAGGCACGAGGCATCGGCGTTGCATAATGCACGATTATGTTGATGGAAGCTCCCGCACAGCAAAGACAACAACCAGTTGTGGCATCTATGTCATTGGTTGTGTGCGAGAAATTCATCAGGGAAGTCTACAACAAGGAGACAGATGTGAGTTATCATTGTCTTATCTTATGTCTTTTTTGGTTAGCAAATTTATGTAATGTTCATTTCTTCAAATGGTGATCAACCGGGACTGGTTTGCCAAAGAAGACATGGACAATTTTGAGGACAGGCTTCTTGGTGATCTTTGCCGAAGTTAAGTATTTGTGTAAATGCGGGAAAATCAACCTTCTACTTGCCCGAGGTAGCAACCAATTCGCACGCCCGTGACCGGTTGATCTTGAATGGTCCATGATCCAAGTCTCCCCAAAAGCAGGAAAAAATGTTGTTCCTTGTAAAACATGTAAATACACCGCTATGTATCTAAATATGGCAGTTTTTCGAGGTTAATTGAAGTGGAAACTTGCTTTCCTTTGGCTTTCTATTCTGGGTTCAACCTTGGCTGAATTTGAACACATCACGGGATCTGAATTTGAACACCTCGGGATCTGAATTTGAACTGAATTTGAACACCTCTTTGGGATCCCGAAAACTTGAATAGCTCGATCCCGAAATTTGAACACCTCGGGATCCCCATGGAGCCAAACAATAAAACAACCATTAAAAAGACCTTGGGACCAACACGTGATCCCGATTCTCCGGATCACCCGGCCCACATGGACGCAAAAATTTAAAGGCATAGGACCTTCGAACCTTTGAATAAAAAAAAATTAAAAAAAACCCGTCCGCCTGATGGTGATCCCGAAGGTGGGGACCACCAACACGTGATCCCGTCCTCCGGGATCACCCGTTCATGAGCCCGGACGGAAAAAAAATTTAAAGGCATAGGACCTTCGAACCTTTGAATTAAAAAAAATAAAAAAAACCTCTGGCGCCTGATGGTGATCCCGGAGGTGGGGATCACCAACACGTGATCCCGAGGGGATCACCCGGCTGTGACGGAAAAATTTAAAGGCATAGGACCTTGAACCTTTGAATTAAAAAAAAAATTAAAAACCTCTGCGCTGATGGTGATCCCGGAGGTGGGGATCACTCCCGGCCTCCCCGATCACCCGGCCCATTAAAAAAATTTAAAGGCATAGGACCTTGAACCTTTGAATAAAAAAATTAAAAAAAACCGTCAGCGATGGTGATCCCGAGGTGGGGATCACTAACACGCGGATCCCGCCCCTCCCGGATCACCACTCATGGACGGGGAAAAATTTAAAGGCATAGGACCTTGAACCTTTGAATTAAAAAAAAAAAAAACCTCGATGGTGATCCCGGAGGTGGGGATCACTGTGCACGTGATCCCGCCCTCCCGGATCACCGACTTCCCACGGGAAAAAATTTAAAAGGCATAGGACCTTGAACCTTTGAATTAAAAAAATAAAAAAAAAACCTCTAGATGGTGATCCGGGAGGTGGGGATCACCGGCCCACCCGGACGAAAAAATTTAAAGGCATAGGACCTTGAACCTTTGAATAAAAAAAAAAAAAAAACCCGTCGCTGATGGTGATCCCGAGGTGGGGATCACCAACCGCGTGATCCCGCCCTCCCGGGATCACCCGGCCATGGACGGGAAAAAATTAAAGGCATAGGACCTTGAACCTTTGAATTAAAAAAAAAAAAAAAAAATCTACATAATGGTGATCCCGGAGGTGGGGATCACCAACACGTGATCCCGCCCTCCCCGACCGGCCTCACGGATGGCAAAAATTTAAAGGCATAGGACCTTGAACCTTTGAATAAAAAAATTAAAAAAACCCGTCACTGATGGTGATCCCAGGTGGGGATCACCAACGCGATCCCGCCCCTCAATCACCAGCTTCATGGACGGGGAAAAATTTAAAGGCATAGGGCCTTGAACCTTTGAATTAAAAAAAAAAACCTCTGGCGCTCGATGGTGATCCCTGAGGTGGGGATCACTAACACGTGATCCCGCTCCTCCCGGATCACCACCTGGCTGACGGAAAAATTTAAAGGCATAGGACCTTGAACCTTTGAATTAAAAAAAAAAAAAAAACCTCTATACGCGATGGTGATCCCGGAGGTGGGGATCACCAACACATGATCCCGTCCTCCGGGATCACCAGCCCGCGGACGGCAAAAAATTTAAAGGCATAGGACCTTCGAACCTTTGAATAAAAAAAAAAAAAAAAAAAAAAAACTTGATGGTGATCCCGAGGTGGGGATCACCAACACGTGATCCCGCCCTCCGGATCACCCGGCTTCTGGACGGGAAAAAATTTAAAGGCATAGGACCTTCGAACCTTTGAATTAAAAAATTAAAAAAACCTCGGCGCTGGATGGTGATCCCGGAGGTGGGGATCACCAACCGCGGATCCCGCCCCTCCTGGGATCACCCATTTCATGGACGGAAAAATTTAAAGGCATAGGACCTTCGAACCTTTGAATTAAAAAAAAAAAAAACCTCTGGCGCCTGATGGTGATCCCGGAGGTGGGGATCACCAACACGTGATCCCGCCCCTCCCGATCCGAGAGCTTCCTTGGCGGGGAAAAATTTAAAGGCATAGGACCTTCGAACCTTTGAATTAAAAAATTTAAAAAAAAACCTCTGGCGCCTGATGGTGATCCCGGAGGTGGGGATCACCAACACGTGATCCCGTCCTCCGGGATCACTAGCTCGCGGACGGGAAAAAATTTAAAGGCATAGGACCTTCGGACCTTGGAATAAAAAAAAATTAAAAGAAAACCCGTCGGCTGGTGGTGATCCCCGAGGTGGGGATCACCACCGCGTGATCCCGCCCTCCTGGGATCACCCGGCTGTGAACCCGGGAAAAATTTAAACCATAGGACCTTAGAACCTTGGAATTAAAAAAAATTAAAAAAAAACCCGTCGGCCTGACTGGTGATCCCGGAGGTGGGGATCACCACACGTGATCCCGTCCTCCGGGATCACCAGCTCGCGGACGGGAAGAAATCTAAAACCATGGGACCTTCGAACCTTGGAATAAAAAAAATTAAAAGAAAACCCGTCCGCCTGATGGTGATCCCGGAGGTGGGGATCACCACACGTGATCCCGGAGGTGGGGATCACCACACGTGATCCCGTCCTCCGGGATCACCAGCTCGCGGACGGTAAAAAATTTAAAACCAGGGGACCTTGGAACCTTAGAATAAAACAAAATTAAAAACCATGGAACCTTACAACCTAGGGAAAGTTATCGTGGAGGGGATATGCTCCTCCGGGATCACCGGATATACTTTACCATTACATTACATTTAGACATTACATTTAGTGATATGCACAGGACAGATTGCACTGAAAGATTGAGAAATACAAGTTGGATCTGTAAGTCATGTTTCAGGCCCAAAATTTGGGAATCATGGTGCCTTGCATGAAGCCTCCATCTCAACTTCCTTCCAACTCTTCCTTGCTTTCTTCACCTTATGTTTTCCAAGTTCTATCACGGGCTTCGGCCGTGACAAGCTAGTACCACAATTGACCTCCAAGGTAAGCTCAGGTAGACTTGATGTATTAGTGCTCGTGCCAGCTATGTCATCCATCTTCATAGCTATATATCATGTTGTGTTTATAGCTATATATCATGTTGTGTTTATAGCTATGAATTTATAGCTATATATCATGTTGTGTTTGAACAAAGTTGCGTATTAAACGGGAGCAAATCATCGAAACGAGAGCGAAAGGAATATTCCTCAAAGATTCCCCTTTTTTTTTACAAAAGGGGGTAAAACGAGGTTAAAAAAAAAAAAGATGCATGAAATTCTATTTTGACCCCCCCAAAAGTGACTAATTTTTTTGTGCAACGAAAGAATTGACTTTTTTAAAGTGTCATTTTTCTTAGCAAATAGAATGTTCTTGAAGTATATTTTACGAGAGAAACCCTAATTTCAGAGGATAAAATATTTAACAAAAAATTGAAGTTAGTCCGTAACTGAAACTGTAGTATTCTCAAAATTTAAAGATAGAATCTTCATATTCACATGCAAAATTTGCAGTCTTTTTCTAAGACTTCGGTTATGTGCAAAAGTGTGAGGAGTGATGAAGGAGGGATCGAGGGCGTCATCATGTTCATTTATGCCATCCTCATCACCTTCACTTCTTTCCTTTGTCACTAGAGGAAGTGCTTGAGTTATCTTCCTCATCACTATCAACGGATGGTGTAGCATTGCCACCACCTTCTTCATCCTCTTCTTCGTAATTACAAGCTTTTTTTAAGCAAATTGATAGTCCTCTGGCGTGACGCGATTGTCGATTTCAATTTAAAATCATAGCACAATATAGTCACGTCATTAAGGATCAGCTCATCCCTACAACCCACCTTCTTGGACTTTCTCCCTTTTCCTTGGCTTCTCATTTCTAACTCATATCTACCTTCAAAAGCATTTTCTCGAAATGTTGCAAGCCAATGAATCTTGAGTTTAGTGACTAAGCCTTCCTCCTTGGCTGTGTCAAGCACTTTTGCTATCCGTAAAGGTCGACCTTTGTCATCCTCCTCAGTTGGAAGAGCAATTAGCATACCCTTGGTAATTTCTGTGATATTACCTTGAGGCTCATTCCTGCGTCAAAGCATTTTTTTTAAAACAAGTGAGAGATTGAAGAACATGAGCTTACTTCTTTCGACCTCTGTCTTTGCAGTTTCTCTTTGACTTTTTAATTACGCACACCTTTGAGCAAGCGGACATTCTGTGTCTCACGAATTTTCACTAAACCAAATTCACTTTTCCATGCCGTGAAGTGTGAGTAAGAGATGTCTTTGAAGCCGAGTGCAAGTCTCTTTGTACTCATTAAAAAACATCTTTTTGGTGATGTTATCAGTTAAATGATACATGTTGTTGTTAGGCGACTTCTCACATGTTTCTCTAAAATATTTCTCCATCCATGACACAAAGAAGGGCATGCATGGTTACAACTCTTCTTGGTCCACAATGATCATCAATTGCTTTGGATTTTTGTCCGATCTTTTGTGTATTCTAGACATTCTCGGTGGACCCTAAACGGTGGACAACCATAAAGCATTTTCGGCAAACTTCTTGACGGTTAATGTAGTGCAAGAAGGTGTTAGGTCCTGCCTTACATGATAGGCCAAGTAGGCATTCTCGTCAGCCAATGTCATTGAACTGTAGTTGTCTCTAATTGCTCGTAATTTAGACATGTTAAATTTGTTGATGCAACCCAATGAGCGATTTACTTTTAAAAGTCTTCTCATTTTATGCTCGTCCATAAGGTTTCTTCTTCTTACAGAGGAGCATGCTCTCACACCATAATCCACCTTGAATTTCTTGGTGGACCCGGTTAGAGAACGTGTAATCTCGTTGCACTTCGTTGGTGTCTTCATCTTCAAGAGAGTTCTACTCACGGGGTGACCTCCTCCGCCCTTAGTGGTGTGCTTGTAGAGGAGAATAAACTACGGAAGCCGTACTTGGATAAAGGCGGAGGTGCGTTGTTGAATGAAGGAGATGGTCCAAAGATATGATGTGCCAAATAAAGTTGTTGTAAGCGTCTTCACGAGGAGTTCAATCAAACATCCCTCTTATAGCGGATCAAATTCAGCCAAACCCATGTGTCACCACGTTTGTGTGAAGAGGAGTAGATGTTTGTAGGGTTGTCTTCATTTGTAGTGAAATCGCGGGTGGGAGAAACGATGGAGAATCTCTTTAGTCTCTTTAAGCGTCTTGTATTCTGGCATGTGTAAGTGAAGATCATGAAGATGGAGAAACAACAAACGGGCGGAGGTAGTCCGTTCAAAAATTTGCCGAGGTCGAGCCATTGTAGTGTCGGGGATGGTACAAAATGGTGGTGGAAGATTGCTACGCGGCAATGTGAGGGTTGGAAAGGTGGTGGCGGCCGGTTTTCACCGGACTTGGAGAGGGTTGGAAAGGTGGTGGTGGCGTCTACTAGTTACCGGACTCGGAGTGTCTTCGAGAAGCAACAAAGACCTTTGTCGAGGTAGGTGTTGAAGAAGCATCTCCGCCTTGTGTTCCATCCGGCGGAGGTACTTGGGCAAACAAATGGTGGTGGAAGTTTGTTCACGGCGGTTAACCATGTCAAACAACCGCAAAAATTGTGGTCTTGTTACTAACTCACAAGTCGATTGGACTAATGATATTCGACAATACAAATGCTATTCGGAATAGTATTTTGTGTGCGAATTCTTTGTCGTGTGCAAGAATGCTATTCCGCAATACACTTATCCGTAGTGTTTGGACAAAACGTATTCCGCATCACATAGAAAAACACAACCGACAAAGGGCCTACCTTTAAAAGGAAAATTGAAATTTCGCTTCGTGTATTCCGCCAGAGATTTAGTCGCCAGCCCGAAGCCCTTAGATCAATATACATTTGCTTGTATTCCAATTTACATAGCAAAAACAATGGATGTAAGCATGTAAAGTACATAGTACGCCTTTTCTTTTGTTTTCTCGATTTGCCAGAGGCCAAAGTGTATTCCGTATACACTTTGCCCATTCGGCGAAGAGCAAAGTGTATTCGAATACACTTTGCTCATCGGGCGGCGCAAAGTGTATTCCTTAATACACTTTTACTCTATCGCCGAAGGGCAAAGTGTATTCCTAATACACTTTGCTCGTTTCGAGATGGGCAAAGTGTATTCTAATACACTTTGCACTTCTAAAGTGTATTCCGAATACACTTTACGTTGATTGGGCAAAGTGTATTCCGAATACATTTTGCTTGTATTTTTGAGAACGCTTTGCTTTTTGCACTAAATAACATACTTTTTTAGCTTAAATGCAGACAACTTTTTAGTTAGAAATTACTCTTTTTCGAGTCCAATTAAGGCACAAGAAATTGACTTAGAGTGACAATATTTTAGCTTGTTTTCCTGTCTTTTTTCGGCCTTTAGGGCACAAGATTAGTAAATGTTATTCGAATACAAATTTCGCTTTGAATTTCGCCTTTAACATGGTTGTTTTAAACGTTTCCGCTGGTGGAAGAAGGAAGCAAGAGGGCATTAAAGAAATCTTAGAAGCCTAAGCGCCCACACCCCCGTGAAGCACACCGACCGACGAGCCCGCTATTTACGAGAACTTTCAAACGCCAATGGTTCGTGGACAAGGGGTGCAGATGGAAAATACAAAGACACCGGACGTTTTGTACGCCCCAGAAAAGTGCTGGTAACAAAAAAGGTACGCCGACTCGAAGTTTGTGAACCTTGGGACAATAAAAGATGTCTCCGAGGTTGCCTTGGACAAGGAGGTCGTGGGAGGCTATCCTTCAAGACCTCCCAAGGCTTCATTGTTGTGGACATCGATTCTTTAAAATTGTCGGTGCAACCACCGCCCGTCAGACAAATTTTTTCACACTACCGCCAAAACGAAGCCCGTGGTTCATGTATTAGGCGGGTTTGTTCCAAAGACAAGCGAGGACTTTCCCCTCGCCGCGAGTCCGAGCAATCGATGGAGAAAGGTCACAATCACCACCTTCCGCTAGTTCTTCGTGGAGGTCATCGATGGAGGTTTCGAGGAACAAGACGAGGAAGAACCCCCGTATGGCCAAAGAAACTTAGCAAGCCAAGGGCAACGATAGCTGCTAAAGAACCAAAGAAACGAAAAGTACAAAGAGCCTTGAAATCCCGTAAGTCCCCGAGGAAAGCTCAAAAACAAAAGGGAAAAGGAAAAGCTCCCTGGGTTGCAATAAAGGAGAAGAAGGTTGATAAGACCTCCGGAAGAATGGAGGTTATTAACAGAGAAAAATTTGTACAAGGGGTAATTTATCTTCCCGTGACTAGCATGAGGCTGCCCCAAAGAATGAGTTCCGGCGAAAGGCCGCTTAAGTTCGAAAAATTTATGCCGACCACTTAAGGAACTTGAAGGATGTAATTAGGAGCAATCCAAATGCTCATGTGGCCCCAATAGTTGTCCTTGTTGACAGGGGAGCAATGCAAAACCCCCGAATATGACAGAGAAAAAACGCAAAAAACATACACACACTACATCTTGGGAGGAAATCATAGCTTCAAGGCAAGAAGGCAAAAAGACAAAGAAAAGAAAAACCCTGTGTACCTCTCTCTGCCTTGTGCGCAGCTTTTAATCGTGGGTCTCACCGACGAGGAAGCAAAAATCGCTGCCAACACCCATAATGCCGACAACGAGTACAAATTAAAGATGAGCTTCGCGACAAGATCCGATTCATGCAATGTGGAGTACATGATTTTTAAGGAAAAATATGGAGAAGATTTGAAGAAACCGCATACTCAAGTAGAACTCCCGGAAGCGCGGCGTCGCGGGAGTGCTGCCTTAAGTACGATGAAGCTAATAAACGGCAGTCTCTCATACCGCATGACAACTGGTTTCAACTAGCCTTCAGAGACGACAGGGTAAGTTTCTTTCGTATTCTGGAATAACCATGCAGAAACTAACCTTGTTTGTTACCGTGCAGATATGGGACCTACAAAATGAAATTTTTACCATGTTCGAGCGTGGTGAATTAAAAAGTAAAGGGAAGGTCTCAGAAAAGAAGAAAGGTTCTGACGTCCCGAAGAAGGAAATGACGATCACGGTCTGGAGAGAAATGCAGGGCTTTACAGACGTCGACATACTAGAAAGGCTACTGCAGAAGGTCGTCGATAAAGAGTTTACGCTCGAAGAGATGTCCAAGGAACTGCACAAGTAAGAACGACAGAACTTTCATTTAAATTTTCCTTCCGTAGCAAGAAATGTTTTTTGGGAAGCCAAGGTGTATTCCGGAATACACTTTGGCTTCTGTGGGTAGTCCAATGTGTATTCCGGAATACACTTTGGCTTACAAGCCAAAGCAAAGCAAAAGTGTATTCCGGAATACACTTTTGCTTTAAACGTAAAGCAAAAGTGTATTCCGGAATACACTTTTGCTTTGAACTTAAAGCAAAAGTGTATTCTGGAATACACTTTTGCTTCAAACGTAAAGCAGAGGTGTATTCCAGAATACACTTTTGCTTTTGGCTTGTAAGACAATAGGTATTCCGGAATACACTGTGGCTTTTTCTTATTGCTTTCGTTTTCCAGAAAACAATACTCACCTTGTTTAATTGTTCTTGACTTCCAGCCAGAAAAATGTTATTACGTGCCAAACATGTTTAATGGAGCAGTTGAACGTGGACAGCTGGGACAGATGTAAAGAGCTCTATCCCATAGCAACTTCCGACGAGCGTATTACCCAATACGCTCCAAATTTTGAGGGCTGGGTACGTCTTTTTCCTGTTTTTAATGTTTTTCTTTTGTGATGCCTGCCTAACATCTTTTACTAACAGAGCAAGAAGAAAAATGACCTACCAGAAGGTTTTATGCACCTGGTAAGGACTGCCAGAGAAGAGAGGACTCTAGCGGATAGGCGTATTGTTGATGTTGAGCCGTCCGAGACTACGAGAGGTTTTCCATGTTTGATCAAAATAACTATTATTTTATCGTTCATGGGGACTGCACCAAGCTGGTTGGAAGTATAAAGCCACAAGATTTTACATTGGTCATAGCAGACTTGCCGTATGGGTTTAAGCTGAAGGATAGCCGCAACGACGATCAGCCATTCAAAAACTCAGAATTTAATGCTTTCGTCGACGGAATTAAGCAGGTTACCACAAAGAAAACATCAAGTCTTGTTGTGTTCCACTCAAAGATGCAATCCGGACTTGTGGAAGCTACTTTCAAGAACCACTTCGGTTCTCCCGCAAACCGGTTATGAAAAATATGGTCTGTGAGTCTTCAAATCTCGAAAGCGCTGACACGCTCTTTCTTTCAAGTTTTGAGTCATTGTTGCGCTTGTAACTTCGTCATCTTCTATTCGAATACGTGACTTACTATTCGGAATAACGATCTTGGTGTACAAAACTAATATCAACTACCATGGTGGAGGACCGAGGTCTGGCGAGCAAGGTTGAGTATCTCCATGTAGCTTACCGGAGTTTCGGCGGAAGCATACCATGGAGCACTTTAACACAAAGAGTCTCGCCAAAATTTTTCTAATGTCCCGAGTTCCCAAAGATACTGAAGCTCCAGGACCCAAGTGCACAAGGCAAAATTGTGAATCATTACCAGAAGCCACAAAGCTAATTAACCATATTCTGGATATGTTTTCACGACCAGGAGATTGGGTTCTAGATGCTTTCTCTGGCTCTGGTACAACAATAGCATGTGCACTTAAAAAGGGCCGTAATTGTGTTGCTGTTGACATTGATAGAGAGTCTGTAGACTTTATTAAGATGCGGTTGTCTGCTCTACCAACTCTACCAGATGAAAATCAAGAGTTGGGAGCCAAATCATCATCAGATTTTGCCAAAATGACATCTTCTGAGATACAACCTCCTTTCACAAGCTCTCTGGAAGATGAAGCTACCTTTGCAGAGCTCACAGAAGTAGCTCTAGCTACTATTCCTGAAGAGACTATTGACACCAACAAAGATAAGACAGTTACAAAGGAGCAAATTGTAGAGATAGAAAAAGGTGAGATGAGCAAACCACACACTGAGGACTTCGATTTAGACCTCTGAGTTAGTTTTTTGCTAAATTATTTACTACTGGCTATAAAATAATGCCATATTTGATGTACTGAAAAAACTTATTAAAAAAAAAAATTATTTTTACGTTTTTTGGATGTCCTCGAATTCATAGTAATATTCCTGGTGTATTAATGTCTGGAATTTTGCCATTTCCAAGTGCTCTTTTCTACAAATGCAAGATTATCACTTCAAAAGAGCCCGAAATGCACGATAAAATATTTTGTTTCACTTGAAATCCCCAACTTCTTTTGAAAATGATCATTTTTTAAATCCTGGTGTTTTTTTTAAGGGAATCTTTGAAACGGGAGTGATGCAACACTCCCGTTTAATTTGCAATCCTGTTTTTGATGCTTAGTGGAATTATTCAGGTTTGATTCTTGGGGAGCAGCTCATTTTAATAGCTTAGAGCATTGTTCTTGCAACCCTCGTGTATTGGTTAGGAAATTACTAAGGTTGACCATTATTGTGTATTCAAATTTTATATAGTTGATATTCTAGTTCTGGCCCGAAGGGCCAGGATTTAGTGATAAGCATGATTCACCTATGGCTGGACACTTTGGAGTAGTGAAGGCTCTTGAACTTATTAGTCGAGAGTATTGGTGGCCTGGGCTTCGTCGCTCTGTCGAAGCTTTTATTCGATCCTCTGTGACATCTGTTGTCGGGCGAAGGTTTTAAGGCATCTTCCTCATGGCCTTCTTCAGCCACTGCCAGTACTAGATGGACCTTGGAAGAGCATTTTTATAGACTTTATTTCTGAGCTGCCACTCTCTCGGGGCTATGATGCCATCATGGTTGTTGTTGATCGTTTCTCTAAGACGGCTCATTTTGTTCCCTGCAACATCACCATCACCAGTGAGGGAACCACGGATCTTCTTCTTCGTGAAGTAGCGAGACTTCATGGCTTGCCTGATACCATTCTCAGTGATCGTGGACCACAGTTCGTCGCAGGTTTTTGGAAGCGACTTTTGGAGTTATTGCATATCGACCACTCGCTGACATCTAGTCATCATCCCGAAAGTAATGGGCAGAACAGAGCGCACTAATCAGACTCTGGAGCAATATTTAAGGTGCTTTATCAGTTATCAACAGGATGATTTGGTCGATTATCTTCCATTAGCTGAGTTTGCCTGTAATAACTCAGTCCATGCCTCCACTGGCCAGACTCCATTCTTTCTGAACTCTGGTCAACATCCTCGTTGGTTCCTTAGTATCGCTAGCGGTGACTCTGTCAATCCTATGCAGAGTCTCGACTTGAGAAACTCCATACTCTTCAATCAGATCTTCAGCATCATCTTTACCGTGCACAGGAACGTTATCGGCATTATGCTAATTTGCATTGACAAGAAGCTCCTAAATTTCACGTTGGTGACCTTGTCTGGCTTCTTCGTAGGGACCTCCCTACCTCACGTCCCTGCAACAAGCTTGACTACCATCGCCTTGGTCCTTACCGGATCACGGCTCGAATCAGCAATGTGGCATTCTGGCTCGAGCTCCCTCCAGCTGTTCGGCTCCATCCAGTATTTTATGTTTCTCTATTGGAGCCCTACACAATTAACACTTTCCCGGATCGCGTTCCTCCGCCGCCACCACCAATAGAAATTGATGATCATGAGGAGTTCGAGAAATTGGACTCCAAGTTTCTTCGTCGACGATTGTATTACTTTGTCGATTGGGAAGGTATCTGATCCGGATCTCCATCCCAAAGATGTTCTAACACTACCGATTGTACAAAGACTGGCCTGCTCCCATTCTTTGTACTTGATAGGGTGTTCGAGTGCTAAGCACCCCTCTTCCTCTTCCACCAGAACTTGGTGCCAGAAAAAATAAAAGTTTCCTGATACCTCATGTATAGGATGGACCTTGAAGCATATATAGAGCTTGTTCCAAGCTCGAATAATCCTAGTCATTAGATTAGATACCCCTGGACCAGGTTTAAGTTAAAAGAAAGTTGAGTCCAGTAGCTGATGGGGTGAAGATGGAGCACCCAACAGAGGGGTATTTTGAATCCAATATTTGATAAGTTTTCGAGCTGGAGAGGGAGATGTGGAAGTCAAAGCCCTCCATACCAATTTAGCTGCTAAAACTTGGGCTTCTGGGAACAAATCTTTGCTTCCCATCCCTTCAAGGTTTCTAGGGAGAGTCAGATTCCCCCATGATACCGTACGAGCTCCTTGCCAAATGAAGTTTTTAGCTACTCTAATTCAGTGTAGGACCTGTTATCAACAATGATGGCCCAAGAGAAGAAAACATGTGTGCTGGCAAAGATATTATTTACAGTCTTTATCCTACCAGCAAGAGACAGAGATTTTGGATACATTTATATTTTTTTCTTCGTCGTTGCAACAACCGGTTTCCAAAGCCCATGGAAAGTCATGTTAAGGGACAAAGGGGAGGCCTAAAAATTTGGTTGCAAAATTGTGCCTTGTTACTTTAATCCCTAATAACTCAGTAGCTGCAGAATCCATAAGGATGTTGCGCTTCTCCTTATTCAGCAAGACACCAGAAGCCCTGCCAAATAGCTCTACTGTTCAGCAAGAATACAAAAGTATCGTCCTAGGTGACAAGGTATTGCATAATTGACAAGGTGCCTAGGTCCTTAGGAAGACCTAAACATTGGATTGCTCCATTTTTAGCTAAAAACAGTATAGCCCTTGTTATCATTTATGGAACTATTAGAAAGAGGTATGGTGCAAGGGGAGATCCTTATCTTATTCCCCTCTTGCGCTCAAACAATTCAGAAGGAGCACCATTAACTATGACTGCTGAGCATCCTGCAATATTGAATCTTGCAACCTTCTGAATTATCTGGTCCAAGAATTCAAGTTGTGCTATTGTTTTGTAAAGAAAGTCCCAATCTATGGTATCACATTCTCTTCTGAAATCTAGTTTTAGTAGCATACAGTCTTGACTAGACATTCTGCTCCAATGCAACCCAGCACATGGCTAATCCTCTTGTTTAGGATCTCCTTCACTCTACTAGCTAGAATTTTAGCTAGTAATTTATAAGAGATATTTGTTAAGGAGATCGGCCTCTAGTCTGATAATGTTTTCAGTGCACTCAAAGAAGAAGCAAAGAAAAACATTAATATCACCAGCAAAATATCTCTTATCTAATGATCATAGTGCATGAAGTATCTCCTTAATAGTGATTGTTTAGAAATTATAAATGAAGGCTAGGGTGACACATGAAGGGCTTTCATGGAAGGTCCAATTCTGCCTCTACATGAGAGCATGATTTTTTGGTAAGTTTATTAAAATCAACGGACATTAGTGTAGCCATTGGCATCTTCATCTTCATTCATTGTGAATATGCTGCACCCAAAACCCTGTTGGAAAGTCTACCAGACACTAAAGGATGTTCATAAAGCTTAACAAGGTTGTTAGAAGGATTCAGCTCAGATCTTTCTGCAATCCGTTTGGTAACATGTACGTTATTTCGTTCTCTTTGAATATGTTCAAATCTGTTTGTCGCAAATAGCTTCAGAATTTTCGGTGCTTGCATCAGTCCTTGGTCCGGCACTGGTAATTGTTGAGGTCATTTAAATTCTCCTTTGTTCGTTACTAGCTTTAAGGCATGAATGGCATGGATTTGGTGTCAGCAGAATGCATAACTTACCAATTTGCTTGATCTTATTCAAATAGCCTCGAAGACCGATCCAAAATTGTGAATGAATTTTCCTTCTAATCCGTTTTAGGGCATGTAGATGTGGAACTATATTGTGTTGATGGATGATTTATTAGAGTCTTTTGACATCGGGTAGCTTAACAGTGAACAAAATTTACTTGTGGTAAGCATGAGTTTGAATGCGATTTTCTCTTTTCTGGCCAATGATGCAGACGATGCTTTTGATGTTGAATCTTCAGACAGACGATACTGAAGATTTGGATGCATGTGTTCAGGTACCTGGCCGGTCCGTTATGAGCGAACCAGAGTAGCTCTATATTGCACAAACGATTATACGGTTATGTTATGCCTCCACCTCGCCACCATGTAGCAGCAAGTTTTTCGCCAACGATTTGAAGATAACGGAGTTTTTCGCCAGTGTTTCCAAGGTTTATCATTTAGGTTGATCATTGCTTCAGACGGAAAAGAGTAGCTCTTTATTTACTTCTTACAAAAGCTAACATTTTTATTTCCCGATGAGTTTGCTTATACAGATTTTTGCACTTGGTATTTGCAGGAGTATTCTGTTGCAGTGATACACAGCTTAGCCTTCTCCGATTATGATGTATTCTAGAGGAGGTTTTTCTAGAGCTTCTGGTCCTAGTTCAAAGATGGAGATTGTATCTCCTTATGATTGCAGCTTGCTGCTCCTATTTCTTGTGCTTATTTTGCCTAGTATTTTTGGATCAGGGGTGCAGATGCAAGTGCAAATGCCAGAATGGTCTGCATGATTTTTATATAGGTTAGTCCAATTTGAAAATTCTATTATTCTATGTTGATTTGCTCTTCAAACAAAAGCTTGGATTGTGGCTTGCAATTTTTGGAGTTTTTTGTATGATCATAATTTGCTTTATAGTTCCTTTCTGGTGCTAGATACCATTCTCTAAGATGTAGAACGCCACGAGATGCAGTTTCTATAGTATGGATGTGCATTCTATGTGCCTTTATTTCATCGTAAGCTACAACAGAATAAAGCTTTAGGTCTTAAAACAGAATAAAGATTTGGGTCTTAAATTCGTGTTAATGTTAGAAACATGAGAAAGGTATTTATGTTTATTTATTGGTGCATCGTGTAGTGTATATCTTACTTGCTAGAATCAGAGCTTGATTCTTTTACTACATAAATAAGCTGTATACCATAGTGTAGTGAGGTGCATCTTGGATATGTTTTAGTGTTCATACTTTTGTGACAATTGATACTTTATCTTTTGTGTATAATTAATTTATTTAAGTCTTGCTTTGCCCTATATTGTACAGTGCAGGCCGTGATCATGCAAGCAAAATACTGTTTGGAGATAAAAGGAGCAAATGGAAATGCAAATCCAACTCTGGCAGCTTGCACATGTGTCTTGTCTACTTTGGAGGATGTGATGCCGTTTGATCCTTCTTCTCTATTGCTTGATTTGGTCCCTATAAATCGTGGAGTTCCCGAACTGCTGCTTATCCAGGTAAGGTTTTAATTTTGCATCTAGTGGAAGTGGCAGAAAAGAGGAAGGAATGTGTGTATGAACGCTAAAATATGTCTTTAGTCACATGTTTGATGATCTTCACTAGATTATGGAAACTGCAGGTAACGAAATTTACATGTGGAGGTATAACCATTGGAGTTGCAAGGCAGCATCAAATAGCAGATGGAGAAGCTGCTGCTGCTTTTATGAATGCATGGGCTAGCATTGTTAGGGGCGAAGATATTCCAAATCCGCCGCAGCATGACAGACCTGAGCTGATGGCTAAAGATCCACCACAGCCAAAGTTTGAGCACTTAGAATATAGAAGACCACCTCCAAAAGATAATGCAGTCCAGCCTGAGTACCCTCCCTTAGCAGTTAAGAAACTTCATTTGACATGTTGAAGAAGATAAAAACAAGGCTGCCAAAACAGGGGATGATCAGAAGGAGACTAATTCGACATTCGTAAGTCGCACTTCTGGAAGTGCATAACCATTGCTAGGGGATAGACGAAGATGTTGAAACAAAATTGCTTGTTGTTGCCAATGGAAGAAAAAGGGTGCCCCATGTCTGATGATTATTTTGGCAATGTTATTTTCCATTCTTGCACATGTGTGGCTGCAAGAGATCTTGTCAAACCACCATTGTCTTTTGCTTCTGGACTTCTTCACAAAGCGATCAAACGTATCAACAATGACTGCATGCGATCGGCCTTCGGGGTAAATGCACGTTTGAGCTCAACCACGGAGACCAAATCATTGCCTTCGACAGGGCCTAGGCTCAGAACACGACCCATAACTATTGAGCAACAAAAGACATGCCTTTGCATTTCTAAGCATTGCAACTTCCATGTATTTCATGCTATTAAATTCTTAGCAACCTTCTTCAATTTAAAATATGGAGTTCTTCCTTCATACCCTAAACAAAATTGACATGCAAATTTTGCAACCCCCTCCCCCCCCCCCTTCTTATTTCTCTATTTGGATTCTTCATACATTGTTTCATATGTTATTGAATATCAAGTATTCTATTGTCTTGAAGTAGCAATTTGAATTGATTGTCAAAACATGACTTTGAATTATGATTTAAGCCACTTCATCCTCCGGCCATGGAGGGCAACCCTCCGTGCGCAGCCCCATGTTTAGGTTCCTTTAGGTAAGTTACTTTTTGGAACAACCATAAGTAATCTACTTTTTTGACAGGTGTAGGTATAGGCCATGCAGATACAAAGTAGAGTCTATGGGAATTATCTATTGTTGTTAACAAATAGCATCGTAAATGCCATATTTGACTTCATAATGTTGGCACGATCAAGTTCCGTATGTTTATAACTTAAGATTGTTAATAGTTTTTCACTGTATTCGTAGCTCCAGGGATAGAAAGCTGACGCTGGCAACTCAGTTGGGGGAAGAAGCCGTATTTTGCTGTTGTCGAAGGTCGAGTTGGGGATAAGAGTTCGCATGCGGGCTGGACAGATGGTAGTCGGCCATGGGCTTGCCAATTCCGCCTGTTGCAGGTGGCGGATTGAGGACGAACCTGATCTGTTGGAGCAAGCAATGATTTCGTTTGATGGTTTTGGTAAATAAGCAAGATAGGGAATGAGTTTGTTTGGCCGTTTTGGGAGATGGTTTTCTTCTGATCAAAGCCAAGGTTTCATCTGCCCAGTTTCTTCAGGCTATGAACACTAGGCGGGGTTATCAAATAGGTCGAATGGCTTTCCAGAATTGCAAGCCTGCCGCTATTTCTTGCCAAAGTGGATCGAAATGCTGTGGAGGTCCACAGATCTCTAAGAAGAAACTGGGCAAAAAGCAGGTTCTAGGCTTCGCTACGCTTCCCCGTTGCTTAATCAGAAATAACCTTTGCTTTTTCTAAAAATAAGCATGGCTTTGTGGAATCATCAATAACAGGCAGGCGATTTTGGCTTTTCACCTCTGATATGTCTGGAGTAACCGAAGAGAACAAATATGTTTGAGCTTAAGCAAGATTTTGTTTACCCAAAATCTCCAGCTGGCCGCATCTATTGGCCGGTATTCTTTAAGCAGTGATCTAATCTGATGGTTTTGGTAAATAAGGAAGACAGGGAACCAGTTTGTTTGATGGGTTTAGCATATGGTTTTGTTCTGATCACCATAAATGTGGTCAAACAAATCTAGATGTCGTTAATAAGAAACTCAAGATCATCGGCCCCAAGATTAGTGTCTTTATGTCTGAAAAACAGGGGTACAAATGGATCCACCTTGCTCTGCAGTGCATATAGGAGAATCCTTCTACCACTTGAAGTTATTTGTGGATTCTTTGCTATGTCTGCGAAGAAGCCTTTAGAAGAAACAGAATGAGATCATAAAGGAGCCCAAAAACTAGCCGATCAATGTCTACCTTTGAGTATATCAGATAATTGACATTGGAATACTCTCCGGTCGCATGACATGAATTTGCATGTGGCAGTTCTTTACTGTAACAAATGTTTCTGTTATGATAAATTAATGGCACTTGTTTGTGTATTCACACTGTGTTGTTGTGCTGGTCAGCCGATGTAAGTATTTGATGCTTGCTGCCCACGTGTATTTCTATTTTAGACAATGGTTTGTGGGCAATTTGACCTCCTATTTTATGGCGTCAATTTGACCCCTGGTTGACTGCACACCTGCGGCCTGGATTTCCCCAGGTAGCATATTCTGTGGAAGGTGCCGTCATTGGACGGCCAAAAAACGATAATACAAGCAAAAAACGATAATACAACACTTGCAAAGGCAACAACAGAGAGAAGATCGGCATAATCTGGTAAGATATAAACTGGTTGAAACTGGTTGCCATCATTATGGAATAAGCATATGCATGTGGGCTTCACTGGAAACCTTATGGGAAGCTTTCTTGGATTTTTAAGAGAGCTTGAAATGACTTGGATGCCTATATTTTGAGTATGCACGCTTTATACCTCTGATAAAGAATGCTGATGGCTTGGCGGTGGCCAAGGCTTATATGCAGCATGTATTTCCTATTTTTGGATTACCCAAAGCTATTGTAAGCGATCGAGATGTGAAATTCACTGGGAATTTCTGGCGTGAATTGTTCTCTGCATTGAAATGCACTCTTCAGTTCTCGAGTGGAGATCATCCGGAAATGGATGGGCTTTTAACAAGATCCCGAGTTGCCAGGAGGGTCAACTCGGCAGGCTCATCACAAAACCTGAAGTTTTAGAGTGCTCATTGCTACTGTAACAGGGACATTCCTGTCAGGCTATGTTGATGCTCAGATTTATGTTTGGAGTTGTATTTTTTGAGTATACTTACTGTTAAATTTGTAGGCATGGATTTTAAGCCTCCTGTTGGCAAACATTTGAAACAAAAGTTCAAAGATGAGCACTCAAGTAACAAATACACAAGAAGTTGTACGGGATCTCTTAAAGCAATCTGCTTAGGTAAAAAGGAACAACAAAAGGATTGAGATCTAAAGTGAGCGTAGCGTAAAAGCAGCCAGCAATGTTTTCCTGAGGTTTGGACTTGCTGATAAATTAAGTTTTATTTCCCAGCATCTATATGCTTCCGTTGTCTGCATCATTGGCCAGAAAAGAGAAAATTGCATTCAAACTCATGTTTATTACAAGTAAATTTTGTTCACTGTTAAGCTACCCGATTTCAAAAGACTCTAATAAATCATCCATCAACACAATAGACTCCAGCCCAGTTCTATATCTGCATGCCCTAAACCGGATTAGAAGGAAAATTCGCTCTATTGGATCGGTATTCGAGGCTATTTGAATAAGATCAAGCAAATTGGTAAGTTATGCATTTTGCTGACACCAAATACATGCCATTCATTCTTTAAAGCTAGTAGCGAATAAAGGGAAATTTAAATGACCCCAACAATTACCACTATCAGACCAAGGATTGATGCAAGCACCAATCTTAAAATCCTGAAGAAGATCAAGAATTGCAAAATAAAACAGAATTTTAAAGTAGCTCAGAGCTGGATCATTTTTAAAACCCAGCCCAATGGACGTATTGAAAAAGATTCTAAAATCTAATAGCAGAAATACCCTTGTAGTGTAGGCTCTTAGAGGATTCCAAATCCGATGCAGATCACCAAACCCTGGTGCAAGTACTCATTTCAGACCGTTGAAGAAGATCAAGAGCAAAATGAAGCAAAATATAGATAATAGAAATTGGAGTACCTGAGAGCCGCAATCAAGCCCTAACCATAGCCATCAGCAATCTGAAACTCTGCTCTTCAGATGGAGCAACTCCTTAAACTACTTAGTATAACACAGAACGATAGAATAGTTATGGCGATTGAAAGCACCCCATGCAAAAATTTTGCAACAACAAATGGACGTGCTCCTCAAGCTAAGCCACTGGAGCAATGGCAAGAGACCAAGAAAATAACCCAGAATCACATTTTCCCGCAAAAACCGATTGTGCAACAGCCCACAACAAAGCCAGAGCATCGACCACAAACTGGTTAGCCAGTTTCGAAAGTGGTTGCTCAATAACGGCAGTCCAGTTTCCACCTAGTAGCAAGTTTGAACAATCATTGGCATATTCCTCCCTCTAAATTCGTTGCTATGGCGATGGATCCGGCAAGATTCTACAGGTCTGCTCCAGATCCGACCATAGCAGATCCACCAATTCCGCCATAGCAGATATCTACCTCCAGTTCCGGCCATAGCTACATTTGCCTCCAGTTCTGTCCATAGAAGATCCGCCAGATGCTTCCAATTTTGGCTGATAAATTCTAAAGCTATTTGGGATAAACATATTTGAACATGTTCAAAGAGAACGAAATAACATACATGTTACCAAATGGATTGCAGAAAGATCTGAGCTGAAGAAAAGAATATGTACAATAACAAAATAGAACAATGAGAATCCTGGGAAGGATTGGGATGGCATCGGGTTTCTCATTATTCTATTTTGTTATTGTACATATTCTTTTCTTCAGCTCAGATTGGGATAGCATCTGGGTCCAGATGCTTCCAGTTCGGCTACGGCATCTGCGTCCTATTGCGATGCCGGATGCCTGTGGAGAACCCCCAGTTGAGAACCTTGTTGGTGGCGCCGCTAGAACAGCGCCACCCAAATGTTACCTTACAGAAAAGCCGCCCGGACCCTGTTGCTCCACGAGGCGCTCTCCACGAGTCGGGCTGTTTGGGAATGCAGCCTTAAGTGGGGGTGATGAAGATTACGACGAAGCAATTTCTACGTCAATATCATCTTTGATTTTTCTTGTAATATCTACATCAACTCTAGAACCACATAATATAGTAGGTCCTTTATCTCTCATAGTAATGTTGTATATTCACACACTAAGGCCCAAATTTTACAATCACTTGAATTACCTTCCTATAGAAGGCGGACTTCTCCTTCGTCGCGAGCAACTTTGCGACGTCTTCATTGTACTTCTCTTTGAGGAGCCGGATTTGCTCCTCAGTTTGTACACGAAAGTTTTCATTTCTTGTACGTGTACTTTGTACAAAATCTCGGTAGAGATGGAGCTGGAGCTGGAGGCTATTGGAGAAGACTTGTATAGTGGCAAAGGAAGAAATGCGAAAGAATGGGAGAAAATGAATAGGTGCAGAGCTTTGAAATAAGGACAAAAGACAATGACATCCAATAGTTTATATAGAAACCACAGATTCGTAGAATTCTATGTCTGCCATTACCAAGAAAGTTAGTGTAATAAGATCCTATAAAGCGAAATGTTAACATGCACATAAGCAACAATACCATAGTTTCGCATTAGGCCATACACTTTTTGGCTCGTTGTGACAGCTATAAGCAAATGCTATACCATCTATTTTATGAAATCAAATTTTCTTAACTTCTATAAAAAAAACCCACAATTACGACACTTGTCTTGCATACATGCACAGTTGTACTTATGCAAATTGGCTTTTACTAGGGTGAAATATAGCTCTTTTGGTTGTTGGCTAGAGCAAATGTTACCTCTAATATATGCAAAATACATATATACAGGAAAAAATACATGCCATTCATTCTTTAAAGCTAGTAGCGAACAAAGGAAAATTTAAATGACCCCAACAATTATCAGTGCCTGACCAAGGACTGATGCAAGCACCAATCTTAAAATCCTGAAGAAGATCAAGAATTGCAAAAAATAAAACAGAAATTTAAAGTAGCTCAGAGCTGGATCATTGCCAAAACCTAGCCCAAAGGACGCATTGAAAGGAATTCTAAAATCTAATAGCAGAAATGCCCTTGTAGTGTAGGCTCTTAGAGGATTCCAAATTCGATGCAGATCACCAAACCCTGATGCAAGTACTCATTTCAGACCGTTGAAGAAGATCAAGAGCAAAATGAAGCATAATATAGATAATGGAGTACCTGAGAGCCGCAATCAAGCCCTAACCATAGCCATCGGCAATCTGAAACTCTACTCTTCAGATGGAGCAACTCCTTAAACTACTTAGTATAACACAGAACGATAGAATACTGTGGCGATTGAAAGCACCCCATGCAAAATTTTTGCAACAACAAATGCACGTGCTCCTCAAGCTAAGCCACTGGAGCAATGGCAAGAGACCAAGAAAATGACCCAGAACCACATTTTCCCGCAGAAACTGATTGTGCAACAGCCCACAACAAAGCCAGAGCATCGACCACGAACTGGTTAGCGAGTTTCGAAACTGGTTGCTCAATAACAGCAGTCCAGTTTACACCCGATAGCAGGTTTGAAGCAATCATTGGAATATTTCTCCCTCTAAATTCGTTGCTATGGCGATGGATCCGGCAAGACTCTGCAGGTCTGCTCCAGACAGTGTGGGAAATTCAACTTATTTATTGTATTTCTTATGATACGCTTTTTAAAATTGAATGTGTCAATTGACACACTTCCAAATTTTTTGTGTCTCATTTGACGCGTTATGAACACCATTGACACACTTTTTTTATGTTATCAAATGAAGAAAATAATTTGAAATTCTACAACAAAAAGATTACAATATGAATTTTGCTATGAAAGGTAAGTTTATATAAATATAAGGAAAATGAAAAATTCTATTGAATATTAATTCTTCTTGCATTATTAAGTATACACATACATTAAGCCTTGTACAGACAACTCTTGTGTATTTGGGGCTCTAATTTTTTTTGACACACGTAATATTCTTAAGTGTGTCAAATGACACATTTAAAAATTTTTAAAGTCTCTTTTGACGCATTTTATCAAACTATAAATTCTCTTTTGACACATTTTCTCTATGGAAGATGTCTCTTTGACACATTTTTTTGCTTTTGACACCCTCTGGGGTGTCAAATTCCCACACTGGCTCCAGATCCGACCATAGCAGACCCGCCAATTCTGCCATAGCATAATATCTACCTCCAGTTCCGGCCATAGCTACATTTGCCTCCAGTTCTGTCCATAAAAGATCCGCCAGATGCTTCTAGTTTTGGCTGATAAAATCTAAAGATATTTGCGACAAACATATTTGAACATGTTCAAAGAGAACGAAATAACATACATGTTACCAAACGGATTGCAGAAAGATCTGAGCTGAAGAAAAGAATATGTACAATAACAAAATAGAACAATGAGAAACCTGGAAAGGATTGGGATGGCATCAGTTTCCAGTTCGGCTATGGCATCGTCCTATTGCGATGTCGGATGTCTGTGGAGAACCCCCAGTTGAGAACGCTGTTGGCGGCGCCGCTAGAACAGCATCACCCAAAAGTTATCTTACAGAAAAACCCTTGTAATCTAAGGTAATTTGGGGGGGATGAAGATTACGACGAAGCAATTTCTACATCAATATCATCTTTGATTTTTCTTGTAATATCTACATCAACTCTAGAACCACATAATATAGTAGGTCCTTTATCTCTTATACTAATGTTGTATATTCACACACTAAGGCCCAAGTTTTACAATCACTTGAATTACCTTCCTATAGAAGGCGGACTTCTCCTTCGTCGCGAGCAACTTTGTGACATCTTCATCATACTTCTCTTTGAGGAGCCGGATTTGCTCCTCCGTTTGTGCATGAAAGTTCTCATTTCTTATACACGTACTTTGTACAAAATATCAGTAGAGGTGGAGCTGGAGCTGGAGGCTATTGGAGAAGACTTGTAGAGTGGCAAAAGAAGAAATGCGAAAGAATGGGAGAAAATGAATAGGTGCAGAGCTTTGAAATAAGGACAAAAGACAATGGCATCCAATAGTTTATATAGGAACCACAGATCCGTAGAATTCTGTGTCTGCCATTACCAAGAAAGTTAGTATGTGGAGTTTTGGAATACTATGAAAGAGAACTTAATAAATTTCTTCCAAGGGGTTTGGAAAGCAAATATCATGAGCCCAGCAATTAATGCAGGTCAGATAGCCCTTGTCCCTAAGGTGGATAACCCTGCTGTTCTTGGAGTTTGGAGACCTATTACTTTGACAAACACCATTTACAAGATTATGGCTAAAATTCTAGCCAACAGGTTAAAACCTATTCTCCAGGACATAATAAGCCCTTGTCAGTCAGCCTTTCTTCCTAACAGGAATATCCTGAACAATTTTATTGGAGCTAGTGAAGGCCTACATTGGAATAGGCTATCTGGGCAGAATTGTATGCTGGTTAAGTTAGACTTCAAAAGAGCTTATGACTATTAATTGGGAATTCCTCAAGAAAATCATGAATCATTTGGGATTTTCAGATGATATTTACAACCAGATTTGGAGAATGAATGCCACTGCTTCCTCTGCAATAATTATCAATGGTTCTCCTACCAAATTATTTGAATGTAGAAGGGGTGTCAAATAAGGCTGCCCATTGGCACCATACCTATTCCTAATTGTTGCAGAAATGGTTACAAAATTGACATTTCATCTACACAGCACTGGGAAAATTCAAGCTCTTAACATCCCTAACTCTGTTGACCCTTTTGTTATCATGCAATATGCTGATGACACTTTTGTGTTTCTGAGGGAAGATGATCAGAGTTTATAAAATTTCCTTGAGGCTTTAGAATCATTTGGGGAGGTGTCAGGGGGTTAAGCTCAACAAGGACAAATGCTCCATTGTTAGTGACAGAGACCAAACAGACATATTGGGGATAAAGCTGATTGGGAGGAATATGGCCACCAAACTTCTTGGTCTCCCCCTGGCTTTAAACAGTACCCTACATGGACTCTGGGAGCCTTTGGTGAACAGGTTTAAGAAAAAACTTATGTTCTATACTTCATCTCTTTCACTAGCTGGTAGAGTGAAAGTGGCTAACTCAGTCATTACAAGCTCACACATGTACTTTTCTTTAGCCATATTATATAACAGTATTGAGAGTGCCATAAGGAGATTTATTTGGCAAGGTTCACACAAGTTTGCATGGGCTGATGTTATCAAACCAAAAACCAAAGGAGGTCTTGGATGCGAAGACCTATTCCTTCAAGCACAAGCTTTGGCAGGGAAAATGGTATGGAGGGCAAGTCATAGTCATAGCCCCTCTCCTGCTCTGAAATTGATCCATTATTGGGTGGACCAATCTTATCCTGTAGGAAGTCACACCCTTAAACATCTTTTGCCTGATTCTGCCTTCTTCCAAGCCACACCAAACTCTGATTCATCCCCTCGCATGAGAAGAATAATTCAGGCTTGGAATCAAGCTCTGCTTTGTTTTAGGCCCCCTGAGCTGGATGCTAGATGTAGAGACATTAATTTTTTTTTGCATCCTTCCTTTGGATTTAATCAGATTCAGAATGACTGTCTGGCCCTCACTCGCCCTCAGAAGTATATGCAATGGTTTAATGCTGGCCTGCAAAAGATAGAAGAGCTTACTGACAAAGAAGGGTGGCTGCCTTGGGAAATAGTGCAGACAAAGACTAAGGGGTCAACGCTGGATAGGAAAATCTATCATAGAGTGACAGGTATTGTGAACAATTTTAGGGACCTAGCTAATAATTCTAATAAATGGACTCTTAAAAACAAAGAAAGCTATATGGTCAAGGATATCTACAAAGCTCTATTGGACAACCAGGATTCCAAGGCAAGCAGATTATGGGGTTGTGAGGAGGAAACTTTAGCTAAAGTTTCCCACAGTGGTTGGAAAAGCTATGTAGCTAGTAAGATTAAAATCTTCAGGTGGTTGGTACTATATCAGAGCTTACATACAAATGCTGTAAGACACAAATATGATAGTTGAGTTGGAGATACCTGCCCCCTAGGATGTGGTCAAAAAGAAAGCTCCAATCATGTATTCACATGCCCCTGGTTGGAGGATTTCTGGGTCTGGACATCACAGCTGAATCAGGGTTGCTCGGGGAATTTACTGCAGGAATTCCTAAACAATAACAATAAGTTAACCCAAACCACTAGAAATCTGTGTCTGTGGGTAATTTGGAAACACAAAAATGAGGTGGTCATGAAAGGCAGGAATCCTAACATTATCTCCCTTAAAAAGGCTCTTCTGGATGATACGGAGTCATAGTCCGTATCATAGCACGGGGGAGTGGTCCACGGCGCCAGGGTTATGGGGCATGGCAAAATATGGCAAAGTTGTGGAACTATGGCAAGGTTGTGATATCTAGGATGGGGTCGAGAACCATTGGTTGGAGAGATATCAAGGGGAATCAATAATCAAGCAAAAGGGGCAGACTATTTTGCACAAAAAGGGCCATAGATAATATCCATATGATAAGTGATATAATCTAATTAAAGACAAGGAGATATTCTGAGAAAAAGGCAACTGCATGCTAAAAAAGGCTAAAGTCGCAGAGAGATCTATAAATAGAACCGAAAGGTCGGATTGCGGCGATCTTTACCTCTTTGGAACCAACTCGGAGTCTAGTTTCCGAATTGGGGCGGCACGTATCCTAATTCATCTGTATGAGGGAGTAATTGCCGAAAAGGTGACAGGGGGTCACAAATTACTGCCATAGCGAATTCACAGATCTGCAATTGCTTTTTGTGATGCTACGTGGAGTAGCTAGACTAGCCTGGAGGGCCAATAAGCCACATATATTGTTTGCTCATGGTCTACGTGGAGTAGCCAGATATTGTCTGCCAAGCCAGTTGCCATTTGCACTGCCATAACCTTGTGGACCCGGTTGGGTGGTTAACCGTGTTCTTCAGTATTTGTTTGAGATTTATGATAATTGGATCTTGATCTTCAAATAAGATGCTGTTGTTGAGTAGTTTCTGTTTCCCCATAAACATTGGATCGTATCACTGGATATCTTGGCAATTACTGCCATGGCTCATAAACTTCTCAGGGGGGAGAAATATGATAATGCTTGGGATAGGATTGGGAAGATAATGGTTCTTTTCAATTCTTTACTACTGTTTTAACTGACTTTGATGGTATTCTTCACAGCTCATCAGAAGAGGCTAGTCAATCTGGGAGCTCCAATCATATTATTTGAGGATGATGACTCTGATGACCCCAGGATTTCAAGATCTGAACTGGCTGACACACTGATCAAACTAAAGCAGGAAATGATCCATGCCAAGGCTATAAGAAAGTCACTGAACCAGCATGAGTTATGGAGATTTAATGGTCTGAAACAAATTTTCCTCAACCTCTTCCACAAATGGCAGCAGGAACGGGAAGCTCATGTTATGTTGCTGATGGACTATACGGACTTCAGTGCCCGGAAACTTGACTAGATGCTCAGGATTTTTGGAAATTCGAAAGTAGACGACCTCACTATCCAAGATTTGGTGGATATATCTTAATTTGTCAACAATCTACTTTAGTTTCCAGACGGTAAATAGGCCCTATTACATAATGGCCCTAAATTTTTGGATTAAGACTGATCATTATAAGATCGGTTAACTTATGGATGTTATGATATATATCAGTACTCTAGGTACAGGAATCTGCATCATCCAGGGAGATCCCCATGGATCGAAGCAGCATGCCTCCCTTTGCACAATGTATTTTTATTAAATGAAATATAAAAACAACCTTGCCCTCAAAAAAAAAAAAAAAAGGTGTAATAAGATCTTATACAGCGAAATGTTAACATGCACATAAGCAACAATACCATAGTTTCGCTCATATAATTGGAGTATTAGCTAGTTAGCTATACTTCATATTTACCTGAAAACACCTCCAGCAGTATGCATAATGGCAATATTGCATGTGGCAAAGACAATGCACATCGTCAAAAACTCAAGGAGTATAAAGATATTTGTGGCTAGTGATCCAGCAACAAAAAGATGACCATTTTAGCAGAGGAATACATCAATGAAATAAATGGCAAGGACTGATAGCCACATTTTAAGGTTAACTTAAAATGCACAAGGGTTCGAATGCTTTGCTACCATAGTTTTGGTATACAAGTGACATCAGAATAGACGATGGACCTGAACTTGAATAGGGGGATCATACATTGGCACCTTGGCTCATACTAATGCTAGCCAGTCTCTGAAGTAGAAATCCAAAACAAACAGTATATTTGTCATTATGGTATTTGCTTTATTATAGGCAAGTATGCTCAAGACAAGTATGGCTCTGGACTAATAGGACAGCGACAATGGATTCATCTTGATGTTGAAGTACAGTTTAGCAGATAGGATTTCTAAATTGTATGTAATGTACAACTAATTAGCCACAAGTCGCCATTTTTTAGCATATTATCTGGCTCAAGAGAAGACGAAAAAGAACTTGAATCCCTTTTTCATTGGAGTTAATTGCTCTTCAGAGGGACAAAATAATTACTCCTTGTGATGATGCACGTATAGATGGTTATTTTACAACATATTGTAAGTGGTAGAAGAAGGTATTATGCTATTCAATTGTTCTTCAAATATTTAAAGGAATCGTCTATGGGTATATATGTTTATGGTTATTATGCTACATATTCTAAACGAGTGCACCTTGGACTACCACAGTCATCGGTTCCGCGATCCTATGTTAGAGCCGCTGGGCACTTCTCGTTTTTCTTATAATTTTGAAGTATGAAATACGAATTTGCCTAAAGTTTTAATGGAATATCGAGCCTCTATAAAGCTTCGTCTAAGGTTTTAGAATATGAAATACGGGGGCTTGAACCTCTACCAAAATAACCAATATAATCAATGAGATAACCTGATGATTGCTTATTTTAAATCTATGTTATTTTTTTTATAACAACCTACTCAATTGTTTTTGGAATATGGTCTATGATTTCAGGAATTGTCATTTTTACGTCCATATCAAATCCCCCTGTTGTGCTACATATTCTAAACGAGGTGCACCATGGACTACCACAATCGTTGGATCTGCCGATCCTATGGCCCAAATCATACGTTTTTAAAATCTTAGAATACGTTTTTATAACATTAAAAACGTAAAAAACGTTGCAAACGTTAAAAACGTAAAAAACGTAAAAAAAAACTTTAAAAACCCCAAATTGCCTCTTTGAAACAGATTATATAACATTTTTTAATACCAGCACCATATTTGGGTTCCAATCAAATCACAAAAATGTGTATTCAATTCAAAGGTTTAATTTAATAATATAACAACTAACATAAATGTTTAGCTTATTATCATACTAGAGGTAGATAGAAGAGAAATGAATATAGGTAAAAAATAATTATATGAAGCAGCTATACCTTTGGAACAGTTTTGGATCACTTCCTGCTTCTATTTGTCACTTATGGCAGTCAGATCTTCAGAAGCAATATAGAAAAAAATGAATCGAAATAAAATTAGTTGTAAAAGAAGAAGAATGGAAAAGTTACCTTGGTCGACTGGTCTTGGATTGGCGCAAGAATTGTTTCCTGGTTTGCATGGTGGAGTAAAAACCTTTCTTTCATTGAGCAAAAAACCAAAATCCTGGTTCTACATGCATTCGGCATGTTTCTACATGCATGCGGCCGCTCATAGTTCCAAAATCTTGTTTGCTAGACTAGAAAATCTAAATGAAAGTCATTCAAGGCATTAGTAATGGTTTTTTTTTTTTTACATTTTTTGATAACCCCTGATGGTTGCAAACGTTTAGAAAACGTAGGGGTTTTTTAAGAAGTACTCTATGGTTAAAAACGGGATTTTTTAACAACACTGCGTTGGAACCTCTGAGCACCTCTCATTTCACTTATAGTCATTTATGATTGGAGGCACCTATGATTTTGAAGTATGAAATACGTGTTTGCCTAAGGTTTTGATGGAATATCGAGCTTTTATATGGCTTCGTCTAAGGTTTTAGAATATGAAATATGGGGGCTCAAACCTCTACCAAAATATCTCAATGTCTTGATAAGACTACTTTGGCCAATATAACCAATAATCTAACGTGATGATTTTTTATTTTAAATCCTTTTTTTTTTTTTTTTTTTTGTCCTTTGTCCTTATTTCAATGCTCTGCACCTATTCATTTTCTCCCATTCTTTCACATTTCTTCCTTTGCCACTCTACAAGTCTTTTCCAATAGCCTTCAGCTCCAGCTCCACCTCTACCGAGAATTTGTACAAAGTACGTGTATAAGAAATGAAAACTTTCGTGCACAAACGGAGGAGCAAATCTGGCTCCTCAAAGAGAAGTACGATGAAGACGTCGCAAAGCTGCTCGCGACGAAGAAGAAGTCCGCCTTCTATAGGAAGGTAATTCAAGTGATTGTAAATTTTGGGCCTTAGTGTGTGAATATACAACATTGCTATGAGAGATAAAGGACCTACTATATTATGTGGTTCTAGAGTTGATGTGGATATTATAAGAAAAATCAAAGATGATATTGACGTAGAAATTGCTTCGTCGTAATCTTCATCCCTCCCCAAATTACCTTAGATTACAAGGGTTTTTCTCAGAAGGTAACTTTTGGGTGGCGCCGTTCTAGCGGCGCCGCCCAACAGGTTCTCAACCGGGGTTCTCCATTGCATCCCAAGATCGCAATAGGACGCAGATGCCATAGCCGAATTGGAAGCATCTGGATCCAGATGCTATCACAATCTGAGCTGAAGAAAAAAATATGTACAATAACAAAATATGTTTCTGCAATCCGTTTGGTAACATGTATGTTATTTCGTTCTCTTTGAACATGTTCAAATATATTTGTCGCAAATAGCTTTAGATTTTATCAGCCAAAACTGGAAGCATCTGACGGATCTTGCGGGTCTACTATGGTCGGATCTGGAGCAGACCTGCAGAGCCTTGCCGGATCCATCGCCATAGCAACGAATTTAGAGGGAGGAATATTCCAATGATTGCTTCAAACTTGCTATCGGGTGTAAACTGGACTGCTGTTATTGAGCAACCAGTTTCGAAACTCGCTAACCAGTTTGTGGTCGATGCTCTGGCTTTGTTGTGGGCTGTTGCACAATCGGTTTCTGCGGGAAAATGTGGTTCTGGGTCATTTTCTTGGTCTCTTGCCATTGCTCCAGTGGCTTAGCTTGAGGAGCACGTCCATTTGTTGTTGCGAAAATTTTGCATGGGGTGCTTTCAATCGCCATAGCTATTCTATCATTCTGTGTTATACTAAGTAGTTTAAGGAGTTGCTCCATCTGAAGAGTAGAGTTTTAGATTGCCAATGGCTATGGTTAGGGCTTGATTGCAGCTCTCAGGTACTCCATTATCTATATTATGCTTCATTTTACTCTTGATCTTCTTCGACGGTCTGAAATGAGTACTTGCATCAGGGTTTGGTGATCTGCATCGAATTTGGAATCCTCTAAGAGCCTACACTACAAGGGCATTTCTGCTATTAGATTTTAGAATCCTTTTCAATGCGTCCATTGGGCTGGGTTTTGGCAATGATCCAGCTCTGAGCTACTTTAAATTTCTGTTTTATTTTGCAATTCTTGATCTTCTTCAGGATTTTAAGATTGGTGCTTGCATCAGTCCTTGGTCCGGCACTGATAATTGTTGGGGTCATTTAAATTTTCCTTTGTTCGCTACTAGCTTTAAAGAATGAATGGCATGTATTTGGTGTCAGCAAAATGCATAACTTACCAATTTGCTTGATCTTATTCAAATAGCCTCGAACACCGATCCAAAATTTAGAGTGAATTTTCCTTCTAATCCGTTTTAGGGCATGCAGATGTGGAACTGGGCTGGAGTCTATCGTGTTGATGGATGATTTATTAGAGTCTTTTGAAATCGGGTAGCTTAACAGTGAACAAAATTTACTTGTGGTAAACATGAGTTTGAATGCGATTTTCTCTTTTTTGGCCAATGATGCAGACAACGGAAGCATATAAATGATGGGAAATAAAACTTAATTTATCAGCAAGTCCAAACCTCAGGAAAACATTGCTGGATGCTTTTACGCTCGCTTTAGATCTCAATCCTTTTGTTGTTCCTTTTTGCCTATGCAGATTGCTTCAAGAGATCCCGTACAACTTCTTGTGTATTTGTCATTTGAGTGCTCATCTTTGAACTTTTGTTTCAAATGTTTGCCAACATGAGGCTTAAAATCCATGCCTGCAAATTTAGCAGTAAGTAGATTCAAAAAATACAACTCCAAACATAAATCTGAGCATCAACATAGCCTGATAGGAATGTCACAATAGCAATGAGCACTCTAAAACTTCAGGTTGCACTTCAGAAACATCAAACATGCCAAACTTAGATGGTGTATAAAAAAAAGTAGACAATTCTAATGATGTCGAAAGCAAGCATTCTTCATTGAAGGATTATCTCAATGCCCCCCCCAATAAAAAGATAGATTCTTGGCCTCATTGATTCAGCACCAAACCATACCTTTTAGTCCTCCAGCACTTGACCTGCTAGAGGCTCCTTGCTTTTCTTCGACTTAAAAGGCATTCCATGTAGACTTTAAAACTTTTGTAAAGATGCACTCCGTAAATTTATGTGCTATTTCTGCTTAATTCACTCATATTCCCAGGGGAATTCAATTGTCATGCCATCCATCTCCTAACTTGTGTACGAACATTGTGATAACTGGCCCAATTTGTAAATGGGAAGTGCTTAAGAACTCCTTTGCAGGATAATGAGTTCAGGAAGACATAAAGTACACATCTAGCTGAAAGAAGGGATAGATATAACTAGTCACTAAAAGAATTCACCTATTTGCTCTGCCTTATAACTTGACTGCATAACGTTATTTGCTAGAAAAAGGCATTTTTGCAGGTAAAGTTCTAATACCTGACACCTACATTTGCACCAATGAAGGAATTCAAGTGAAGTGGTTTATCCGCTTTGCACAACACTTCGATGCCCCCATCTTCCACGTTACGAATACCAACTTGAACACTCAAGCATTTTTTATATTCTTCATTCCTCAAAGTATATTCTTCATTCCTCAAAGAAAGAATGCTGGAAGATTCACCACGCTCAAATCATAAACTTAAATTTCCTCTAATTTCCCTGTCCATCATAGCTGGCATAGAACGGAACGGTTTTAGGAATGACAAGCCTTGAAGATTCGGTACGGTTAGCTCATTTGCATGGAATGGAACGGAATGGCAATGTTGAAAAACCACTTAAAAGTATCAGAAATGTTGAAATGTGTCAAAACATGACATCCGGATGTGATTTTCATAACAACAAAGTCTTTAAAACACATTAAGTGCTAATCTAGAGTATTTTTGAAAGAGTTCTATGCCAACTATGCTGTCTATCCATCTAATCAACAGTTAAAACATGAACCACGTAGTAAAAAAACCCAGCTGGCTGCAAAGTGAATAGCCTTATAATGCTCACCGCGTTGTAAAAAAAACCGAGATGGCTGCAATGTGGATAGCCTGGTAATGCAAAAGTGTTAAAAAGAGGACCGTAAATGGCTTTGGAGCATTGCAGACACTTTTTTTTAGCGCATAAAAATCTTACAAAAGCACAGAGCTTCAATATTGATGAGTGTGTTTCAGGAACCTTGAAGCACCCTTTTTATTTGAATATTGATCAGTGTGTTTCAGGAACCTTGAAGCACCCTTTTTATTTGAATGTTTGATATTGATGCCAGGCCAACATTGAATATTACTAAAGCACAAGTAATCTGGATCTGGCATTTTACAGACAACTATTTTATGGATGGTCTATCGAAAGACCATGTCAGTTTGATGGGGAGACCATGTTGGGGAAGAAGTCCAAGCGGAGAAACCTGTCTATAAGGGGCATGGATTCTTTGGCAAATTCCTGGTGTGCAGGATGAACAAAGTAGATGTCTGGATCTTGAGAACCCCAGAATGTGATAATGTAAGCATGAGTAAAACCCAGTTCTTCAAATCCCTTATACAGCGCAGATCCAGTATATCCCCTGCAGGAGTTTCCAGGCACTCTTAAGCTCTTTACAAAAACTATCTATTCTATCATCCATGATCTGAAGGCCTTAACCATCTGAGATATGATATATTGGTTAATCATGATATAGACATTAGTTTGCTGCATGTTTTTTTTAAAAAAAAAAGGAATAAAAGATTTACCATTCCATACTCTTGATTTCGGAAATCGCAGCAGGAAGCTTTAAGTAGATATTTCTGATGTACCTCCTCCCTCTTCTCTTCTGAGACATCATCCTTAAATTTGACTAACGAAATTCGCTTTACCTCTCCCATCCTTTACGCTAGAAAGCAGATAATGTTGCTAATGTTGCTACTGTAGAGAAAGGCTCAACTTCACATGTTAAAATACTGTAGCTTCACATGTTCAAAGACTGCCACGACACTGACAATATTACATGGTTGTCTTCTATTCAGAAAAAAGTCAACATCCCATTTTCCCGTTCGCAGTGCACGTTAGAATTTCCTTTGGCTTGTTATCAAATTTGAATCTAAAAGTCCAAATTTGAATTAAAAAATCCTAGTAAGTCGTATTTAATTAAAGTGGGACTCATTCCATTCCCATTTTTTTTCGGAACCCTGTTAATTTACACAAAAAGAAGCACCCCGACCCGAAAACTGGCCATAATTGGAATTTTTGTCTATTAGTGTGCATCCAAGCTTTTCTTCCAATTTTCTTGGATAGCGTGTCGAGAACAAGAACAATGCAACGCAAACATGCATTAGACCTATGAAGTTCTAATTGAAAAAGATTCTTAGTTGAACATTTTGGCTCTATTTTCTTAGGTGGGTAGACAATAGATCACAAATTCCAACAAAAATTATGCAAATCGTTTACTTAATCACCCAAAAATACTAGTTTTGAGATACCTTATATTTATAAATGGGCTCATTACAATATATATTACAGTGGGTGAAGAGACCATAGTGGTCGTATGGGCACAATCATTACACCCTCTTCACACATGAACCACCTAGTGCAAAGGGCGCGTGGAGCTCTCTCCTAGTCACGGAGCAACTTACAGACGATAGAAATTTGTATGAGGAGTTCCTTTATGGGCCACGTGCTTGTATGTCCAACTAATGTCACCGCCCTCTTCTCGGCACCTTTCTTTAATGAACTGATCTTTTCATTGCTCCCAAGCATGTACTATTTGGTCGAGATAAGGACTGCAAGAGACAAAATAAAATTAGTCAAGTGATGCTACATGCAAAAAAAATAAAATAAAACACAGTTCTTAGGGCCATTTTTGGAAAATACAGGCATGCGAAAGGCAGCTCAGAGGGAAAAACGCAAGTTTTAGGGGTGAGGCTTTCTCGACTCATGAGTCGAGAAAGGCAACTCAAAGCGAAAAAATGCAAGTTTTAGGTGTCGAAGGCCTTTCTCGACTTCATGAAATGAGAAAGGCGCTCAAAGCTTAAAAACGGGTTTTATGGGTCGAAGGCCTTTCTTTCGACTGGCGAAGTCGAAAAAGGTACTCAAAGCTTACGGGTTTTATGGGTCGAGAAGGCCTTTCTTGAAACCTTCTGACCCTAAAACTCAGTTTTAATGCTTTTAACTTTTCTTTTCTCGACTTCGAAGTCGAAAAGGCAGCTCAAAGCGAAAAATGCAAGTTTGAGGGCCTTTCTCGACTCGCAAGTCGAAAAAGGCAACTCAGAGTAAAAAAAGGGCAACATGTAAAGAGTACACATGTAAATAGCAACATATGCACCTATAATGCACATTATAACCTACGAGAGCCTATTAGACCTATGCATTAAATCTATTAATAAGCATTAGACCTATATATTAATATGTACTTGTCCCCATTTTGTGTCTTGAACCTTCAAAATGGGTTAAACAAGGTGTAAATTATATCATGATCTTCGCAAAGTTAAATTTTTACCTAAGGTCAACGTAAGGTGTAAAATATGATTATACAAGCACACATATAAACACAACCATGCTATCAATTTGCGACAAAAATTCAAATATTTACATGGGCCGACACTAATAAAATTATAGCCCAATTAATGGTATGTTTATAATATTTTAATGTAACCAGCTTTTTTTTCCCATTAACCTTAGAAAAATAACCCATTAACCTTAGAAAAAGAACCCATTGTCCACACTATATCCGTTTTTTTTTTTTACGTACACTCTATTATTATTCTGCTTTTTTCTCTTAATATTTGGCTTTTTTTTTCTCCCACCTCTTAAGTTAGAAATTTGAAATTGAAAAGGGGGGGAGATTTTCGAAATTTGAAATTAAAAAGGGGGGAGATTTGGTACATACCTTTTGAGAAGAAGAAATTTGGTACACTTACGAAATCGTGGCTGGCTATGGCGAACTCTCAAGATCCTGGCTATGGCATGGAAGCGGAGCTGTGCTATCCAAGAACCATTTCCTTTCATCTGCTGCGTTGCATAAGATCTGTCCTTGAATCCGTGATTCGTATTCCAAAGCCAAGGGAACCAGTTTTGCACTGCATAAGAAGCTCGGAAGCCAGATTTTCAGAGCCGGATTTCCTGAGCTGAGCCAGATTTCCAGAGCCGGATTTCCAGAGCAAGATGCGAGGTGCAGAGCCAGATTTACAGAGCGAAGTCAGAGGCAGAGCCGGATTTCCAAGCCCTTTCTTCATCTGGCATCGTATCAGAAGAGCAACTGCCAGTTTCAAAATACCTGTTGTGGCAGCACAGAGTATAAAAGAATTCCGATCTGTTGGCAAAACTGCCCGATCTGTTGTGGCAGCACAGAGTCTGATTGAAAAATGTGAAGGAGAGATCAGAAACAGGGGAATTACCTGAGGATTTTTAAGCGAAAAGGAGAAGCATAGTCCAGTGGAGCTGCGGCATCATGGCCACAGTTGCGACGAATTCATACGCAGAGCACCAGATCATGCCCTGCATCAGAAGCCTTGTGATCTTCATCATCATCGCGCCTTAGGCACCGCGCAACCACTGCCGGATCCATATCGCATATGAATATATGCGAGGTTGAAGAAGAGCAAGCTTATATTAGGAAATCCAGCAATTTGTTGTAGAGCAAGATCCATCTACCCATTTTGTATTTCCTTTTGTGCTTTCTCTCGCAACTGTTTGGTCGATCCATGGCTTCCCCTTTAATCCTATCATGCTACAGATGTGGGCTTTGGATTCCTGATGTAAAATCATTTTGAGAAACTACAGAAAACACAGCCGTTTGATGGATCGATTGCTTTTGATGCCTGCAGAAAACACAGCAAGAAAACACAAGAGCAGAGTTCCATGGCGTGCTCTGTATCCAGCCTTACGACCACCAATTTAGCCACAGGTATGCCTCCTTATTCCCCTTTCTCTCATCACAACATAATCTATTTGCATTCTTTGATTTGCAGGCATGTTTGTGGAGGCTCCTATTGATCGGATCATTCCGCATCTCACCCATTCCACGTCTTTTCAAAGAAAATTTGGCCCTGCCTTCCATAGCCTCGCCCTGCCTTCGGCTATTCTGATGGATCAGAAGACCCACCATCTCTGCAAGATGGTGCCGGAAGTGCTCCTTCATGAAGCCCTTTAAAAAAACACAGCCATCTCCAGCTCTTAAGAGCCCTCTTTTCCTTTGGGCGGAAGAAAAAACGGCACAGATCGACGAATTTGCCATAACTCTGTCGCTGCTTCAAAAAAATTGCCGGATTTGGATTTGGATCGCCTCCTCTTCTTCTGGATTCGGCGCCTCCAGATCTGTAGTATCGGAATACTGGAGCCGCCATAGCATGCTGAGTTACTTGTTTTCTACCTTGCTGCTATTTATTTCTTTTTCTTATTATTTAGGTTCATTTTGGCCTTGCGTTTTTTAGGCCTTATGCCTTATGCCTTCTCGACTTGTGAGTCGAGAAGGTTGAGAATAATAGTATTTAATTTAATACTAGTCGGCTTATTGATCCAGTCGGCTTGCCCATTCTCGCCTCGCGAGGCGAGTAAAAAATTTTGTTGTCATTATATTTAATATAATAATAATTTAGTTTATTAATGTATTTTTAATATTTATTTATTAATAAAGCTATAGTTATTAATACTTATATATTTATTCATATTTATTATTATTATTATTATTATTATTATTATTTATTTTATTTATTATTTTGGAAAGGGTGGGGGGAGACCCTTGCCCCCCTTTGCCCCAACCTCTCCTCTTTTGCCCCTTTTGCTCTTCTCTACCCTCCCCTCCTCGTTTGCCTCTTTGCTCTCTCTCCCCCCCTGCCCCTCCCTCCCCCTCCCCTTTCCTCCTCCTCCTTCCAACGTATCCCTCCCCGCCCCCTCCTTTGCCCTTTTTCTCTCCTCTCCCCTCCTCTTCTTCCAACTTAGCGCCTTCCCCTCTTCTTCCAACTTAGCCCCTTCCCCTCTTCAACCTGTGGCCCCTCCCTCCTTCTCCTCCTACCCTTCTCCTTATCAAGGTGTGCCCCGAGATTCGAGAAAAATTCCCAAAATTCCCAAAATTTGAGATTTGTCCCACTTTAATTAAATACGACTTTAGTTCTACTGATACCACTCTTACGAACCCATTATTGTAAGCAAATACCCTTATGACGAATTGCCCTTCCAGGTGGTCGCCCCTTTTTGATCTCCGGCTTCCATCACAAATCCGGCAGCTGTCTGGTTCTGCTGCCTAATCCCACCTGATGGGAACCCCTGCCAACGTGGCAGAGCCACGTGGCAGTATACTAGCAGCAGCACAGCCTGGTCGGAAGCAGATCCGGTGGCCCAGGTTTTCCAATGCTGCAACAGCAACCCGTTGGTGGCATCCCCGATTTAGGGGTGCTCACCATTTTAAAGTCAATGGTTTATAAAACCATTAATACACCTTTTAAACAATGGCCCTTTTAAAACCATTGTCACCTTTGCTACCCAATGGTTTATAAACCATTAAGGGTATTTCACCTTAGCTTAATATAACATAAGCCCAACTTTTATTTCATGGGTTGCCTACCCATTCAAGCATTGCCCCATTACATTATGTTCATAATGTACTTAGAGCAACCACGCAACTAAATCTATCATCCAGAAACAGTTGCACCCCTAGTCTAGGATCTACCAGGTGCACCATACCCTAGGTTAGAGGACAACATGCGACCATTACACATCTATGGCCCAACTACCATAGAACATTTCATTATGCCCAATGTTAATATGCATGCACAATATATAACCATGGTCTGTGAAAATATTTAGGCATAAAGTCCCCTCCCCCCTGGGATTCTTGTCCTCAAGAATCGGCTCCAGACCATTGAGCCATAACATCCGGATATTGAGTCATGAAACGACGACTCTGGTCTCTTTGGCGGATCCGCACTATCCGGGAATTCAATATTCTTTCAGGGGTAGGAATTCTATCCAACTCCACCATGTGTTCCTGAGAAGGCACAACATTCGCAGCTTTTCCTAGAGCTGGTCGCAACTGGCTCACATGGAAAACTGGATGAATGTCCACATTCGGTGGAAGTTGCAACTTGAAGGCAACATCACTATATTTCTTCAGAATCTTATAAGGACCACTGTATCTTGGGGAGAGCTTTGGTTTCTTTCCTGCAAGCAATGGCAAAATTGCTTTTGTTTTCAGATTGGCAGGGAAGGCCACACGAAGGTACACCATCTGACCTTCATGCAGCTCGATCGGGGCCCTTGACAAATTGGCACGTGCCCTTGCCCGATCCTAGGCCTGTCTCATATGCAATTGACACAACCCAAGTGTCACATCCATGCCTTCAAGCATACTTATAGCAGCATCAGTTTTCAGCCCTTCAAAACCAAGCGATACAGGTCCTCTGGGATTTCTCCCAAACATAGCCACAAACGGGCTAGTTTTGATGCTCTGTTGGAACCCATTATTGTAAGCAAACTCCACAATTGGCAAATGGTCCTCCCATCTGGATTGCTGAGTGGCCACATAAAATCTCAGCATATCCTCCAGAATCTGATTCAACTCTTTCAGTTTTGCAGTTGAAATCTGAACCATTCTTATGAATTCAACATACATCTTGAAGAATTATAATATACACAATACTCTCAATGTATATGCCTAAACATTGCTAAGCAAGCTAAACAAAGGCCTTTTAACTCCAGATGTACTCACTGGGGTTAGTCCTCGTGACTAAGTGGGGATCCCATAGCTGCCTCTGCATACATAGAAATACTCTGGAATGCTTGGATAAGCACAAACACAGACGAAAAACCCTACGTGAGTACAATGCTAAGGCAATAACAACATAATCTAAGGAAATACCAAACATGAACATCAGAAGCAAAGACATAGTCAAAATACCAAACCATCATGACACATAGCTCCGAGACAATGAGAAGCTCAGCCAGCCTACATACAGGCCCCGTTAGCAGGATAACGCTCAGCCAGCTTACATTCCAAGCCAAGCCCTGTAGCGAGGTGGTGGGGTGAACCTCGTATGCGCATACCCTCTCAGCCCACGTCTGGCACTGGAGGACCTCTTACCATGGGAATTCACAAGAGTTGACTGACGTAACAATCCCGGCCAGGAGAACTAATGCCCGGTGTCACAGAGCACAAATACAAAGAACATAGAACATGATTCATGCCGGAGCAACCTAGACCTAGGCCACCGAACCTAGAAGTCCGACCCCGGAGGATCCAAATACATAACAAAATACCAAGACAACAGTGAGACAAAGCAAAGACCATGACATGTGGTGTTCATTAGAATGTTTACTATACGTGTGCCTAGATTATACTGCTGCTGATGTTGCCCATACAACCTGCCCAAGTTGAAGTACTGTCACAAGCCTAACTATCATTGATGTTGCTCTCACACCTATGTATTTCACTGAACAAGAAAAGACAGTATCATTTCATACTGCACAACTTACCCCAGAACCATTCTCCCACGAGGATAATCCATTAGTTGTGATGTCTTTGATAAAATATAGTTCAACACTTAGAAACTTACAGTTATACACTTAGACTTACAGTGTTCCATGCCATAGCCTCATATAGACGCCCCCATGTGCCTCATATTGCCCCCTCGGCCCAACTTCAATTGATCTCTAAAGGTTCCATACTTTAATTTATCTTTAAGAACTGTTAGATAAGGTTTTTAATATTTTAATTAAAAACTCACCTTCCTTAGCTAAGGGATTTATTAATGCATCTAAGGTGGAAACCCCAGATCCCGCACTTCCGACTTAAAAATCTATACGCTCTTACGACCGCAACTGCTTGTAAGCCTTGCCAACTGACCTTTAGTGAGAGCTTCACTTCCAGGTGTCAAAGGTACAAGTTACTCATTAGCCTTAGATTTATTAACCGTATATTCCATAAGTTCCTAATTAATGCAAACTAGATGGTGCCCGGCGTTGCCGGGCTTTTCTACAATCTGAAAGATTGGTGATTTTATTGTTGGCTAGAAGAAAAAATGTGATAATTTTTGCATTTGACATGATTCTAAATAGAATAGAATAGAATAGAAAGAAAGGTATGAATGTGAATGTCGATGTGACGGGCATTATTGCATGTTTTGTGTTGATTTGGTGTGCAATAGAAATGCCCAAAGAAGATGCCTTTAGAATGACTCTCTGACAATGTGTCATACGTACTCTTACAATGATGGAAAACATGATAGAAAATTGCGGCAAAATTGTAGAAATCTAATCTAGGATGAGCATGGTAAAACAAATGGCTTTTGGCCCTCAAAATTCGCTAGCGTACTCTTACAATGATGGAAAACATGATAGAAATCTAATCTAGGATGAGCATGGTAAAACAAATGGCTTTTGGCCCTCAAAATTCGCTAGCAAAATTGTAGCGGAAGATGGCAAGGCCAATGGCATTTAGATATCTATTGGAAACTGAAATTAAGATGACGAATATGGATGTCCATATATATGAGCAGAGTCATTTTGTGGCATATAGATGCTCATCTTTATGTCAACCATTGAATTTCTTTTGCTTCACGTATGAGTAGTAATTTGATACACATCTACATTTTATCATAGAGGAATGGCACAATATGAGTTACAATCCATGTCCCTATTTCCTCAAGAGAAGCTGCAATTGCTTGCAAGACATGTGAATCAAAGAAACGCGTCCTTTAGCACATATTTGTCTTCTTTTTAAGAGTTGTAGAGCATGTCATGATGAGATTATCATATTTGGGATATATTGAAAATCATTCATAGAAAATCTAGATAATTGTATAAAGAAAGGCATCGGTCTCTACTATAGTTCACAAAGTGCAAATTCTCTACTATAGTTCACAAAGTGCAAATTCATGCATGTAAAACTTTGAGCCCTACCATATAGTGAGTGGCTTATATGTAATGAAGGTGAAACTGTAGACTCCTCTATGAATTTGAAATTAGCATATAGAGGGACACATATGAAATAGTTGCTTGCAAATGCCTAAAACATGCAATAGAATCAGTGTGTATACTATGAATTTGAAATTAGCATATAGAGGGACACATATGAAATAGTTGCTTGCAAATGCCTAAAACATGCAATAGAATCAAATGAGAAATAGTTGCTTGTAAATGCTCAAAACATGTAAGAATCAAACTCAAGGATAACCAAGTCTGCATGAACCCTAGGAGGCATATCATTTAGGAAATAAAATGTTGATGAAATGTTGAGATGTTTTTCGAATAAAAGCTAAAACATTTAAAAAATGCAACAGCAATAACCTCCACAACATGTCGCTCAGGTTTCAGTTAAATCCTGGGATGACATAGACATATATGGCTATAACTTATCTAGAAGTTATTCAGACTCCTTTGTTTCCTTTGAGCAATGAGGCATCCAATCATCCAAACGGTTACCATCACACGCTTAACAACACTCAAATATTAACAGCAAGAGGATGGAATCTCACAAAGCATGATATGCATTTATGAAACTATCAAAGACCCAGATAGAAATTATTTGGAATTTATTTAGGGTGCCCATCAACATGCCTACATCGAAATGAAACATGCACAGTTAAATTTAGTTGATGTATTATCATTTAGTCTATTGCAACATGGCACATTCAATAATGGAGATCATAAGTCCAGAATATAACATGTCATGTCTGCCTTCGTATATACTGTGAATGATACCATGTAATATATTCCATCTTCATATGAAGGATATTTCAAAATGACAATAGCGTAAGGACGAACAAATTTAGCAATCGTACATTCTGCATATCTCCATTAGACTTAGCATATGATGGGATCATCTGGATATTAAGTTTGGAATAATATATCTACATGGAATGAAAGACCAAAAGCAATGGAGGACGAACAAATTTAGCAGTCGTACATTCTGCATATCCCCATTAGGCTTAGCATGTGATGGGATCATCTGGATATTAAGTTTGGAATAACATATCTACATGGAATGAAATACCAAAAGCAATGGAGAACCAATTTTAAAAAGCAACTTACAATGCTGAATGCCATGGCGGATATCTATATATAGTTGTCTGCAACATAGAGCTATATCAGGAGAATGCCGCAGGCACCACCAACACTATAAAAGATTCAAAGATTGAGTCAAAGCAAGGCCTACCCAAAATTCCTCGAACGAAAGAAAATTTATTAAGAGGAGCGGAGAAAAACAAACCTAATAGAAAGCAATAGTATCTTTCGGTACTCCATACCTCTTAACATCTCTGATTTGCCAACGTCAGAAGATTCGACCCCATCACCAGCTTCTCAAACCTGGAAGGCAAAATTTGAATCAATGCAGTATATTGTGAAGAGAGAGAACTCTAAACAGGGAAAAACGATATTTTATGAGCTTCATAGATGATTTTAGCAGGAGAACTAAATGCTATTATTTGAAAACAGATGGCGGTTGGCGGTGGCGCTCCGAATTTTCCTGAGCGCTTGCACGGTGCGCCATGGTAAGGGTATTCGCGATTCTGGAACAAGGAGCTCGTCATTCATGTGGATGGCTTCAAGGAGAACCAAGTGAACTATGGAATTCACTGGTTATGCAGCAGTTCTTTCCAGATCATATGTTTACCTGCATTTTCTCGCATAATCTTGAAGAACCTGTCCTTGCAGAAGAATCTTGGTTAGGAGAATTTGTGGGGGATAGAAATGCTACTGCCACTGGTGTTTTTTGGGTTTTCTGTGATTGGCAAAATGAAAAAATCTCAGTCAGAATTTATTCATAAGAAAACAAAAAGTTGAACACGCAGTACTGCAATTTTTGGTTAGAAGTAGTTGTAGTTCGGTTAGTTTGCATGCAATGGAAAACAAAAAAAATATTTCGGACAATGGGATGGTATGTCAAGTTTCAGATTCTGAACAGAATGATCTAACAATGATTGCCAAAAGGATGTCTGTCATGTCAGACATTGAAAAAAAGAAATTGGCACAAATATTAATGGATTTGGGCTCTGTTAAAAGTCAGAATTTAGCGGGCAGTCATTATGGTGCTAAAGAATTGGGAAAGGAAAAGGAAGGTGAAGGGAATTCTGACCTTCTGGTAACCTTTGGAGATTTCTTTACCTATCTAACGGAACCAGAATTGGAGTCGGAGAAGACGAAAGGCAACATGGTAGCGACGAGGCAACAGTTGGGGATGGGAGCGGTCCAAAGGCAGCAGAACATTGTGAAGCCAATTCTGGAACATTTGAACCATTTGCAGGAGGAAGAAGCCGGAATTGTAGAGCAAAAGACAAAGCATGTTTTCCACGGTAAAATCCTGAAAAACCCATTTGTGGAAGCTAGACTAAAACAAATGGCCACTCGGGCAGTAATCGGCTGTGTAAGGCATGAGGGAGTGAAACTCCCAATGATAAGAGCCGAGCTCAAAAAGCTAGTTGACAGCATTTCAATTTCAAAAATCTACTGGCTTGATTTTCCTTTTTTCATTGTGGAATGTGGAAACGAAATTTCTGTCAAAATGCTGCTCAAACAGGGCACGATCACGAAGGCAAACACTCAAATCTTTTTCCAAAAATGGTATCCGGCCTTTGATCCTCGGGATATTAAGCAGCTTTTCCACCCTGCATGGACTTCAGTTCAAGGCCTTAGCCCAATTTACTGGAGTGAGGAGATTCTAAAAAACTTGTTTCAGGAATTAGGTGACTTTATTGGCATGGAAACAATGCCGGATCAACCCCCAAGGGTCTGGGTCGAATTGGATCTTCTCAAGCCAATTCCTGAAAGAATTGACTATTGTGATTACTTTGGGTTGAAGAAATGCCTCCCCTTGCAGTGGCGAGGAATCCCCACCCCCTGCAGTGCATGTGGTATCAGATTGCATGGAGGTGGAGTTTGCAAAGGCTTTGTAGAGAGGAAAATAAATGTTGAGCCCCCTAATCAGTGGGTCACTCCTTACAAAAAGCCTTCTTCGGCCCTAAAGAAGCAAAATGTTAATGGAAGTGTGAAAAGAAAGGCTCGCAAGCAGAGAATTAGAGAGGAGCGGGAAAAGGCAGAGCAGACATCGTTGGCCCGGATTAGAAAATCTGATGAAGGGAGTGTCAAGGTTCTGAACAGAGGAATTACAATTAGGGAACCTTCATCAGAGAAAAGCTCTCCAAATTCTCCTAATTCCCCCCCCCTCCCCCCCCCTATTCGGGATAAGGGAGAATGTTCCCACAAAATGTCTGAATTTCCTGTTCAGAATCTTTTTCCAGGTCGGGTTGAGCCTCAGATGGAAGGAACTGGTGAGCTTGTTAAGCAACAACCAGTGTCCTTAAGCCAGGAGAAAAATGAGGATCCTGGTGAGCTTTTCAAGCAACAGCCTGGATCCCCCAGACCCTCCAGCATTATTCTGGATGAACATCATGACATAAGGATGATTGAGAGTGATTCCAATGAGGAACTTCTTCCTACTAATGACCTTGTCATGTCATCTCCTTCACAACCTGGTGTTGAAGAGTTTTTTACTCCACAGACAACCAGGAAAAGGAACAAAAAAATGGTCCTCTTTAACTTAGATGGGTCTGCCTCTAATACAAGAAACAAATCCTTATGAAGATTATTTGCTGGAATCTAAGAGGAATAAAGGGTCCTTTGAAAAGAAAAATGGCTCTCATTGCAATTCAGGAAATGAAGCCGGATCTTATTTTATTACAGGAACACAGACTTCCCCCTTTTGAATCTTCAAAATTGGGGGATTGGATCTGTCCAGGCAGTGGCTCTACATGGGCTGCAGCCAATGGCACCAAGGGTGGAATTTGTACAATATGGAAAGGATTTACTTCCTCTGGATCATATGTGTCCCCCTTAGGAAGATGGTCTGTTAGCTTTCTCAACATCAAAGGTCAGTTGACTGGAATAATAAATGTCTATGCTTCTACAGAACCTCATGAAAGAGAAATGCAATGGAGGGAAATGAATTTCTGGATAGATCAACAAAATCATGTTCATAATTGGCTGCTAGCAGGAGATTTCAATAATACTTCCCTGTGGGATCAAAAGCTTGGTAAGAAGATCAATATGACTAAGAATGAGAGAAATGAATGGGATAAATTGGTTGGCAAATTTGTCTACCATCCCCCCTCCTCATCAGCCACATATTCTTGGAGTAATAAGAGAAAGGGTCCAGAAAGAACATTTTGTTTGTTAGATAGATTTTACACTCTTTCAGTTGACCTGGATTTGTGGGACCAGATTGTCATTAAGTCAGACTGCAGTAATTCCCCATTTTCCTCAAGTTATGGAGACTCTTGTCCTTTCTTCCCGAGCTACACAGGTAAGTACTCCCTTTAAATTCAATGTTCAATTGTTTGCAGTTCAGCGGTTTTGCTCTAACCGAGGGAGTATTATATATCTCTCCCAAGATTGGAAATAGCAGATCTATGATTGGGTTTGTCTGCAAAATTAAAACCTTGAAACATTGGATTAAAAAATGGGGGAAAGATTGGGCAGAAAAGAAGAGGAAACAAAAGAATGAAATTTACATTGAAATGAAAAAGGTAAGAGAATCTCTGTTCTTGGATAAAGATAATCAGACCTTGCAGGATCTAGAAAATCAACTGGAGATTAAAGTCAAACATGTGGAGGAAATGGAAGCTCAGTCTTTTGGCAATCGGTAAGTGTCATTATATCAATTGTATGGATAAAAGTAGTTCCTCCTTCTTTTTCAGGGCTGCTAAGAGTCGGATTATCAATAATGGCATCATCTCAGTTCAAGATGATCAAGGGGAATCTATTCAAGGGCAACTTGAAATTCAAAGATTTTTTGCTCATAGATATCAGGAACTATTTGCTAAGCAGCCAACATCTCAAACAGATATTGAGCAATTTTTTAGCATGATTGACTTGGATTCTGACTCCTCAATTGTTAATAATGAAGCCCTTATGGCTATTCCACAGAAAGAGGAGATTCTCCGTATCTTGAATTCGATGGCTTCTGGAAAAAGTCCGGGGCCTGATGGCTTTCCCCCAGAATTCTTTAGAGAATTTTGGGATATAATGCAGGATGACTTTACAACATTTGTGCAAGGAGCACGGGTGGTCGACGGCTTACATCCTCCCAATCAATGCTGGTCTAATTGCATTGGTTCCAAAGGTGGACCAACCTATGACCTTTTCTGATTGGAGGCCAATCTCTTTGACCAACACCATTTATAAGGTTCTTGCAAAAATTCTAGCAAACAGGGTTAAGCCTACCCTGGAAAGCCTCATTAGTCCCCTACAGACTGCTTTCCTCCCTGGAAGGAGTATCCTTGACAACTTCATTGGAGCTTATGAAGGATTGCATTGGAGTAATCTAACCAAAGCACTGCATTGCATGCTCCCGCTGGATTTTAAAAGAGCATTTGATACTATTAATTGGGATTTTTTGAGCAGGGCCATGGAGGTTTTGGGATTTTCTCAACAGGTGATCAATCTGGTCCTTGCCTTCAACAAGGAAGCCAGATCTACAGTCTTGATTAATGGCTGCCCCTCCTCCTTTTTCCCCAAAGAGGAAGGAGGCAAGGGTGTCCCTTGGCTCCTTACCTCTTCTTAATAGTTGCTGAGATGGTGACCAAGGTTACTCTCAAACTTCAACAGAATGGACAAATCAAATGCCTCCAGATGCCAAATGAAGGTATGCCTCTCTCTTTGATGCAATATGCTGATGATACTTTCATTTTTCTGGAGGATGATGGGAAAAGCATCTTTGCCTTCCTGTCTGCCATGGAGATCTTTGGCAAAGCTTCGGGAGTTTTATTGAACAGCGCCAAATGTACCATCCTCCTGGACTCTAATGAAACAAAAATTGCTGATATAGCAATTCTTGAGAAAGGGATGGCCACCAAACTGTTGGGTCTCCCTCTTGCACCAGACATGAGTTTGCATGGTCTTTGGTCCCCTATTACAAACAGGATTAAAAGAAAATTTATGATGTATCCAGCCTCTCTTTCATTGGCAGGAAGGGTTGAAATTGCCAACACAGTAATCACCAGCACGCACATCTATTTTTCATCTGCAATTGTGGCTGACAAAGCAACCTATCAGGAAATTCAGACTGCCATCAGGAAGTTTATATGGCAAGGGGACTATAAAGTTGCTTGGCAGAATCTCACTACACCTAAGGATTCTGGGGGCCTGGGATGCAAGGATCTTTTCAAACAGGCTCTAGCTCTAGCTGCAAAATTGATCTGGCGTGCTCTATGGTCTCCTCATCTTTCTCCTGCCTTGGCCTTTATCAGGTACTGGGTTCAGCAAACTAAACCTGTGGGAAGTAATTCAATTCAACATCAGCTACCAGATTCGGCCTTCTACCAGTTAACAGCTGGCCCTCATACATCTTCTATCATGAGGAGGCTTTTAGAGGCCTGGAATGAAGTGTCCCACTGTTTTCATGCAGATAATCTTCACAAGGTTAGTTCCAAATTTCATTTCTTTTGGCATCACAATTTACTTCCTACAGAGGCAGGATGCTTGGCTCTCAAACATCCGAGGAAATATAAAGAATGGAGTGATGCAGGTCTCAAAACTATAGCTGATCTTCGAAGTAATGGCAATTGGCTTACCTGGCATGAGCTGGTTGCAAGAATCAGTGATACACAGGTCAACAAAAAGATTTTCTCTGACATCTCTCGTTCCTTGAGCAACTGGGAAGATTCGATGGATCCTATTTCATGGAGTTGTGAAGGAAAAAAGAGATACAGTGTGTCCAAGATCTACAAAATGATCATTCAACCTTCTGATCTTAAGGTCACTACAAAATGGGGTTGCACTCAGCATGAGGCAATCAAAATAGTCATTGATGGATGGCAGGCACACTGGCAAAAAAGATTCTTTTATTTAGATGGCTTCTGTTGAATCAGAGTTTGTCCACAAATGAGAGAATAGCAAAATATAAGGCTGCTCAGTCTAATATTTGCCCATTAGGCTGTCAGCTTCCAGAATCCAATTTGCATGTCTTTCAGTGCCCGAGACTTCTGCCCTTTTGGCTCTGGTCAAAAAATCTTTGTAAGTCCACTCCTGGTTCCTCTTCACAGGAATTTTTTGACTTTCTAAGTTTCCCAAGTGCCTTCTGTGGTACTTTGAGAACTCTGGCCCTTTGGTCTATTTGGAAGCATAGAAACAGAATAGTTCATGATCACAAAACATTTAATCTCAATTGGATCAAAGCCTGCTTTCAGTCCCTGCTGGTTGAGACAGCCATAGCTCACAGAAGAAGCAAGGGCTTAGCATATGACAGAAACTGGGATTCTTTAGGGAGTTACCATGGTTTTTATGCTTTCTTTAAACTTACTATCTCTGATGCTGATGTTGACATTGACAGATTTTGTGACTGAGCACTATGATATGGTTATCCCCCCCTCTCGTGGAAGATATGATCCAAAACCGGCTTTTGAACAGTGGACAAGAGGGGTAATCAAGGCCAAAATGATTCACCTGAAGCAGCACATTTTGGCTCAGACAGCTTTGGGAGTCATTCTCGATGATGAAGATCTTTGGTGGTGGAATGATCTGAAGATTTATTTTGCTGCAAAATGGGAGGAGCACTTTGATATCACCTCTGAAATCATGCTGCAGTTCATGGTCCATACCCCTTTGGATCTTGATGAGCTTGAGACAGTATTCCATATTGTCCAGGTTGATCCATTGGAGTTTGTTTTGGGCTATGAGTAGAAGATTACAGTTCTGTTTTCTGTCTTGAACTATTACAGACATCTGACCACCTTTTTGACTAGCTGGTACAGCAAATTTTGAATATCTAGCTGTGCTATGCCTTTTTCAGTCCCTTTTTGGGACAAGTAAGCATTGCAAGGGTTCTTCCTTTTTGCAATTGCTGTATATATTCATGTAACCTCTTTTGCATGTAATATTAAATCTGCCTTAACCTCAAAAAAAAAATAAAAAAAATAAAAATAAACAGGGAAAAACAAACCGAAAATTGGAATAGCTCAAGACCTCTGGAAACTCTTATTCTTGAAGAGTGCAAATTAGGGCAGTGCAGCTGAGATGGTGGAATCCATTTACCTGTAGAGGTTGCCAAGCAAAAGGATGTAAAACAAATGGACCCATCCACTAAGCCGAGCTGCATGTCTAGATCGCTACCTATAAGTCACCGTGTCACAAAAAATAAACTGGGATCGGATAAGCAAAAACATGACAAAAGACCAATGGACACGACTTTATGTACTTAACTTTGAAAGTTACAGAAGCTTATAAAGTTACAGGAGCTTATAATTGATAGGGCTTTTATATGTCCATAAGACATGTTCATTGGCCAACAGAAAGAATAAGATAATGCACGTTTGCTTTTGCTTTCTGAAAATTTTAGTCTTCTGCTAGATTATAGTTTGAACTAACAGGTTTTTTGGGTCTGCTAAAGAACCAACTTCTCTGTGTCACATAGAATCCATGTTTTCTTAATCCACAAGCAATTTAAAAGTTTCTCTGCACACTTCCAACAGAAAGTGCAGCCAAAGCCTGCATATATAAGGAACTGGTTTTTTAGAGTTATTTCACTGTCTATTAAGCAAATCTTAAAAACTGCTCGATCTCAAACACTAAAAGCTGGAGTTGAAATCAGTAAACCATATAAAGCAGTGGTTCACTGGGTATGGCTGTAGCTCTGAATTTTGTATCATGTGACGGCCCAAAATAGAGCAAAATTTTGGAAGTGTAGACTTACAACAACTGGGGTACCTAATTTACAATGTGCATGCTTGAAGTTATATGATGTACAGACTAATAGAATCAACCTAATCCAGGAGGAGATTGTATAAGAGCTAGTGTTGGATATGCTATGGATGGAATACCTGAGATCTTCATTAGATCAACACTACAGGATATAGAGAGAAGCTGATCTTTGCAACTGTGCTGCTATTAGCAAATGAATGAAAAATTAAGTGTTGAAGTTTCAAATGGACTGGCTGGCCAGGAACATGTTCCAAAACACCCATGACTTTATTCCACCAGAATCTATGCTGCAAACTGTACAATGGAACTGGAACATCAAGACTCACAAATGCAACTCACTAATAGTTGTAGATGGCAAGGCCATCCCTGGGGTAAATATCAGTGCCCAATAGGACCATGTCGCAATTATATAAATCTAAAAGCAATTTAAAATGGAAGCACAAATGATGTACATGTTGCCTCTTACAACAAACTGCATATTTTAAGCAGGCTATATACTCTCTGCAAAAGTTCAGAGGTCCTACAATAATATGCTTTGAGACTAATATGAAAGCTTACTTGCAGCATGCAAAAGAGACATCAGATGGAACTCAATCCAATAAGCTAGCAGGATGTAACTTGAAAGCTTTTATTTCAAGCAGATGCCTTATACTTGCCGCTATTGCCCAACAGATATGATATGATAGAAAGCTTAGGAAAAAAGGAAAGAGGATAAAGTTTTCACATGGAAATTGCATAGAAACCAGCTCGTAGTGGGAAATCGGTGCCAGGCAACAAAAAAGAGTTATAGAAGTAGGTAAGTAGCTTTGGTAGAATGCAAACATAGGGACGAATTTGGCAACAGGAGCTTATATCAGAGTAAATGTTTAAACAAATACACTAAATGGTAGTCAAAGAATATACCACAACAAATCTAAAGAGAACCTTTACCAACAATAACAGATCAATCTATCTGATTTGAAGTTTCTGCATGCAATACATTCAGTTGAGCAAACGACACTATGGACGGATGTCTGTCTATAAAGGCAAGTTATGATAACATTCATGATCCCTCACCTTTCGGAGAATTGAAGTAGTTTCAAACATGAACTGCATTGCTCCTTCAGAAGTCTCATTCCAGCAAAAGTCTCCTGTGAATGATACCATAGGTTAGTGTTGGTAAAGACCACATCATAATTGCAGTTAAAGAACAATTTAGTGATGAATATATGTTGCAGGAAACAAATCCATCTAGCTTCGCAAATGCTACCATATGACGACTGCAAATTATGACATGCAATGGGAATTATGCATCCCAAAGTATGTCTACATCATATCTGAAAAAATGGAGAACCCATGAGATCATGCATATTGCATATTTTGCAGGTCCATGAACAAAAGAGATGACAATTTGGCACATGAGCATGTTTGCATGGACTGGGATGGAATCCTTCAAAACCCTGTTATAAGTCCTTCAAGCAACAATGGAAAATGAAACAAAGTAATATTACATAACAACAATCTCATAATGTGCAACTTAAAGAAGACAATCTGCAACTCTAAATCGTTCAGGTTTAAAGAAAAACTATACTAAGAAATTGACACACAAAGGATCTAACCGAGATTCCTTTCTATCAATAAATGCACACATGACATTATTCTTTAAAATACTTTTAACAAACTGGGGATCTTATGACGACATAACTTTTAGTACATACCTCCAAGCTCAACAGGAAAACCTTAGAACCTGATTATCTAGGCCTCAAATTTTGAAACTTTGAATTTTCTTCTTGGCTCACCTGGATACTGCTTCATGCTCCTCATAAGAAACAGTGATCCAATCAGGCAAACAGAAGTAGCTCTTTCCACATCAGCTTCCACGGCGCCATAAAAGCCATTTTTCTTGCTTCTAATTTCCTGAAACATGCAGATAGAATCATAACAGTAGCTAGAACGGAAAGAAAATTAGATTAGGTTGATAGAGAATAGGCGCACCTATAGCTCTGTAGCATGCATCGTCATAGCCAAGTTTTGAAGCTCCAAATTTAACTTCCACAGATCACGAAAGAAGTTCCTGTGATTGCCATCAAGAGGAGGCTTGGAATCAGGAACCTGCAATCATGGAGGAAGGCCGGATGAGACTGCCAAAACGAAATCAAATAGATTTCGAACCCCAAAATGCCGTACTCGAAATCATACCTAATATTGATCGTCTTTGCAGTGCATCTCTATTCCAATACCGGGCCAGAATGCATCAGCAACCTTGGCAATCATGCAAAGCATAGGCCAGGATAAGAAATCCACCGAAACTCGGGATGGATAACCATTAAATTCCAAAACACCAAACACAATATTTTTAGATTGTCGGAGTTTTTTTCCGGCGCCTGAACTCCCTCAAATCTTAGGAAATCGAGCTAAAAAAAATTCCAAAAATATTTTTGGCCAAACCGGAAATTTCCAAATTAACAAGATTGATTCAACCATTAGAAACAATGCATGTTCTTACTACTGGATTATGTAGTCCAACTCCTCATGCCTGGATCTCCTCTTTGGTTAATTCCTTCCTTTTCCTTAAGCAAGAGTGCAATCCAACTACATCCAATGATGACTTAGCTTCATATTTTCACATGCCAATAAGTATTACCTAAGCAATAACTCAATTAATCCAAACAAAACAATAAAAAAAAAGACAAAACTGTGAACACGACCAGCATAGCTCAATCCATCCTTCCAGCAATTGATTTGGGGCTTTTTGGAGCCCAAAGAATTCTGATTTGATCCTGCCTCTGTGTTCCAAAGAAGTCTAGACGGTTCCGCAGCAGTTTTAGGGTGATTTTCTGGGCTGGAAAATTTGCCAGGCAGACTTCTATCTCCATTCATAAATCTGAAATTTCTCCTTCCACTTCCAAATCTGACCCCTATGATTCAAAAACGGCCCTTTAGCATCAATTTCGGCCATTTCTCATGCATTTCCGGCATGATTTAACCTGCATCTCATGGGCCAGATTCAATTTCTTATATGCTGGCGCAGAATTCCGTTTTGCATAGCACTTACAGCAGAAAATCACTTCTTTATGTCCATGATGACTCCACATCGGTACATAGGCACCACATCCTCTCATCACAAATCATATTCTAATCATGCCTAGTTGCAGCATATGTCACCTCAAGAATCAATACAAACCCCACCTGATAGAAGAATATTTGATGTCGTTCCCAAGCTCTGGCATCCTCACTTGATCCGCCAATCCTCCCAGTGCAATCCTTCTTTGCCTTCATGCTCCAGGTTGCCTTCTCTTGCAAAAACCTTCACGTCTCCAATCCCCACTAAGCTCTCCAAAAATAACTCTTGCTTATATGCTCCATGTTGCATGCATGTTCTATCTTGCATGCATGTTCCATCTTCCATGCATGTTCTACCTTGCATGCATGTCAAGCATGCATATACGCACATGAGTACGTATACTAGTCCATCAAGTGGCCAAGATCATTACAGGTTGCACTTCAGAAACATCAAACATGCCAAACTTAGATGGTATATAAAAAAAAAGTAGACAATTCTAATGATGTCAAAAGCAAGCATTCTTCATTGAAGGATTATCTCAATGCTTCCACAATAAATAATAGATTCTTGGCCTCATTGATTCAGCACCAAACCATACCTTTTAGTCCTCCAGCACTTGACCTGCTAGAGGCTCCTTGCTTTTCTTCGACTTAAAAGGCATTCCATATAGACTTTAAAATACACTTCGTGCTATGAGTGTATCGGTTCTTCAGTCTTGATACTTTTCCTGCTGCAGTGTTCTAAGCCACTTCCAACTCTTGTCTGCCAACAGCAATTGAAAGATTATGATAACATCGATGTTGGAGATAGTCATGTTAACTCAGAGAGTGAAGGGTTCGAAACTAAAACGGCTAAGGTTCTATATGAATATCAATGTTGAAGTATGGGAGTATGGAACACTTGTGCTGAAGTTAAACCATTAATTCTATATTAGTGGTTAAAGGTTATGAATATTATATGGTTGTAAAATAGAAAGACTCGACGGTCGTATGCTGGAAAGACAGCTGCATATGATTCAATCCGGCAAGTCAAACTGTGAATGAATCGAAGATTCCTGATAGCTAAGCGGCCGGATCTGGCCCTATAAGAGAAAGTAGAAACCAAATATGATCAAGCTGCAATGGGGAACATGCAGGCTCGGGTTGTCGAATAAATCCAATATTGCTCAATAGTAATTTGAGTTCTTATAAAAGTTTATATGGTCTTATGCATTGATCTATTTGATACTATTGCATAGATAACTATTTGAAGTTCTAAAGTATAAGACTTAAGTTGCATTGATCAATCTTTTTCATTTGGTATCAGAGCAGGCTGAAATTAAAAAATGTCAACTAGACTAGGAGCTTCTCTTCTAAGTGCGGTTGATGTGTTTAAAGGAACAGGGGGCTTCCAAGTGTGGAAGAAAAAAATAAAAGCAGTATTAGAGGTTGAAGGTCTGTGGACTTATGTCACAGGAGAAGCTGAGCAGATTGAGCAGCTTAGTAGCAGAAAGGAGGCAGTTGTCTCGACTGCTTCAAGTTCAAATGCTAAGGATAAGGATGATGAAAGTCTGACTGAAGTAAGTTCAGAGGTAAGTGTAGCAGCTAAATTGATTGAAGCTAAAAGTATTATCACTGTCAAGCTAGGCTCCAGCATACTTCTAAAAGTCAGAGGTATGAGTCCTAGGGCAATATGGAAATACTTAATTGCTACTTATGAGAATAAAACATCTTCTCAACTGGATGTTTTAGACAGGGAGCTAAGGAATCTCAAATATCATGATAAAGAGGATATTACTGAGTTTTTTCAGAGATTGGATAACTTGGTTGCAGATTTAGAGGCAGCAGGAGTTATGATCACTCAAGATCACCAAGTAATGACTATTGCCCGTGCTTTTTCCAATTATGAGCACTTGTCTACCTTAGTCAGAAACATAGCAAAGAATAGGGAAAGTGCTGAATTGATGGTGAAGACTGAACTTGAGCTGAAAGCTCTTATTAATGAGACAAATGAACAAACTGAAATTCTGTTTGCTGGAAGGGGAAAAGAGAAAAACAGTGATAAGATGAAAAACAATTGTCCGAAGAATGTGAAGGAGAATAAATGCTATAATTGCAATGGATATGGTCATATAGCAGCAAGTTGTTCTAGTCCAAAGGACTATGCTAAGGGCAGGGGTAGAAATGATAATCCCAGAGGGGATTTTGCAAGGGGAAGAGGTTTTAATCCAAGGGGAAGAGGAAGAGGGAGAAATACCACAACCATTAATATTGCCAAGAATATAGAAACTGAAGGAGAAGAAGTAATGGACGAAAATTTAGAGGTAAGCAGCACTGCCCCAAGGATTTTAAATGCTTTAAATGAGACAAAATCTAAAGATGATTTATTTGTGTTAGATTCAGGAGCTGAAAGATCAGTCATAAAGGATCAAAGTAAACTCAAAGAAAAGGAGAAAAAGGGGTCCAGTTTTGTGCAAATGGGAAATGGAAGCATGCAAAGAGTGGAGCTGGCTGGAATGCTTGAGATATTTGATCTCTCAGGGGAACCAGTAGAACTTAGAAATGTACTTTGTGTACCTTCAATTATCAGAAATTTAATTTCTGTTAGTCAGCTTGTTGACTTAGGATATAAAGTGTGCTTTGAGAGAACACATTGTAAAATTTTCTTGGAGAATAAACTGAAATTCTTGGCAAGAAGGCTTGGCAATCTTTTTGCATTTGACAATGCAAAACTTGATGGTTCTATTAATTTGGTCTCAGTGCCTACAATCAAAAATTGGCATGAAAGGTTAGGGCACACGCATTTAAACAATATTCAGTACATGATTAAGCACAATTTGATTATTGTTGAACAAGGGAAAGATGAACATTTTTTTTGTGAAGGCTGCATGTTAGGAAAGCACACGAGATTGAGTTTTTCTAAATCACACAAAAGAGCAAAAGGAATTTTGGATTTAATACATACAAATCTATGTGGACCTATCAATGTAACCAGTATGATAGGCAAAAGGTATTTCATCACCTTTATAGATGATTTCTCCAGGAAAACCACAACTTATTTGCTGAGACACAAAGATCAAGCATTTAATGCATACAAGATATTTGAGCAGGAAGCTGAGAGACCGACAGGAAGAAAAATTAAATGCATCAGGTCTGACAGGGGAGCCTATCAGGGGAATTTAAGCAATATTGCAGGGCTCGAGGTATCAAAAGACAACTAACATGTAGGTTCACACCTCAACAAAATGGAGTTGCAGAAAGGAAGAACAGGACCCGATCTATGCTCAAACAATCAGGTATGCCAAACTATCTTTGGGATGAAACTGTAAAAACTGATGTATATATCCAAAATAGACTTCCCTCATCAAGCATTAATGGCAAAACCCTTAAATGTGGAATGGTCATATACCAACTTATGATATGTTTAAAACCTTTGGATGTGTAGGATATGTACATGTGCCAAAGGAAATCAGAAAGAAACTTGATGATAGGACCATTAAATGCTATTTAGTAGGGTATGAACATACCAAAGGATATAGAATGTTTCACTTGGAAAAAAGGCAGATTATCATAAGCAGAGATATTGTGTTTAATGAGTCAGTGATGTACAAGGACAGAAATAAGGAACAGAAATTGATTCCAGAAACACAGAATGATGAATACGCAAACAAAGAGAAGAGTTATGGTGACTTTGAAGATCGACCAGAGAAAGATCATAATGCTTTTGATGACGTGAATGCGGATAAGAGTCTGCTCAATGGTACTGTGTTAAAATTCAACGTCTATGATACTAATTGCTCGAAAAACAAATCAGCAGCTCAGAGGATGGGAAACAATCTGGGATAGAACCAGAAATGGAAAATGAGGAGGCCTTTGAACATGAAGATACGACAGAAATCAGAGATAAAAGGAGGAGAAAAACAGAAATAGAAAAATTAAAGGAAGGCATGCAAATAGATCATGAGGCATATGGCAGAAGTGACAGTGGAAAGAGTAGAAGACTTAACAATGATGAATTAGATATACATCAAATTATGGCACTTATTGAGCCAGGATTACCAAGTAACTTTGTTGAGGCTGTTAGTTCAGAAAATTATAGGGAGCAAGTGGATTTACAAGGTCAAAACAGGGATAAATGGAGAACCAAAGTATAGCCAGATTAGTGGCTCAAGGATTCACACAAAAAAGAGGTCTAGAGTATGAAGAGACTTTCTCTTCAATAGTAAAATTAACCAGCATCAGGGTTCTACTTACTTTTGCAAATGCACACAATTTGGAGATACATCACATGGATATAAGTACAGCATTTCTAAATGCAGAAATAAATGAGGAAGTTTATATGAGACAAGCTCCAGGGTTTGAACTTAAAGGAGAAAACTTGGTGTGGAAGTTGAAACGTGCTGTGTATGGGTTGAAATAAGCACCCAGAATGTGGTACAATTGCATAGATAACTATCTGCAAAAACAAGGGTTTATAAAGTTTTTGAATGATGGAAATATGTACATTCTTAACAAGGGAGATCAATTCTGCATTCTTGCTCTATATGTGGATGATAACATTCTAGTGTCAAGCAATTCTGAAATTTTAGAATATTGCAAAAATATTCAAACTAGCAAATATAAGATGACAGATTTGGGTGAGCTGAAAAAGTTTTTAGATGGAAGTTTACAGGGACAGATCCAAAAACACCTTGCAAATTACACAAATCAATAATATTGAAGGCATGTTGAAAAGATTTCACATGCAAGACTGCAATCCATCAAGAACTCCTATAGTTCAAGGCCTGAAATTGTCAAATGACATGAGTCCCAAGAATGAAGCTGAAATGATAAAGATGGCACATGTTCCCTATAGGGAATTGATAGGGTGCTTATTGTTTGTTTCAATCTCCACCAGACCAGACATTGCTTATACAGTCAGCTTACTCAACAAATTTTGTAACAATCCAGGATACCAGCATTGGATAATAGCTAAAAGAGTACTGAGATATTTGAAGTACACAAAAGATCATGGTCTCACATTCAATAACAAAGATTTGACACTAACAGGGTATGCTGATGTAGATTGGGCAAATGATGTAGATACAAGAAAATCCACTTTTGGTTTTTGCTTGATGCTGGGAGGAGCAACAGTTGTATAGAAAAGTAAAAAACAGTCCAGTGTAGCCATGTCAACAGCTGAAGCAGAGTACAATTCAACCACACTTGCAGCAAAGGAAATTGTTTGGGTAAGGCGTCTGCTTAATGAGCTTAAGTTTTTTCAAACATCTCCTACATTGTTATTCTCAGATAGCTTAAGTTGCATAGCAATTACCAGAAATCCAGTTTTACATCAGAGAACCAAGCAAATAGAATTACATGTGCATTTCATAAGAGAAATGGTGAGCAAGGGGATTATAATAGTGAAGCATATCTCTACAAATGATCAAATTGCAGATGTTTTGACAAAAGGTCTGTCTGAATGCAAGTTTCAGAAATTTAAACAGTTATTAGGAATTTCAGAAATTGATTGCACAGCAGAAATTCATAAGGGTTCAATGGAGTGAGCAGGTGAAGTATTGAAGAAGCATATATGATGTTGAAGTCAGGAAACATGTCTTTCATGAGAGCAGACAATATAACCTGTTACAGAACCATTATCTTCAAGATTTACTGCAAATAATTTATCATGTGAGAAGTCAGTTTATTTGAAGAAAAGTTACAGAAATATATCTCAAGGGAAGTTAACATGAAAGGGGAATGTTGGAGATAGTCATGTTATCTCAGAGAGTGAAGGGTTCGAAACTAAAAGGGCTAAGGTTCTATATGAATATCAATGTTGAAGTATGGGAGTATGGAACACTTGTGCTGAAGTTAAACCATTAATTCTATGTTAGTGGTTAAAGGTTATGAATATTATATGGTTGCAAAATAGAAAGACTCGACGGTCGTATGCTGGAAAGACAGATGCATATGATTCAATCCGACGAGTCAAACTGTGAATGAATCGAAGATTCCTGATAGCTAAGCGGCCGGATCCAAGCCTAAGCGGCCAGATCTGGCCCTATAAGAGAAAGTAGAAACCAAATATGATCAAGCTGCAATGGGGAACATGCAGGCTAGGGTTGTCGAATAAATCCAATATTGCTCAATGGTAATTTGAGTTCTTATAAAAGTTTATATGGTCTTATGCATTGATTGAAAATACTGTCTAGTTATCTATTTGATACTATTTCATAGATAACTATTTGAAGTTCTAAAGTATAAGACTTAAGTTGCATTGATCAATCTTTTTCAATCGAGAAGTCATATAGACAATCAGATAAGCACTTAATACTACACATTTCACTGTCATCACTGCAATACTCAGGACAATTATGAGTAGATTGTAAATGCATGCATAGAGAAAAAGTGCAAGATGCACCTCTCTATATGGCATACATGCAAATAGATTTAGTTGAAAAAATGGAAAATGGAAGCAAACCAAGTACAAAGAAAGAGGATTTTCAGTTGCCCACCTCATAAATTTTAAGTTTGTTTCCCGTAGCCCATCCAGAACCTACTGCCACTTGGTGATATGTCAAGAGATGCATCATGTTGCATCTCACCTTGGAAAGTTCAACACTCTACAATTCTCGAAAGTGGTTTGAAAAATCTGGATTTGTCGCTCTACAACATGAATCTGGAAAATGGACAAAAGTTGAGCCATATATCTAATCTTTGATCATTTATTCTAACAGGAGCAAGGTGCAGTTACTTTAAAATAAGCCATATATTGGAGACTCTTGATGCAAGTATGATATTTTTCTTCATGCAATGTAAGTTTACTGCTGCAATATAAGTGCAGCTAGAAAAGCAGTTTAGAACCATGTCGTAGAAGCAGAACCATGTTATTGAAGCCATGCAACACATCTTTAGATATTTACATCAAAATATATATTTCCAGTTATTTTTTCAATCATGAAACATATCTCTTATATCTTGAAACACATACTAACCAACTTAACAAAACATGGAAATAAGAAAAAAACATGCAGCAAACGATTGTAGGTTGTAACTTTAACTTTAGCATTCTAGTCATGAAAGCTTACCAATTGAATACATCTTCGGTGGATTTGGCTGTAAATCCTTCTATGTGCACTCATTTTCACCATAGACAAAATGCATGTGCCTATAAGAAAATAGAAGCAATTCAGAAAAAAAAAAAAAAAAAAATCCAGCAAAAAAATACAATGATATGATACAAATAATATGCCAAGGTTTATCACCTTGTCTAACTTAATGTAATAGCTGGCTATCGAATATGGATAAGGGTGATTAGCACTTATAGATTCTGCCCTGTAAAAATAATTACATGTATATATTTGCAGATTAAGAATAAAAAGAAAGTCTTCTTAACAAATTTAACATTTGCATAACATGCAGAAACATCGACATTTATGAGACATAATTCTATGTAGCATAGAGGCAAGAAGAATACCATGAAGTAAACAAACCAGACTTACCTGGTTATATTGGATGCATGTTAAGCAAATCAAATGGAGCACAAATACATTAGAATCATAAAATTCTGTACCTGCATATCCTGCTTTCTTATACCATTCCTTATGCTGTACAATTAAGATGCAGAAGAATCAACCAACGATATCTGATAAGCACATAGCTCACAGAAGGCCAGAGCATTTTATATCTGCCTAAAACATAATGTAGTCGATTTTACAAAGCTCCAGACCCCAAACCTATGCTAATCTCCTTCCCGATGATAAGAATCAAGCCTGTTTTAATAAAATAATGGACGTGTTAGAGGTCATAAGAAGTCGTTTACCTCATTTTCCATTCATCCTTCTTCGTAGCAATCACCATATCTATAGTAGTTCCTGCATCAAATGGTTTCTTCTGCTCGATGATATACATTGAATCTCTGGAGGCGATCTGAGCTCACGTTCCTGATTACCACCATCCCTGATTAAACACCACCAGCCTAGGTAACAACATACGTATTTCTCATATTTCTTCAAATGATTAAAAAACGTTGTAAATACATATTTTTTAAATTGAACAAAAAAATACGCAAAAAATATGCTACAGGAAAATTTGGACAAGCCTTTTTGATGGGCCAACTGCAAAGGATTTGGCAGTCTCCGCAGCTACAGATGTGGACGAAGAGCGTCTAACGGAAAATTCTTAGTTTACGTTTAGGTTAGGGCAACTGGAAATGGAATTTAGGACTGCTGGAATTTGATTTTCAAAGTGCTGGTAATTGATTTTCATGTAGCCGAAAATGTCCAGTAAAAATACGTATTTTGGACGTTTTTTTCCTAATATCGCCCACACGTGTGGGGCACGTATTTCTTCCATCATGTTAACGTATTTTGTAACCTAGCCACCAGCAGTTAAGAGGGCACAACATATTGTTTAAGAAAAAATAGGTCATCATTTTGCGACCTCGCTTACTTGATCTTGATCTTAAACTGCAAAAATCCATGAAACAATCGCAACTTCATGCCCATGCTGCAAAAATATCCTGCCGTGATGTTGGTCTCCGAGAAAAGGATTCGAAAAAGGGATTCAATAGAACCTATTTGCAGCATCTCGGCCTTCAGGAGCACCATAAGGTGAAGAAAGGAAAGAAGGCTTAAGGGAGAATCGCCACAAAGCCATACTCATTTTTAAGCCCTTCCAGCTTTGTTCCGAAAGCCAGGGGAAGGAAGATGCAGTAGGGAAGGAAAAATCCGATATGTAGAAGCCATAGAAGTCTGGTTGAGAGCGAAATGTGAATGTTTGAAATAAAGAGGCAACCGCAATGCCACCAAAATAATGCTGCAAGGGGAAGAGGGAACGCCGCATCCGGCATTACATGCGGCGTTCCCGCACAGAAACCAAAGCCCTATTACAATAAAAAAGAAGATTTGGATTTTTAGATTCAAATTTGATAACAAGCCAAAGGAAATTCTAACGTGCACTGCGAACGGGAACATGTGAAGCTACAGTCTTTTAACATGTGAAGCTATAGTCTTTTAACATGTGTCGTGGCAATTTTTGAACATGTGAAGCTACAGTCTTTTAACGTGTAAAGTTGAGTCTTTCTCTGCAGTAGCAACATTATCTCCTTTCTAGCGTAAAGGATGGGAGAGGTAAAGCGAATTGTGTTAGTCAAATGTAAGGATGATGTCTCAGAAGAGAAGAGGGAGGAGGTACATCAGAAATATCTAAAGCTTCCTGCTGCGATTTCCGCAATCAAGAGTATGGAATGGTAAATCTTTTATTCCTTTTTTTTTTAAATGCAGCAAACTACTTAATGGAGCACTGTCTATATCATGATTAACCAATATATCAGATGATTAAGGCATTCAGATCATGAATGTTAGATCATGGATGATAGAATAGATAGTTTTTGTAAAGAGCTTAAGAGTGCCTGGAAACTCCTGCAGGGGATATACTGGATCTGCGGGATATACTGGATTTGAAGAACTGGGTTTTACTCATGCTTACATTATCACATTCTGGGGTCCTCAAGATCCAGACATCTACTTTGTTCATCCTGCACACCAGGAATTTCACAAAGAAGCCTGGCCTCTTATAGACAGGTTTCTGCACTTGGACTTCTTCCCCAACATGGTCTCCCCATCAAACTGACATGGTCTTTCGACAGATCATCCATAAAATAGTTGTCTGTAAAATGCCAGACTCAGATTACTTGTGCTTTAGTAATATTCAATGTTGGCCTGGCATCAATATCATAACATTCAAATAAAAAGGGTGCTTCAAGGTTTCTGAAACACACAGATCAATATTGAAGCTTCATACTGGATAGATTTGCGGTTGTATAGCAATCTCATTGGCCATGGGAAGTTGAACAGGTTCTGTACTTAATACTTTTTGGTAGGTTTATGTATACTCCGATGCCCTTTGCGGTTACTTTCGCCCAAGCTCTGTGCTTTTGTAAGATTTTTATGCGCTAAAAAAAAGTCTGTCTACATTACCAGGTTATCCACATTGCGGCCATCTAGGTTTTTTTTACAACGCCGTGAGTATTATTATTAGGCTATCCACTTTGCCGCCAGCTGGGTTTTTTTACGACGTGGTTCATGTTTTAACTGTGTTGATTATGTAGATGGATGAGACAGCATAGGTGGCATAGAACTCTTTCAAAAATACTCTAGATTAGCACTTAGGCTGAGATTCCACTGCCGGAAGCGGTAGTTAACTCTGGCATCAAATGCCGTAAATCTAAACTACCATAGCCAGATGTATATGGTTCCACTACGGCAAAGGCAGTTGTTCCATAAAAAATATCTTCCGTTAGTCTGATTCGTGTCAAGATCTGGAGAGGGGTAATTGTTTCTGGTGCAAAAGGCCGGGAGGATTCCCCTGACAGTTAAGCGAATTTTTATAGCGTACACATCATCTTCCAAAGCAAAACCCAATGCTTAATTGCCGCTGTTAGTGGAATCACAGAAAACAACGGAAGTTTTAAATCGTTCAACTGGATTGGTCAGCTTCTAACTTCCAGGCATCAATTGACGCCAGTGAAATCTCACCCTTAATGTGTTTTAAAACTTTGTTATTATGAAAATCACATCCGGAGGTCATGTTTTGACAAATTTCAACATTTCTGATAATTTTAAGTGGTTTTTCAACATTGCCATTCCGTTCCATTCCATGCAAATGAGCTAACCGTACTCGATCTTCAAGGCTTGTCGTTCCTAAAACCGTTCCGTTCTATGCCAGCTATGATGGACAGGGAAATTAGAGGAAATTTAAGTTTATGATTTGAGCGTGGTGAATCTCCGAGCATTCTTTCTTTGAGGAATGAAGAATATAAAAAATGCTTGAGTGTTCAAGTTGGCATTCGTAACATGGAAGATGGGGGCATCGAAGTGTTGTGCAAAGCGGATAAACCACTTCACTTGAATTCCTTCGTTGGGAATACTGGATTGAGACCTGCAAAAATGCCTTTTTCTAGCAAATATTGTGAAACACGTTATGCAGTCAAGTTATGAGGCAGAGCAAATAGGTGAATTCTTTGATATTATAGTTATATCTATCCCTTTTTTCAGCTAGATGTGTACTTTATGTCTTCCTGAACTCATTATCCTGCAACGGAGTTCTTAAGCACTTCCCATTTACAAATTGGGCCAGTTATCACAATGTTCATACACAAGTTAGGAGATGGATGGCATGACAATTGAATTCCCCCGGGAATATGAGCGGATTAAGCAGAAATAGCACATAAATTTACGGAGTGCATCTTTACAAAATAGGCAGAAAAGGCAACCGTTCTTATAACTGGGATCTTTTACTAATAAATCATAGTCTTGTAACTATATATATAAAGTAATGATTGTATATGCTATTTGAGCAGGTTAGCATGATTTATATAACACCTGTATGCATGCTCAAAGCGATCGGTCTGCCCCTCAGACCTGCACCTCAATCCCAAAATCATTTCTTATGTCAACTTCCTGGTTGGTGAAAGTATTAGCATGCGTGCAGATGATGTGCGGTCAACCTGCCTTATCCTGAACCTTTTCTTGTGACGTTCCAAGGGGAATATACGCCATAAATACGTATATTTCTGGACCCGTCACTATACAAGTCTACACATGTAGCCTTGTATACCTTAGAAGTGGCAAGGGGCACATATCTAAGTTAATTGTTTAACTTAGATAACCTTAGGATAAGGCCCATTTCCACATGGCCTTATCCTATTGGGCAACCGCCACATGGCCCCATCCTAGTGGTGCCACGTGGCATCCCATGTATGGCTCCCACCAGAGAACATTTCGGAATTACGGAGTTTTCTATCGTAAATTCGCACCCAAGTTCTCTATAGGTAGCTGTCCTCACTGATCTTTTGAAAAAAGATCACGATTTTGTGTGGGGGAGAGAGAGCAGCAACAGGCGTTTTGGCGCATTAAGGACCTGCTGGTTAGTAGTCCTGTGTTAAAGGTGCCGGACTTGAATGAGGCATTCGATGTCTATACTGATGCTTGTGGGCAAGCGTTAGGGGCAAGTATTAATGTAGCAAGGACACATGGTGGCTTATGAAAGTTGAAAACTAAGTCCTGCTGAAAGGAATTACGCAACCTATGAGCAAGAATTGTTAGCCATTGTGCACGCATTAAAGACTTGAAGGATTACTTGCGTAGTGGGACGAGCAAAGAGCCGCGCAATTTTATCATCCATACCGACCATAAACTATTGAGGTTCTTGCAAAGTCAAGCCGAGATTAGCCCGAGACAGGCTAGGTGGCTAGACTTCCTCCATGAGTTCCATTTCTCCATTGAGCATACACCTGGCAAAAATAATCCAGTTGCCGATGCATTATCAAGGGTTAAGCATATAAATACCTTAACAACTTTGGCAAGTGATCTTATACGAAGGATCAAGGATGCATATCCTAAGGATCAGCAAGATCCGGCAATGGTCAAGCTCGGGGAGTTGTGGACTGAGCAAGAGAGATTGCATTTTTACAAAGGAAGGATTTATGTTCCTTCGAGTGGGAATCTTAGGGAGTCAATTCTGCGTGAGTACCATGATACTCCACAAGCTGGGCATGGAGGTGAATGGAAAATATATGAATTGGTTAAGAGGTACTACTACTAGCCAGAGTTGCAAGATCAAGTCAAGGACTTGGTAAGTCACTGCTTGGTGTGTCAAGCTGTGAAGGCGGATCATGGGAAATGAGGGCTTTGTGCATGCATTGGGCTTCTAGGGGGGCAGTCTTTTCTAGGCTCTGCTTGGCTACCCACAGCTCAAATTCACTGGCCTTATCCTATATTATAAAATTATAATGTATGTCTGGTTTGCGTGTCGCCCTAAATCAAACGGTCTAGATTGTTCTATCCAATCGGATGGCTTAGCCTGTTACACTTCTTTAGGGTTTCTTCGACAGGCAAGGAGTTTTCCTTTCTTCGACAGTAGCAGCGTGCCAGTAGTTTTCATGAAGGGGTGTCTTCTGGCGAATCTATGTCGCATTGCGGTATAACTTGGAATGCTAATCACGAGCAAAACTTGATTATCTATTCTTTCGGTGGACACGGAGTTAGGATATGTCTTAAACTTTTTAAAATCATCTGGTCGTTGCAAAGGAAGGGTAAGCAAAGCACGTTTGTTCTGGCAAAGCTTTGGGCTATGGATCTATTGGTAGCCAGAAGCAAATCGTGGTGGGCGGGGAAGGAATTTTGTAAGGTCCTCAAACTCTTTGAACCCAAAGATGGATGCCCTGGGTGATGGGCTACCTTCTTTATCTCATTTTGTTCTTCATGTCTGCCATTGTGAACTTGGTGAGGTGTGGGTGAAAGGGATGTGAGTCGTGGGAATCGTGGTATGCCTTAGTATGCCTTGCAACTCCAAAAGCCCCTGTATTTCCAAAAATGCAAAGCCATGGCTACTCCGATCCATAACAGAAAAAGAAGCTAGACCTTTGAGCAGATGATCTGCTTTAACAAGCTTGGCTGCTATAGCTTGCCTTAGCTACAGATTTGAACCCCTAGCCGTAGCCGCTAAGAACCTTACTCTGGCATAACCGACCTCTAAATGCAGTTAGCTTGCCTTAGCTACAGATTTGAACCCCTAGCCGTAGCAGCTAAGAACCTTACTCTGGTGTGACGTCCCCTACTCGTATACGATGCCCGCACCGTATACAAACAGGAGTTCATCCCCCGCACCAGCTCCACACTGATACAGGGCCCTCCACATATCACTGTGATCGTCTAGCATCCACAGTGGGAAGAGTGAAGGGGTCATTTACCCCGTCTCGCTCAGGGCCTACCTAGCTGCGGAAGCGTAAACATACACGTCAGTAACATAACATCATATATCCACCTCGAAGGGTGGCACACCAACATCTGCATAGACAAAGATCAGCACAATACATGGAAGTTCCTACCCAAGGCTCAGACTCCAGGAGGGATGACTGACAAGCTTGGGTCTCCAGAGTTCAGTGCAAACAGAATCATGACAATGGATTGGGCTGGCATAAGAGCATGGCTTAGGGTTGTCCACTCCATCCGCCCCTCCTGTGCACACTTTGCAGAGTAGGTTGAGAAGTGTTGGAACCCGACTGTAGCCCGCCGGGTGCATAGCCAAAGGGGCTATTCCTGGGTTACATCTCCCCAGTCCCGATGGGGCAGGTAGGGATCACTCCCTCCAGAGATCTACATGCTGACCCAAGGTGACTAGAGGGCCACTGCCCTTATTCAACTTAACCCACTGGAAGGTGAACTCCACCCCACGGGTGTCGAGCCCATGCCTTACCCACACTCAGTGGCAAGCCATTAGACCTAGCCACTCTGATCCCCGGTAGGCCTTACACACCAGAGGGATCGGTCAAGGGTCAGAACACGAACCTCATTCTAAGCCAGTCTGGCCCCTTCACCCACAACCAGGTTTGGTTCTTGTACACAGGCCGAATTCTAGTAATGCACTAAGAGGGACTAGCTAGGAGCATCATATACTAAGCTTTAAGTCTCTACCCCCCTTCCCAATACAATGAGTCCACAGAATGCATCCGTCCATCATATGAACATAAATAATAAGAACTAATCTAATACATAGAGTTAGGTTCTTTCGTTAGAGTCAATCTCAGGATCTACTTGGCTGCTAAGGGCGATTTAATAGGTTAAACCTACTGGTTCGAAGGCTGGAACAAGGTTTAAGCTATTTAATCGACTAAATACCTGCTCCCTGGTTCACTCCTCTCGATCCGAAGGCGTCCATGTCCCTGTTCTGCTTCGGGATGCGGTCGGAGGGATGATCTGACTAGCTGGGGCGCACAGGCAGACCGTGGGAGTTGGAATTGACTCCTCGGTAGCCTGAGCTCGGAAGGTCTGTGGGCGAAAAAGGGAATGTTAGGGTTTGATGCCTTATGTAGGCTATCAGTTAGGTTTAGGGTTTTCCATGACCCTTGGTCTACCTTTAATGGGTTAAAGGTCTAAAGGTGCGCGCATTGTTAAGTGTGCGCACCATTGCAAGTTGCCCCCTAGGGCGTCCTTGCTTGGGTATACGTCGGGCGCATTACCGCCGACGGATTTGGCCGGCGGTAATGCAGCGTGGCGGTCTTGATGCGGTATCGCCTTGAGGCCGTATATCGTACTGGAACGTCACATTCTCCCCACCTTGAATTGATGCTGTCCGCAGCATCGTGGGTCTCCCCACCTTGGGATCTTCTTAATCTGCAATCATCCTCATGCATACCATATACTTATTATTATAGTTATACATTTAATAGGATTACCTCAAGGTAATATTTATAGAACATTAATACTATTATGCAATCCAATGGTTATCACTTATGTCCTTATAACAATAACTCCTAATGTCTCGGTTATTTATTATATCTTCTTTCTTATTTTGGGAGGGTCTTGGCATTTGTGCCAGCCGCATGTAACGCCGCATGCGGCGTTCCCATCGTCTTGCGGCCCCCCTCCGGCATCCAGCTCCCCCCCTGCGTTTTCCAGTTGAGGAAATTAAATTTTCCCCTCTCGGGCATCCCAGTTGAAGAAATTAAATGGGGTAAGGAATTCGAATTGGTTGCCAGCATTCAATACGAAATCTAGAGGGAAGGAAGGATGGCAGTATGTCTACGAAATTTGGGTTTCTTTTCTTCTTGCGCCTCAACAAATCTGCCGTCTCATTGCCGTAGGCCGGATTTGCCCATCTCATTGCCGTCTCATTGCAGTAGGCCGGATTTCAGTAAGCCGGATCAGAAGCAGGTAAGCCGGATTCAGCTTGCTGGGAATATGCAAAAAACTAACTCTTTTTTTCCTTTTGTGTAGCTTGAAGAGTGCTTGGAGCGCCAGCTTGCTGCACTACGAAATTTTCCAGACCCCAAGATTCTCGATTCTTTTCTGTCTCATTTTGGGGCTTCAACTGGTTCTCATTTTGGCACCAAGGCTGGGTTAGATCTTGGAAACGTGAGTAGAGCATATCATTGATAGGCTTGCTTGGTCGGATCTTCTCAAAACTGATGAAGAAATGTTTATTTCAGGATTCAAAGCATTTGGAGTTGCTTCCGGAGCCAGTCTTCCAGGGTAAGAGACGTGTCACAGGGTTTTATTTTATCATGAGTTGAAACTGTTTGTACTTTTTAAATCTTCAATCCAGCTTTGTTTAAGCCATTTGCTCAAATATGCTTCAATATTGCTATCTCATTTGCAGGGCACGGGTCAGTTTGCATTGTTCAACACAGGTGAGTTTTTTCTCTCTGTATAGGTCGGTTTGCCGGGCCTAGAATAAAATAGAATAAACAAGCTGAATTAAATAAACAAGGATAGAATAAAATAGACAACAAGCTGAATTAAATAAATTTGTCTCAATTAAATAAAACGGAATAGTTGTGATCAGGAAAAGCAAGAACTTTCTATGAGCTTTCAGAAAGGGGCAGAATGGGATATGGCATGGTGGATGCGGGGGGAGGAGTGGATGGAATCCTGGATATGGCTTCGGGTTGCTATGTTGTTTCAGTTTATTTGCTGGGCCTATACTCTGCTATTTGGCTACACTTCATGGTCTCTTATGGAGAGACAATGCTTCTAGAGGCAATTTTGCTGTGTAAGTTATTTCTGTTTTTATCTCTTATTTCATGGCAGTGGCAATGGCCTGCCTAAGGATGTTAGGTTCAGTTTGAAAACAGCAGCACAGGAAAAACTTGGTAAAGGCTACACTTCATGCTCTCTTATGGAGAGACAATGCCTCCTGCGCAAGCCAGCTATGGTAATTCATGGTAATTCATGGCTTCGGGTTGCTATGTTGTTTCAGTTTATTTGCTGGGCCTATACTATGCTATTTGGCTACACTTCATGGTCTCTTATGGAGAGACAATGCTTCCAGAGGCATTTTTGCTGAGTAAGTTATTTCTGTTTTTATCTCTTATTTCGTGGCAGTGGCAATGGCATGCCTAAGGATGTTATGTTCAGTCTGAAAACAACAGCACAGGAATAAGTTGGTAAAGGCTACACTTCATGCTCTCTTATGGAGAGACAATGCTTCCTGCGCAAGCCAGCTATGGTAATTCATTTATGAACCTGCGCAAGCCAGCTTTTAAGTTAATCTTCATTTGACATGCAGTGCCATCTAAGTTATTTAGTGCCATCTAAGTTATAGCCATGTAAGTTATTTCTGTTTTTATCTCTTATTTCGTGGCAGTGGCAATGGCCTGCCTAAGGATGTTGCTATTGTAACAAAATATTTAAAAGTTGTTAAATACATGACAATAATAACCTAGTAATTCATGTCTGAACCTGCGCAAGCCAGCTTTGTTTAAGATAAGCTTCATTTGACATGCAGGGCACTATCAAGGTGGCATACTAGGAGCTTATGAAGGTGGCATACTAGGAGCTTATCTGCATTGTTCAACACAGGTACATTTTGGAGCTTTCATATTTTGGCGCCTTAGATCTGTGCGCCCCTTGATTTAATAGGGGACTTCTGCATTGCAAAAATTGTTCCCATAATACTGAGCGATGGTAAATCTTTTGCCCTTATCCTCTGTTATTTCTTCTCCACCATTTGTTCGACAATCATTTGTTGTTTCTTCCTTGCTACTATTTGTGCAGTTCAATTTGTCATTGTGCCATTTATTTTCCACATTACAAGCAAACAGCTCGCGGAACATCAAGAAACTGAGCAAAAGATTAAGGCATTGCATTTTTTGGCGCATGCAATGGCTCCTCAGAAAGCGACTGCTCCAGCTGCGCCACACATCAATACGGTTTTTTTTTCCACCCTTTTGGGCTTCAGTTTGTGATGAAGCATAGCTAATAAGTCCATATTTTTGTTTTAGGTTTACATTACAATATGCACTATCGCTTATGGCGAAAGATGTAAGGTTCGAGGCAAACGGTGCCTCTATTCTGTGGAATGTGTTGCGAGAAAATGCAAACTGTGTGCCCCCTGGTCAGTCCGGCAACAAAGAGCTTTGCCCCTCCAGCAACATCTCTTCAGCAACATTTTAAATTTAGAGCTTCAGATCTGCAACAAAAGAAGGGGATCCACCTTGCTTTGTTCAATCGGCGGTTGGTAGTTCTGCTTGCTTTGTCTAATCCACTTTTGCTTGAACATGCAGGTTGTAGGATTCGCATGCATTCTAGACCATTTTCGCATGCTCATTTTCAGGGTTAGAGACAAATATTTGTGAGTTCTTTTGGATGCACGTCATGGTTGGTAATAGAGGGTTCAATTCCCTTGATCTATTTCTCTGTGATCAGTTCAAGGTACTTCTTGAACGAACTTATTTATTTTATGATGTTTTTCCTTTATCACTAACTACCATGTTTTGCTGCAAGCCCATCAATATCCAACTTCACATAGATTCGAATGAGGTAAGCATATGAATATCTTCTCATTTGGATTGCACTTTATATATGAAGGTAGAATTTTGTCAGAAGGCTAATGGATAATATTTCAAGATGTCATTATAGATAATTAGGCTCCTTCATGGTTGTACCCGATTACGTTGTCCATGCCAGAGAATAGTGCATTTGTACCAGACTAACTTTTAAACTTTCAGTTGGTTTAATGAAACAAGCTTATCTCATTTTCAGCTAAGAATTAGAAATGCAATATGTAAAGTTTACGTTGTGGCTTTTTTTTTTCTTCAAGGTTGTTTAAATACTTCGGTGTGTTGCTGGTGCAAATTACTTCTGTTGCTGGTCGCATGCACCTAAACACACCCCTCTCAATCCACGTTCGCTATTGATGCAAAGATCACAAATATCGCTAAGAGATTGGAAACAAGTGTTCGGGACCAAACAATTTATAACACCGGGACCATATACAGTGAACAATTCTAAACTGTCAATAAACAAGTTCATTAATCATGGGAAAAAATTCCTACCACATGTTTTTGAAGTACTATTGCCAACTTTAAATTAGCCATGCAGTATTGTAACACCATCTTTTACTTGATTTTGTCTTTTGCAATGAGCTAAGTAGAGGGCCTACAAGATGTGGTCTTTAACTTCTGCAAGGAACCATCAACCTAGAAAGTAAATAGACATCTTCCGCCTTTTATATAATCTCTATACTCCATCAACTACCCATTCTATTCCACAGTCACTACTCCTATTCATTCCACGTGTTACGGCTAACGTCTGACCTCTCTAAACCCTTCACACTGTGGACACAATTACATTTATAACTTTATCCACATAGAAATTCTATTATTTTTATCCATTCCACACGTCCAAGACTAATGCCCGGCATCGCCGGGCACACGTTTCTAGTATACAATTATTGCTCGAGGTGCTCTTTATACATTACAACAAAATTGTGTTGCAAGTCTTCGTAGTTCGACCTCCTGGCCCTCCGGAGCGCTCTATTGGCCTGCAGGTCAACACTACGTTAGTATCATTAATATTAGATAAGATTTTTGGTTATATGGTGACCACCCCACCTATCTACATGGATGCATGGCTAATCTCCCGGCGTAGGAAGAGGGTGAATCTTCCATTATGGTCGTGGAGACAGCGCCTATATGCCTATATGCCACTCATGCCTACACCTTTAGTTGCCCAGAGTGGAGGATAGGTCCTTCCCGTATATGGGGCGTGAAGGCCAGATTCCTCCTATCAAAGCATATATGGGGCTAGAGGTGCTTTTCCTATCAATGCATTCCTCCATGACCTCCTTTCTCTCAAGGTCGTCTACTTCCGTGGGACAGAAGTAGACTTTCCAAGCGGCACCGCGGTCATGCCTACATTGACATTACACCACGTCCTAGAGATCACCGTAGTAATCTCATCATCGGTTACAACGCATGCAACCCTTACCTCATAGGTTGCATGCGTAGATTATACTAAGCAAGCTATTAATCTACCCAAATCGACATGCCTGAGTCGATTTCTTCGGAGATGACCTTGCCGTCCCATTGCTCCATAAATTGTGGGTACTGTTTTTCCAAATCTCTTTTAAGTACCCATGTTGCGTCTTCCACTGGCAAGTGTTTCCACTTGACCAAGTATTGGAGGAACTCCGATCTCCTTGTTTTCTTGAATGCTTTATCAAGAATTAGTTCTGGAACTATTTCCAACTGCTCTTCTGTCATTTCCAACATCGTTGGGGTGTCCAGGATTTCATCTGGGTTGGGAGTGTGCTTCTTCAGCAAACTCACGTGGAAGACTTTGTGGATCTTTAAGTGTGCTGGCAAGTCTAACCTGTAGGATTGGTTACCCACTCTCTTGACTATTTTGAAGGGTCCAGCCCACCTTGGAGCAAGTTTCTTGCAATTCCCGATGCGGAGCTTCGCCTGCTTCACCTTGATCTTGAGCCACACATTGTCGCCAACTTCAAACTGCCTGACTGTTCGATGCTTGTCGGCGATGCTCTTTTGACGACTCCTTGCTGCTAGGAGATATCCCCGTACTTCTTCTACGAGCTGCTGCATGTCGCTCAACATTTGTTGGGAGACTTCCACTTTTGACACGGGATTGTGCCAAGTGTCTGGAGTCAGGCATTGGTAGCCGTAGTTGATCATGAACGGCGACATTTGGGATGATTCCTGCTTGGTGCTATTGTATGCAAACTCCACCAAGTGAATAAATTCCTCCCACATACCTTGCTTGTTCCAGACGTAGTTTCGGAGCATGTCTTCCAAAATTCTATTGACACGCTCCGTTTGCCCATCCGTCTGTGGATGGTAGGCCGTGCTCATGGATAGCTTCGTTCCAATCGTTGTGAAGAGATCCTGTCAGAAGGCGCTGATGAACTTCGGATCTCGGTCGAAGATAATTTCCCTTGGCATGCCATGAAGTCTGAAAATCTCTTTGGTGAAGAGCTTTGCCGTGTCCATAGCTGTGTTCGTGGTCCTGCAAGGTACAAAATGGGCCATCTTTGACAACTTGTCGACCACTACCATCAAGGCATCCTTACCTCTTACTGTTCTTGGCAGTCCTGTTATAAAATCCATGCTGACGACCTCCCACTTAGCGTTTGGTACAGCTAATGGTTCCAAAGCACCTGGAATTTGGAGTTGTTCTGCCTTCGTTTGCTGGCATAACTGACACTCCTTGATGTGGCGAGCTATCGGCTTCTTCATTCCTGGCCAATAGTAGCTGCTACGCACTTTGAAATAGGTCTTCATGAATCCTGCGTGGCCAGCTATTGGGCTGTTGTGGGTGTCGTGGAGGATCAACTTTCTTACTCCAGATGATTCCGGCACGCACAACTTGTTCTTATGGTATAGGAGGTTACCTTCCTTTTTAAAGTTTTTGAAGGTTTTTCTCTCCTTGTCCGTTCTCGCTTCCTTGGACAAGCTTCCCCATACTTCTTTGAAGTCCACATCCGTTGGTAAGGTTTCTTCTATCTTTTTCCCGAAATCGCTGAAGAGCGTCGAGATTGCGTTGCAGTGCACTCTAGTTATCAGTGGATGCCTTGAAAGCGCATCTGCTACCACATTAAGCTTCCCGGGTTTGTAGACTATCTCAAAGTCGTACTCCTCGAGAAATTCCATCCACCTTCTCTGCCTCAGATTGAGGTGTGGTTGCGTGAATACGTATTGGAGGCTCTGGTGATCAGTGTCCAACTGGAATTTCCTCCCTAAGAGGTAATGCCTCCAGATTCTCAATGCCCTGACAACTGCTAGCAGCTCTTGATCATGCGTCGGGTAACGCGTTTTGGCGTCGTTCATTTTCCTTGAGTCGTACGCTATTACCCGCTCTTCTTGCATCAGCACTGCACCTGTGGCTATCTTGCTTGCGTCCGTTGCCACTAACTTGTCCTTTTCCGGGTCTGGCAGGGTCAAGACGGGGGTGGTTGTCAAGGCTTCCTTCAACAACTCAAATCCTGCTTGGGCTTTCTTGAGCCAATGGTCTGCCCAATTTTTTACTTTCTCCGCCTTTGTTAAGTCCGTCAGTGGGGCTGCTATCTTTGCGAAGTTCTTCACGAACTTCCTGTAATACCCTGCTAGGCCAAGGAAACTTCTGACCTCATGGACGTTCTTTGGTGCCGGCCATTGGATTACTGCTTCAATCTTGGCGGGGTCTGTCGAGATTCCTTCTGCTGAAATCACATGACCGAGGTATTCCACCTTCTCTGTTGCGAAGTGACACTTCGACAACTTGGCATACAACTGATGCCTCCTTAACTTCTCGAGCACCTTTCTGACGTGCTGAGCATACACCAGAATGTCGTCGAAGAATACTATCACAAAGGTGTCCAAGTATTCTCTGAAGATGTCGTTCATGAGTCTCATGAACGTAGCTGGGGCGTTGGATAGTCCAAATGGCATTACGGTCAATTCGTAGTGCCCATATCTGGTCCTGAAAGCGGTTTTGTGGATGTCCTCTTCTTTTATTCTGATCTGGTGATAACCTGACCTTAGGTCGATCTTGGAGAAGACCTTTGCCCCTTGGAGCTGATCCATCAAGTCGTCTGACCTGGGGAGTGCGTACTTGTTCTTAATGGTGTGCTTGTTCAATTGTCTGTAATCTATGCACATCCTCAAGCTTCCATCCTTCTTCTTGACAAAGAGGATGGGTGCCCCAAATGGTGAGACACTAGGCCTGATGAAGCCTAGATCGAGCAATTCTTGTAGCTGCTTCTTTAGCTCCGTGAGTTCATGTGTGGTCATTCTATATGGGGCCTTGCTTGTCGGCTTGGTCCCTGGCTCGAGTGCTATCTCACACTCTACTCCCCTGTAAGGAGGAAGCTTCTCGATCTCATCTGGAAAGAGATCGTGGAACTCCGTAATCAAGTTGGCGATTGGCTTGGGCAACTTGCTGAGCACCTTGTCTTCTTTGCTTCCTTCCGACTCGGGTTCCTCAATCTCGAGTTTGAAGATGTATGCTACCTTCTCGCTCTTTATAGATTTGAGCAGCTTCTTAACGGACATACATTGCATGATGGGGGTGACTTCTTTACCTGTGATATCAATGACTTTGCCGTCGGGCGTTGGGAAGGTCACCTTACGCTTTCCACAATCAATGATGGCCCCTGCTGGTCCAAGGTATTCCATTCCAACGATCAAGTCGTATTTGCCAATGCCCATTACTTCTGCCCCCATCTGGATATTAATCCCTGGCAAGTCAATGTCGAAGTTGATTCTCTTCCCAACTGTATGTCTTACTGCCCCGCTTGCCAAGATTACGGGCCTTGGTTTGGACTTTAGGGGTTTCAGTTTCAACATTTCAACCATCCTCGGGGATGCGAAGTTATGGCTACTTACGGAGTCTATCAAGACTATGAAGGACTTGGCCTTTGCCTTCCCTACTGTGGTGATTACCTTATACTGGGTCTCTGCCTGTTCTGTATCTATAGCAGCGAAGATGTGGCACTCACCCTGAATGTAATCGCGTGCCTCCTCGCCGTCCTCGTCTGATGGAGTGTCCCATCCACCCAACTCTGCTAGCGCTGAGCTCATAACAAATGGGCAGTTCGCTGTTCGGTGGCCCGGCTGGAAACATCTAAAACAGAGCTGCTTCTCCATGCATTCCTGCCTTTTCTCCTTGGGCAACGCCTGTAGGAAGGACCGTACTGCTTTCGAGTAATTGGACCCTTCCTGTTTGTCCTTGAAGGACACCTGCTTTCTTTCCTGTTGTTTCCCCTGGTTGCTATTGTATGGGGACTTTGCTGGGCTTGGGCTGGCTGCCCTAGGACTGTAGCTCCCTGTTGCTTTCCCTCTATCCTGATAGTAAGGTTGCCTCTGTGCGCTGCTCTGCGGCCCCGATCCTTGCAAACTAATTGCCTTGGACTCTGCTTCAGACACTGTTCTGGGGTCTATTGCCCGTACGAGTTTCCTGAGTTCTTCGTTCAGCCCTTCTATGTAGCTTTCCACTGCGTGTTTCTCGCTCAGCTTCGGCACATATAGCCTTAGTCTCATAAACTCTTCGGTGTACTTCTGCACCGTCTTGTAGCCCTGCTGCAATCTGTAGAACTGCTGCATCATATTTGACTTGTGTTCCCGAGGAACATAGTGGTTCTTGAAAGCTTCTGAGAACTTCTTAAATCGGCAAGCATCCCTGCTCAATCCATGGGCTTTGGCATAGCCCTTCCACCATATGCGTGCGGCCCCTTTCAGGTTGGCTGTTGCCACCCTGCCTTTGTCCTTATCCTTCATGCCATAGGCATTGCCATACTCGCTCATTTCGTCGAGCCATGCCTCTGCCTCAAGGCCGGATCTGTTCTCGCCCGAGAACTGTTCTAATTTCCGGGCTTTCCACACATTGCCCAGTGCCGAGTCGACTTTCTTCTGGTAGTCTAGGGCCTTAGTATCTTTCTGTCGGCCGTCTCTGTGGTCCGGCAATGGTTCCGTCTCCTTTTCGGACTCAGAACCCGAGGTCGAGCTTGAGTCTGAAGTCTCTATGCTGGGGGACCTCCTTCTCTTACTCCTCCTCTTGTCCTTCCCCGACTTTTGGGGTGTCGTTCGTGGCCCGGATGATGCTTGGGCTGCTAGTAGGGCCTTTATCTGGTCCAGCTCCGTTCGCATCTGCGACATCTCCTCTTCTGGGGTCATGGGACCATATCCTTCGAAGAGGTTCCTGGGGATGGGTTGCCTGTCAGGAGTCTCTTCGTCCATGTTGGGCCTCCTGTTTTGTTCAACCTTTCGTTGTTCTCTATCTGCACACACAGTTGGTTATGGCTGTATGGTTAGTTTTATTTGTTCTCTTTGCATTATATGTGATGTTGGTATAATTGTGGGGAAAAATTACATCAACAAAACATACAAAGTGCAAAAAAGAAGTTATATTCATATTTTATAATATGCTAATACAAAATTAAAAACTTCCGGGATCAAGATTGCTAACTATTCTTGATGTCGCCGGTAGGATGGATTGTCCTCTAGGAACTTCTTCACTTGGGCTGTTCCCACTGAATGACCCAAGTTCCTAAGGACGTTGACTGAAGATCCACCCTGCAAAGCTCTCGCCAAGTCTTCCACTCTGCGCTCGGAGGTATAAGCTGCGGTCATTGCCAGTCTTCCCTGCCGCCTGTAAGGTATGGCGAAGTCAAAAACATCGAGTGCTACCGCTCTCTTCACCAGGATGGCATACTCGGTGTTGAGGGGTAGCCGCGCATGCCGGCCAAATCCTGAGAGCACAATTAGCATCGATACTTCTTCCTCGCCTCTGGGGGTGAATTTGCGGTGAATTACCGCTATTCTTCCATCCATCAGCAGGGGGAGGTAATACCGCAACGACCTGTCGTTGCGTGACGGGTCCTCGCCCGCTCGGCTTCCAGCTCTGTGTCTACCCGCAAAGTCATCAACCTCCACCGTGGTGAGCTCCCTGTAGTCTCTGACTGTTGCTGAAGCTCTCCTGAGGTCGAACTCGCCTCTTCTCTCCCGGGGAGGCGTTGCCGAAGAGCTTGCCGTTGGCGGATCCCCATCTGTTCCTGTAGAGCAAGGAACTCTTCCTCCGTCGGCAGTTGGTTTGCGGCCTGGTCTGCCTCCATCTGCCTGATGTTGTTGTAGGCTTGGATGTCGGAGGTCGACTCTCCCGTGTAAGTGTCGGCTTCCCTTACTTGGAGTGGGAAGTCGGAGGCTCCTCGGACGATGAAGTCGTCTAGGTCCGTTCTTCGGAGTTGGTGCAGCAACTCTTCAGGTCGATACTCCCTTTCCCTGCACTCCGGGAGGTTTTGGATGTCGCTGAGAAGCAAAAATTCTTCGCCCTCGACAATGATGGGGGCTAGGCTTGTAATGCCTAGCCCAAGGGGCGGCGCGACTCTAAGAGTTTGCCGGCTTCTTTCGAAGTCTTGCCACTCTTATTCTGCTTGTCGCCGCTCTTCCGCTAGGTCGAGCTCGACGTAGTCTTCCTCCTCTTCTTCTGACTCCTCTTCTTCTGAGTCCTCTTCTTTTTTTCCTTCCTGCTCCTGTTCGTACTGCGTAAGGAGCTGTTGTTCTGCTGCTGTGGCTAATGGGTCCACGTCCATGGGGGGAATGGAGGTTTCTCCCACGGTGTTCTCGGCACGATGGGTAAGAAAAATTGCCAGGGCAGTGTTAAAAGAGAAATATTTGGTCCTATTGACAGTTAGGACCATTGGCTCGGGCGTGCGCTGGGCCTTGTTTGTGAGATACTTGGCAATGTTTGGAACATCGCCTAAAGCTGCTTGAAGGGATTGCCTAGGAACAAAGTAGCCTATGCAAGGTGGAAGCTGCACTAGTGATGGCTCTACCCTAGCTTGGAATTCCGACAGGACTCTGCTGTAAGCTGGGGTTGCGTGCAAAGTTGCTTGGACATCTACCTCCTTCCGGAAGACATGGAAAATTTCATCGATGTCGGCCTCGGCAGCATGAGCGCTGACGCTGTACCATCTGCGGAAATCAGAGGTTGCCATGAGCTTAATGCGGAAGAAAGTAGCAAACGGTTGCAAGAGCGCCTCAGAGAGTTGGAAAATCGGCTAAGAGGGCAGGAGCAAACTTGTAGGGTGCTACGTGTGAAATGAGGGACCTATTTATAAAAAAAAAGGTAAAACCCTAATTTTTGGGTGACTTGGAAAATTCTTAGGGTTGGCCAATTCTAGCCTATACGGAGGTCAAAATGGGAGTTTGAAGACTAATTTAAGGGTTGGAGCATGGTTGGATTACCTAAAGATGAAGATCACTTGGACAAGTTCTGGTGAAGAAATGGTAGGAGGTCTCACAGCTAGCGCCTCGCTCAAAAACTAAAGTTTAGTTTCTTGACCAGGCGCGATCTGTGAGACATCAGTCCCATTTTGATCAAAACGTGTCCAAGTTAGGTAATTTAAGGGTGTAAGGATGACGGGCTCATCAAATCAGGTAGGATTGACCCCTTATTTGGTCAATTTGGAGCTGTTTTGAGCAAGTTTGGGCAAGGTCTCATAGCTTGCGCCTCGCTCAAAAACTAAAGTTTAGTTTCTTGACCAGGCGTGAGCTGTGAGACATCACGCATTTCGGTCTGCAAATGTCCTATTTTGCTAAAATAAAAACTAAAACCTGCTAACTTGTCCTAATTAAGCAAGTTCAGACAATCAAAGTACTCAAAATTGTTCTATTATTACAAAATTTTTCGATTATTTACAAAAAGTTTAAGGGCGTTCTCCCTTAATGCGACTAGCAAGGAGCATATCTTGTCTCATGAGGGTTACTCGCTTAGCGTGAACAGTGCAAGCCGTCGAGTCTTCAAAATGTTGCACTATTTTCTGCTCCGCTACTTCCTGTAATGCGAGCAGCATCTCATCCGTGACCCTGTAGTCCGTCGTGAAGTTCTGCATCACCTCTCGAACTAGTCGAGCAAAGGGGGCACGGGGAATTAGGAGGCCGTAGCTGCGCTGGAAGTGCCTAATCTCCCTCAGTGCTCTTCTCTCCACCTCCTTCCTGTTGACTTTCTTCTTTGCTGGTTTCTTCGGGACCTTGGGCTTTGGTGGTGGCGGCCTTAGAGTCTGGCTTTTCGTTGGGTGTCCGCCCTCGATCGTCTATACCCTGTTCTCCTGATAGTAGGAGTTGTATGCCTCCCACTCCTTCATGTATGCATTGTGCTCCCGCATCTTTCGTTCGTAGATCTTTACCGGGTCCGTGACGTAGGACTCTCGGGCAGGCCGGGGTTGCTTCTTCCTGTCCCATTTCGGGTAAGGAGGGGGCTTCTTCACTGTGTCCTGCTGCTCCTCTTCGGGCGCTACCTGCTCGGTTACCACCTGCTCAACAGTCGGGGGTTTGGAGGAGCCTGCCCCCTCAGTGTTGGGGTTATGGTCTCTGTCAGAATCCTCCGAGGAGGCCGGGGGTTGATCGGGTGGGTGTTCGGTAATGGTGATCTTGGGGTTGGGCTTTTTCACCATGGGGACTTCCTTGAGCTTCCTGGGGCTCCCCACCCATTTCCCTTTCTTCTTCCTGAGTTCTTCGGTCGCTTTTGCCTCCTCTTCTTCCCTCTTCCTCTTCTTTTGTTCCCTTTTCCTCTCTCAGCGTTCATACTTCTTGATAAAAGTAGCGAGGTCTGCTTCTTCTGCCGGCTCGAGCCTCGGCTCGCTCTGCTCTTGCTGCTCCTCTGCTTCTTTTTCTCGAATCCAGGCTTCGACTTGTTCTTCAATGGTCGGCTCTGGAGTCGGCATCTTCTGTTCCTCTCGGGCCTTGGTCCTCTTTTCCCGCTGCGCTCCCTCCTCCTGTTCCTCAATTATCTCCGTTCCTGCTTCTGAGTGTGCTTCTTCTTCTTGATTGTGCTCGTTCGAAGGTTCTCCCTCACTCGAAGAAGATTGATCGTTGGGGTCAAGAAGGCGCTCCTGAAGCATGCGCCGAATCGTGTTGGAATCAAGGGCGCTGGTTGCTTCGCCTGGGCGGGCTTTCCTCGCAGTCTGCTTGGTCCGTGCCATGTTTGACAGATCGTCAATCGGATCTCGGGCGCCAAAGATCGCCTTAGGGAGCGAGAGCTGGTTTCTAAGGCGGGAATGTGCGAATGAGGGGGGTCTACTTCTATTTATAGCTTGGCAAGTTTTAGGTCAAAATTCAAGTTGCTCTATTTAACATGCTAAGGCACCTATTTAATTAAAACTTACACTTATTTCAGACTTTTCCTACTTATTGGTCTCACAGGTCGCGCCTCGCTCAAAAACTAAAGTTTAGTTTTTAGACCAGGCGCGAGCTGTGAGATCTCACACATTTTTATGTAATTTAAGTAATTTAAACATGCTATTCTAATTAATTCCTATCTTAGAACTAGCCTTACCATATTATTTTTCTCAAATTCATCATGTTTGAGTGATCTTGGCTCGATGTCTCACAGCTAGCGCCTCACTCAAAAACTAAAGTTTAGTTCTTTGACCAGGCGCGACCTGTGAGACCACCTTGCCTGGCAAGTTTTTTTTGGCTCATTATTTTTAGTCTTATTATGTTCCAATTCACTTAAATGTTACTAGCTTAGCATAAACTACAAAAATGAGAAAAAAATTTCCCACTTTTCGAGGCTTGAGGGTCCTATCAAGTTAGTACTACTGGGAGCATGGTCAGTGCTTTGCTCTTGGTCTCCAAGAACATGGCTCTGATACCATTGTGACGTCCCCTACTCGTATACGATGCCCGCACCGTATACAAATAGGAGTTCATCCCCCGCACCAGCTCCACACTGATACAGGGCCCTCCACATATCACTGTGATCGTCTAGCATCCACAGTGGGAAGAGTGAAGGGGTCATTTACCCCGTCTCCCTCAGGGCCTACCTAGCTGCGGAAGCGTAAACATACACGTCAGTAACATAACATCATATATCCACCTCGAAGGGTGGCACACCAACATCTGCATAGACAAAGATCAGCACAATACATGGAAGTTCCTACCCAAGGCTCAGACTCCAGGAGGGATGACTGACAAGCTTGGGTCTCCAGAGTTCAGTGCAGACAGAATCATGACAATGGATTGGGCTGGCATAAGAGCATGGCTTAGGGTTGTCCACTCCATCCGCCCCTCCTGTGCACACTTTGTAGAGTAGGTTGAGAAGTGTTGGAACCCGACTGTAGCCCGCCGGGTGCATAGCCAAAGGGGCTATTCCTGGGTTACATCTCCCTAGTCCCGATGGGGCAGGTAGGGATCACTCCCTCCAGAGATCTACATGCTGACCCAAGGTGACTAGAGGGCCACTGCCCTTATTCGACTTAACCCACTGGAAGGTGAACTCCACCCCACGGGTGTCGAGCCCATGCCTTACCCACACTCAGTGGCAAGCCATTAGACCTAGTCACTCTGATCCCCGGTAGGCCTTACACACCAGAGGGATCGGTCAAGGGTCAGAACACGAACCTCATTCTAAGCCAGTCTGGCCCCTTCACCCACAACCAAGTTTGGTTCTTGTACACAGGCCGAATTCTAGTAATGCACTAAGAGGGACTAGCTAGGAGCATGATCTACTAAGCTTTAAGTCTCTACCCCCCTTCCCAATACAATGAGTCCACAGAATACATCCGTCCATCATATGAACATAAATAATAAGAACTAATCTAATACATAGAGTTAGGTTCTTTCGTTAGAGTCAATCTCAGGATCTACTTGGCTGCTAAGGGCGATTTAATAGGTTAAACCTACTGGTTCGAAGGCTGGAACAAGGTTTAAGGTATTCAATCGACTAAATACCTGCTCCCTGGTTCACTCCTCTCGATCTGAAGGCGTCCATGTCCCTGTTCTGCTTCGGGATGCGGTCGGAGGGATGATCTGACTAGCTGGGGCGCACAGGCAGATCGTGGGAGTTGGAATTGACTCCTCAGGTACGCGAATCGGAGCTCGGAAGGTCTGTGGGCGAAAAAGGGAATGTTAGGGTTTGATGCCTTATGTAGGCTATCAGTTAGGTTTAGGGTTTTCCATGACCCTTGGTCTACCTTTAATGGGTTAAAGGTCTAAAGGTGCGCGCATTGTTAAGTGTGCGCACCATTGCAAGTTGTCCCCTAGGGCGTCCTTGCTTGGGTATACGTCGGCGTACACGTCGACTGGACGGCGTGTACGCGTGACGGCGCAGTACGGTATACGTCTTGAGACCGTATATCGTACTGGAACATCACATCTGGCATAAACGACCTCTGAATGCAGACCCCTGTGTTCTTTCCTTCTGCACATGTGCAAGAGTTAGTGGTTAAAATAAGCAACACGGTAAGTTTGTTGTGGCATCTCTAATGAAGAAATTATTTCATTTGTTGCTGGAGGCTCGAAAAGGCAGCAGAATAGAGCTACAGGTATGGTAGTTTTCATTTTGCTTCATTCATGCTTGAGCCTTTAACATTATTAAAGAACATCCAAATGCAGATCCCCACTTTTCTTACTTCTAGAATAGGCGATCCATGGAGGCCCTGTCTGTATTAGTGAAGTTCCAGGAGATGCTAAAATCAATATAAATCAGGCCTTATTACTGCTGATACCTACGTTGCTGGTAAGTCAGGTGAGTAATTCTCGAAATGTTTACAAATTTATATTGTAATGTTAACATTCATCTTTAATAGAGCCTTTAAAGTCTTCTATTCCATGTCAAGGCTACGCAGATTATTGAAAAGCTTTCCAGAGCCAAATATTGCATTCGTGTTTAGATTTATACCAGATTCTGCTGCAAGCAAGATTTGTCCATTGGTTTCACAGGCTAATGGCTTTCTATGCCATCCCTGAATGCTTTTGCAAGATATGTATTTAACAGAAGGTTCTAAGGACTCAAATGACCATTTGAACTTAAATAACTATTTTAACAAGTTTATAAACGGTTGCGACTCTGGTATAGCCCTGTCCATTAGATGGAGCTACATATGTGTGCATTGTTTTAGAAGGTAGATCTGGATCTACTGATAATGATAATGATGTATTTTGATGAAGGGTAGTGGATTTTCATAAAAGCCGGAGTTTCTCACATGTTTACATTGAACCTTTCTCCAAGGTGCGTCACACATGAACTACATTTTTTTTAACTCCAACATAAACTTCAGCTATAATTTTCACTCTAGCTCTCTTGAACATGTTTTCTATATGTAAAGTTAATTTGAAGTTCCCAAGTCAGTCATCCACATAAAAAGTTTGAGCCTCTGCATGCTGGTGGTTGAACCTTTTGCGAATGCAACTTGGATGAGGTTTGGATCCACATTAGTAGTTTGAACGAGGTTCGAATTTATGTAAAGCAATGCGGTGATGATGTAGACTTTTCAAGATACTACTTCAACACTTGATTGAACATATGAATGCTTAAAATGACTACAAAACTGCAGCATACAGGGGCACTGAATTCTAATGAGAAAATCACTACATAAATACAGCAAAGGAACAATTTAGTAGTAGAAAAAGCACGAGTTCTGATCATGAAAATCACGAACTTTATTCAAATGCATAGAACCAAGCAGAAATGGATCAATTCCTAAGCTCCACAATACATAACATTCTGCCGGACATAAGCAAGTCACAACTACATCAAAAGTTAACTATGCTCAAATTCCATATAGCTGCAGCAACGCGTAAGCAAGTCACAATTACAATAAACAAGGTGCTGCACACGGAGGGTTTCCCTCCATGGCCGGAGGGTGAAGTGGTTTAAATACTAGAATGAATGACAATGTCCTAATGAAAGACTAAGTAACTTAGAACCACAATAGAATAGATGACAATGTCCACAATTGCCATGCCTTTACCAACATACGATATACCTGGTCAATAACGAAAAGATCATTATCGATCTTGGCAATGATAAATCCAAGCTTAAACTGGCCAATCACCCGCAGAAAGTGCAAATATTGAAATTTAAAATGTTCAATATGCTACACTTTGCAATTTTGATCAGTTCAAGCTTCGTCAATATGAGGAGATGGAGATAGCATTCCACATAAATAGAGCCAGAAATAAAATCCATTCTCTTGAAATCAGCCTTGTTGAAAGACTTTTCCAGCTCACTTGTGGCAGCAGCCAATGCTGTCTCTTTTTCTGTTCCCTCTTTAGGAACCTCATCCAAGGTAATTGAAGCCACTATAAAGGATCTACTGGCCTTTCTTTACAGCTAAAGTCCCATTACTTGAGCGACGTCATGCTTCCCACCGCATCTATCGGACCCATAAGCACAAGGCCCAACATATGGTTTCGCTGCAGTTGTTTGAAATTAGAGCTTCGGTTTGCCTTGCCAGTTACTCGGTTGAAACATCCACGATCTAGAATGCAGGTGATCGCCAGTTTACAGAGAACAATAGGTTTGGAGCAGTTGCCAGGATATGCCACAAACACACATAAGCGAGGATTTGCCCCCCTAGGGGCAACCCAAAAACGAAGAGGTTTCATGTACAAATTGTGTAAATCATGAATAAATAGAAGTTCCAAATCCGCATATATAGAATTGCCCATTTAAGAAATTGAATTGAACACTTGAATGGGGGAAATTGAATTGAACACTTGAATGGGCAATTCTTTAAAAACAAAACACCCAACACATTTCTAAGAACAAAAATGCATACACCAAGTATCCAAGTTCCCTTCGTGAACATAACGAGAAACCCATATAATCCAGAAGTTTGCACTTCATACTAGCAATGTTTGAAACATCTTATCCTCTTAAAATAGCTTATTGGCAAAAGTAGCAAGCATCATTGTCCATGATGGCACAATTCCTATTCAGAAATGTCGTTTGCTTTAAGACCAAGATAGACTATTTCCCTTTATGCGTTTGCAAGAGAGCCGTTGCTTTCTACGCTTTCATGATTGGAACAATTGGAAGTTTCTAGGCATTTCACAATTAAATTTTGAATTTTTGGAGGAGCGAATAGAATAGAATTGAGATCAAACGCACTCATAAACAATAATGACCAGGCAATAATTTGGTGCAATGTGTTTTTTCTTTGCATCTCGAAGAATAATGAGCAAGGCATCAATATGGTGGAACATTTTTTTTTAAATTACATCATTTTAAACTCTTAGTGACCCTAATCATATTGACATATTTTGACATGCAAGCCATAGTCACACAAAAAAAATAGTCACACAGACAGTTGATTCCATACTTTAACATAAAATGTCATTCGAATATTTTAGGTATTAAATCAACTACACTTTATGATCAATTGTACCATGAGCCTTTGATCGATGGATAGACCATAAGCCTAAATAACGTTTTGTTTTCGCATTGAACATATGAGCCACTTTCAAGGACAAAAGAATGATGTCTTGACCCAATTGTAAATGATGACCTAGCATGAACCATATAGTGTATAGTCCAACATGATACCGCAAGAATCGATCATTGGATAATATCATATGACATGCACCCCTTATATTCTTTGAGGTTCTAGGAGGTTCTGGTAGGATTCCTTTATATTATTCAAGATTCACAAACTTCTCTAAGAAGGAATAAAGATAGGCTTAGATTCTACTGCACTAGGTGAGTTTTGCAAGGAATCTAGGGGATTCTTAAGTAAACCTTTATAAAATCTAAGGAACATTCGTCAGTATCTTGAGGAATCTTAATGAATCTTAGAAAATCGTAGAGAATCGTAGATAGATCACCAAGAAAGTAATACTGACACATTTTGGACAGATTTTGGATTTCTTTACAGAAGTAAGAAGACCTAGCAGCAAATACCTGTTGTTTTGCAGAGATAAGGAAAGCACAACGGACTTTAGCTGCAAAACAGTGTTCAAACCCTAACCTAATATCCAGACATTTTTACCAGTTGTTTATCGATTGAGCAAAATGCACCCCCAGCTTAGGGACTGCCATATGTCATTGCCCAACACCAACACCATGCCCAACAGCTGGATACTGCGAAACATCAGACTCTTGTGAATGTAAAGCTACAGGGTTTTGACAATACCACTTCCAAACATTGGGTAACTATTCACCCCCGAATTGGGAAGAAACCCAGAAGTCACTACATGAGACTGTTCCTGCAATGATCCTTGCATTCCCCCAAAGGGAGATCGAACTTGTGACAGCATTTTGGACTGTAAGTTTTCCAATTGATCAACTGAATGAATTGCCATGCATATTTTGCCCCTGAAACATACTATGCTTAACATCAGTGGTTGGATTTATGTCCAACACACCTATCTGTATTCCTGATGCTCGTCCACCAAAATCATACTCTAGAAGATCATCTTTCCTACATGCAGCTCTCTTATTCCAAAATCCTGGAGGTCCATCAAACATATCTTGCCTTTGATTAACAAAGATTTCAGAGGTATTTTGTTGGTTATGTGATTAGTTCTGCCCCCATTGTGCATTGATAGGGGCAGTAGGCATACCCGGAGGCCAAGAGCAGAAACCTGGTGGTCCATCCATCATGGCAAATGATATTAACTGCTGCTCCATTTGCCTAACACTACTCTCTTCTAGATGACCTATATCCTTACCTCCGAGTGCATCACCCGGAGTTGGATTAGACAAGTATGTTGTTTATTTTGTCCTGTGCCATTCGTTACAAGGATGCTTTACAACAAATTTAGCTTGACTTCGAGATTCTAATGATATTTCACTCGAAACATTAACAAGTATGCATCCCCCAAATCTGGTCTGAAAGTCCGATACGCCGAGTTTACAGTAGCAATCTCATTCAAACCCATAATATTAGTCCAGAATAGAAATAAATCTAGAAACAATCAATCTCTACTTTCTAACTATTACTCTTAACTTTCCAAATATCTCATTGCTTAAATCGGAGTGCTGTATATATTGGACACTGTCATGTTATAGCCACAGGCATATTCGTGCTATATCCATGTCTTTGACATATTATAGCGACGCCAAAAAAAAAATATAGGGCGTTTTTGTGAACTTGCAATTTTTTTGCCATTTAAGGCTGGCTATAACATGCCCACATCGGACACTTAAAGCGTTGGTGAAAGGGACCAGCCATCAACCAGCTAAAAATAGGAGATTATTATGAACATTCTAAAACCTCATACTCCTTCCGTTCCCGAAAATCAAAAATATATTCTCTAAAATGTAAAGGAATTAACATCCAAATATTGCAAATAAGAGTATTAGAAAGAACAACATTTGTTTTAACGTTAATCAACAGGCCAAAAGGCTGACTAGCCCTTGGATCAACCATCTTATACCATGTGGTGGGAGTTCGTTGTTTCTTAGTATGCGGCCAGCAAGTTCAACCTTAAAAACTCTACCTTATCAGGCATAATAGTCATTATCCTTTCAATGAACAGAGATTGTCCACTCTATACTGTCTTCTTTACTGTGCGGTGCATAGCATGTTGCATTCAGTGTCAAATTGTTACAACAGTAAGAAAATAGATATACGTAAACAATTGTAAACAAGTTTATTGTGTTCATAACCATCAAATGGAAACAATACTGAGCAACTTCAAACCAAGAAAAGCTAAGCCTTGCATAGGAGCTTTTGCCAAGACTAGATAATTGTATGTCGTTGGATAAAGTCAGGAATTTGCCCCTTTGGTATTCGAAGTAGCCCACAGATTTGGAGCTCAGTAGCAGCACGACAAAACCTTGCTCTGTTGCAGTTTGTCAAGCTAACACAAGGAAACAGTATTGAAATAACCAGGAAAAAAAAAACATTAATGCATGATGCTCTAAGCTTGGATACTGGATTGAAGCCTTATCCTGGTCAAACATTTCTGCCATTAAACTCTTCATCCCCTTAAACTAGAAAACATGCTAATAGATGTTAGCATTGCATCTGGTATCTCCCATGTTGCTCTATTTGGACTCCGAGAAAAGTCAACTTGAGTTTGTGGTTGTCCCAACTTCTTCCCATTTATACTCTTGTCATTTACTTTAAACACATTTTGATTTCATCTCCACACGATGCACCCAATTAGAACTTCATCCTTAATCCCAGTTGTAGCAGAATCTTCCACGTGCCCATGATTTTTCAAAACTTCTGGTAGAATCTCCAGGAGGAAATATGTAAAGCTCATTCCTTCTTGATATGAGTCTGCAACCTGCAGTACAATCACATTCATGTCAAGCTTCTCTGCAAAATTTTATACTGGTAGCTACTTTATAATGTATTAGTATAAACATATATTTACCTCTGTTACGTCGCTACATCCCAAGGTTCAGTCCATTGAATAAAGCAGCTACCACGTGCATTGAAAACAAAATGTATTTCCAAAACAGATACCAGCTTTACAATGACAACTAAAGAAGATCTTCATTTAGAAGCAGCCTAATTTCAAAATGGGATTATGGAGCCAAAGTGATGCTTCCCTTTTTGGCTTGCACAAGTATACATGAATATTGAGAGCAATACAAAAGCCTTGTCCCTTACGTGTCTGGAATATAATGCAACTGGAATGGTTTGGAAACGAGGTCTACAATTCTGCACATTAGACTGGAAGCAACAAATTTCAAACAAGAATTAGAAAATAAATCACTCTGAATCTCGATGGCAATATTCTGTTGCGGAGGAGCTTGAGAACTGCAAAGCTGAAACATCTGATTGCCTGCATGACTGTAAGCAAATATAAAGCCACGATTCATAAAACCACGATTCATTCCACTTAAGAATTCTTGCACCTCAAGATATCATGCCAAAGAAACACGGTATCAGTAGAATCCGGAACCCACATCAAGAAATACATAATGATTTGTAACTCATTGGCCTTTATTTAGCTGTAGAACTAATCCTGAAGACTGATTGTCTACTCATCAATACCCTGAAAGAACTACTAAAACATTCCCACCATTTTGGCATCATTTAAATGCTTATCCACTCACCTAACAAGACATGTATGACTAACACAGCTAGAATTGCCTCCTGCAAACTGGCATAGCTTCCATAGCCAAAAGAAAGGGAAAACTCGATACATATTTTAAATGCCTAACATATGACCTAGACTTCCATGCCCTTGGGATCCATATCCCAATTACAAACAAGAAACATAGATTATAACTGATTAAAACTCTTTAACTTAACTCCTTCCAAGACAAATGCTGAATGATCAGAATTTAGAGCTTACAAAGGGACTTTCAGTAATGACTCTATTGTTTCTACCAGTTAAAGTGTGGTTTTATGAAGCCATAAGAGCTTGCAGAGACTTTTTGTCTTTATGCAAGATGCATCACTTCTGCTTCCAACAATAAGAACTAGCATATGATGAGAATCCATGAGCACCTACGCAAGCATCACCGTTATTCTTGAACTAACCCCTTCTTTTTTACAGTTAATCAAATGGTGCAATGCGAAAATAAACAACACCTTAGTTATGGCGTTGCCATTCTTTCTGATAGAGCTCCTATCTGTAGGAATCCTTCCTGCCCAGTTCCTCGTTATAGGCTTCCAAATGAGCTCCCACCTCCGAAGGCGACAACGCATGCGATCTGGGCAGTGCATGCAAAGTCCCAGTTTGCAATAAAACCCATGCTGGCACCAGTTAGCCGGTTTTGAAATGGATTGCCAAGAACAGCCGTGACCGTCAATTTACACCCTATAACAAGTTTTGAGCAGTCATTGGCATATTCCTGGCATATACTAGTATATACTTGAAATAGGCCATAAACCCACATAAACAAGGGGTTGCCCCCCTAGGGGCAACCCAAAAACATCATTAGTAAAACACCTATAATAATAAAGAATAGAATAAAGGTTTTTTAGCATCCACGGAGACCTTTCATCATTATTAGTAAAACACATATATAATGAGCTTTAAACCTTCTTTTATTCCAAAAGCAAATTGTTTTGACATTTGTTGCTTGGATTATACCAACACTCAAAGCCATAACAAACAACTTACATCAGAGCAACATAGCAACATTCAATCTAAGACACTAACATAAAATGCACATTAGAGTAATAAGCCATAAGATACAGTATTTGCACAACATCAACACAGCGTGGAGTGAAGGCCTATTGTCCTCTTCTTTTCCACTGCTGAGTGAAGGCCCATCGTCCTATTCTTCCCATTGTTGGCTTATTTGTTATATCTAAGGTTCATCAATGACACGTTCTTAATTTATGCCCAGCAACGTTGGGCACCATTACTAGTCAAATTACTAATGCAATTCTTCTGTCCATAATTTTTCCACCTTTGCAAATTCGCCAGTGTTTAATCCACACACAAACTTTCTTGTTCACAATTTGCGAGACCCCAAATTCTTGGCCCTCTTTTGGAAACAAATTCATGGAAATAATAGTTAGAATTTTGCAGAGGATTTTAGCATAAAGTAAGTCCAAGTGAGATTTACAATTGCGATCAACTCTGCATCAACACATGGCCAAATTATGAGTCAATCTGTTGCTTTACATCTTCTATAGGAGAATCTTTATAGAATCTTAAGGAAATCTAGTAGAATCTACATTAGTTTTGTCAATCCTCTAGATTAGTTGGATCCATATATTATTGTAGAAGACGTTCGGCAATTTACATTTGAACCTTGACGGATAAGTGGTTTAATGAAGAAATGTCTAAAAATAACATTTGTCAATATTTTGGCATTAAACCTCGTGGAATCCAAAGCCTAGCAAGATTGGTGACCTATGAATTCTAGTAAACCTCATGGAACAACTGATATGCGGTTTATAATTGTTAAAATCTTTAACATGGTCATTATATTAAAAGTTGCGTAGGTTGTTTTTGCATTAAAAAAGCATCAACTGCAATATTGAAATTCTTGCAGATTGTTGAACATTTACAAAAACATAGACGTTATTGCTAAATTCTAAACAACATTGCATGGACAACTACCGTCACATGTTGGGACTCCAGAGTGGGGCATTGGTGAAAATCTCCGATTTTTGTTATTCAAATTATACCTTCTACTAATTATGTGAAAACAAATCCCCAATCCTCATATTGAGGTTTCAAGTTTACAATAAAATTATTAAAGCCTAAACAATTCCGTCAAAGCTTTGCCAATGGAATTTACAGGAAACACAAGTTGTAATGGAAACTACACTTGTAATGATGGGAAACAACAATGTCATTTAAAATAAAATGAGACTTGTTATAAGGAAGTGCTACATTTAGTGTACATGTTTAGTCAAATTGAGAAATAAAAAGTACTTTGATGTGAAAATGGAAAACGTCCTTGAAAAATAGCCTCGTGCACAACAATTTGAATTGTAATCCAATTTCAGGCTTTAAATAGAACTTGGAATAGTCTATCCAAGTTTTACCATTTTGTATTTTTTCTGAGTTGCAACTAGGTCCACTCTACCCTATCCGAAGTATCCCAAACTTTAAGATGTGCATTTGTTCTAGGCAAATATCACTTCGATGCAAAATGAAGAGAACATCGAAGATCATATTCGATGCAAAATAAAGACAACATTGAAGATAAGATAGATACCTTGGCATATCATGGAGCTCAATCATGGAGCTCTATCTGGAAGGTCCAATGTATCCACCAAGATGTTCTGAAGGAAGATGGATGATGCATGATTAGGATCGCAAGGTGTTGGAACAATTCAAATATGATATGGCAGAGGATGAGCTTACTTCAAGGGCCTATCGTTCTGGAACAATTCAAATATGATATGGCAGGGGATGAGCTTACTTCAAGGGCCTATCGTTCTATTGCTTCCTCTGTAATTAGATAAGGTCCAAAATTGTAACTAAATTAAATGAATTGGATACCTTTCCTTTGAGAATACAAATATTGAGCTAAACCATTCAGCATCATCGCTATATACTCTGAAACAAAAGACATTAGGGTCTTTCAAGTGCATCATGATGGCTTTTTGTCTCACAACAGTTATTTAAAACATGGGATTTTATAAGAAGTTTTACTGGTTTCAGGTTGTCCATTGCAGATTTTTTGAATATGCTTTCAAGATGTTCATGTTAACTGTAGCGCACAAGGGTTCTATAGGTGGCTAGAGCACCCAGGTCCATGCATGACTTTAACCCCCTAAAATCCTCCACACCTATTGGGCCCAGATATTCCTCCACACCTATTGAGCCCATGACATCCTTTCTAGATGGTGCCTGCAACCTCGGGGGTGTCAGACCCGTACCCGGCCACCTGTGATGATCAACTATAAGCCTAACACACTATGGGGACTCAGTAGGCTAGGAAAGGGTTAGATATCAGCTTTTATTCCTTGCCTAGCCTATTTTTCCATATTGCCTCAGATTCAATTTTAGCTCCCATTTGCACAAAAAACCATTGATAGTCAAACTAGTTGAAAAAGTCATTTCTAATACCAAATATGTTTATAAATGTCACCATGACACCTAATCATATATTTTGCCATGTTATCAAAACCACTTGGATTTAAAAGAAAAAAATCTTGGAATTCCAAGATTTGTAAAGAAGGCCTTGGATTCAATGCCACCTCATCATGTTGCATCACCAAATTAATGGCATCACCATCATACTTGGCCCAAAAGTTCAAATCCTATATATTCTGAAGGTCAAAGTCTCTCTATTTTGTTTGCTTCCTCATTTGCCTAGTTACCGTATTTTCCTATTTTCTACATACAAGAAGGAAAATGAAAAAAAGAATTGGGGGGTGGAAGAGATCAGTAGAAGAATGGCCAACTTTTCAACCAGTACCTTCTAATGTAACGGGCTTGTCGGGTTAACCCTCCAGATAACCCGAGATTCCATTAAAACTTGCATGAACACTGTCAAGTTGGTATGCATAAATTGAGTAATGCAATGCAAATGCATTCTTAAGCTGAAACTCAAGGTAAAGAATTGATCGCAATTGTATCAAATAAACACGTATGAACACTACTATCAAAGAGTATAATATCATACTATATACATTGAAAATGCTTCACGCTCTACAATGTAAATGCTTCACACTCTAATAATCCACAGTATCAAGTTTATTAAGTGACCACAAGGCCTAAGCTCACAAAGATCTTAGGCCTTTAACTCTATTCGGCTCCCAACTACACATTGATCCTGCAAACCTCATGTATATCTGCTTACACCATGTTTATTTGCTTACACCATGAGCACAGGGGGGTTAGTCATAAAGACTAAGTGCGGGGCTGAGGCATTTCGAAAATGCTGGCATAATCAACAAGAATTATGAGGTAACAATCAGAAGAATCATTCTTAGATTAGATGCTTCACCTGATAATCCCTCTATGTCAGAAACTAGCAATGCAATGTTAATACATAGCATAATAGAACCCTCATTATGAGAAATACACAAACATCATTCCAAATGCGTTGTAAATGTACATACCATAACTTCGCAATAACCATAAGATAACTACAAGACCATGAGAAACCATGAAGTAACCATTAGATACCCATAAGTATGCAGTGCAACTCCAGTTTTATGCAGACCACCCGGGCTGATGAGGCTTTTTAGCAAATATGGCCGGAGTAAGCCTCATGTGTACATGCCCATTTAGCCAGCGTCCAATGTTAGAGGAGCACTTCCAAGCCATGTAGCACGACGAAGCATCCTCGCCGGGGTGACAACACCTGATGTCAAAAGAACAACCGCGAGTCCAAGCCACTGCAAATGGACTCCGGTCCCAGAGGATATGCACTCATACATCAACCAATAACGTAATACATGTCCCATATGCAGAGCTTAAATCACGTTTATCATTATGATCTAAGAATCCAGAGTCACATTTCGCATGCATTTCCCATATATATATACCAAGGGCGTATAGAACAATGCCAACACTTGCAATGATATCATATTGATCCAATTACATTCATGTGCTACCACATCATGATGTCTAATCAACAAAAACATGTTAACACTAAGCAATTGTGGACTACATCGTTATCTAAGCATAACATCTCTAGATTTATCATCAAACATAAGCACATAGAAAGTCCATAGTATTTTCCTAAAGGAGATGCTTCCTTGGAACCATCCCCCCTCCTCCAATAAGAATACAACTTCTAGAGCTATAGAGACAAGTTGGACAAAATGGCCCTTGTGGGCATCTCCATAAACAGAAACATACTATCGTGCCAGAGGAAGATAATTCCAGACTCGTGGAAATGCCTCCGTAAACATTTGCTAGTAAATGCCTCCATAAGCACTTTCTCTCTTGAGAACGTGCAAAAGAGGCTGGAATGGCATCTCTCTGCAGTCAACATAACCTGGACCAAACCTTAGAGTCTGAGCTGTTCTTGAAAACCGACTATAAAAAACCCACAAACAAATCTGGCCCGCCCTTGCAGAATCTTGAATGCTTCAGGATGCGTATGCTGCACCAACAAAGCTTCCTTCTATAGCTCTGGCTTGCTCTTGAAAACCAGCTTTTCAAAACCACCAACAAATCAATCCTGCCATGCTCTTGAACGAACAACCCTGAGCGATTGCAAATCCTGTCAGCAATTCCAGAAGGAGCATGAACTGCAAAAAGGTCGCTGTTGGCAGTCTCAAAACACCCTAAACGACTAAATTATGAGAGAGGAAGCAAACGATAGAATCGAAGACGGGAAAACATGACAAGATGATCTATATGTCAAAGCAAAAGAGATAATCTCAGAAAATTTCCAGAAAGTAAGCTCAAGGAAAATATCCTGAATAGAGATGCGCAGGTGAACTACGGGAAATTTTCAGAATGGAGATGCGCTGATATGAGAAAACTAAATGTTAAGCTACAAATAGGCGAGAAACTAATAGTTCCTAACTACCTAAGACACTTGTCACCTAGCTCAGGAGTCCATTTACCATCTATTCGTTGAAAACGAAGGTAAATGTGACTTCTCACAAGGAATGCAATGCCACATGAATACAATGCTGAGTGTCTTGATGACCAGGATGAATTGTAGACCAGGCTAAAAGATTTATCTGCCTGTGCTGTTGCCGCCGAGATTTTCACTAAAGAGCATCTATGGACCCTCTCTACTAGTGTCACCTTAGATCTGCTAAAGCTTAAACTTTTCTTGTTGAATGGTTACCAGGCTCTTATGCTTGATAGATTTCTTTTCGGCTATGAATAATTGTTGTCTAGGCTCAATTTTTGCACTTTACGAACATGTACTACCATCGTAAGGCCAAGCATGATGCCTTTGGTGAAGCCCTTATCTTTTTCTCTGACACGGCCTCCCTGTGGTTCTTTGCTTTCCCCCCTGACTGGATTGATATAGGTTGGTAGCTAGATCCGGTGGTCACTAATCTAGCTATTATTGATGAGGAAGAAGATGAGCTTGCTTCTGCCCTTCTATAACGTCTTGGGGATCCTTTGAAAATACCTCCGAAATTTTGAGTAAAATGATACGCTGGTTCGATCGGAAGGACAGTAGTTCGATTCTTTGTGTCAAAGAATACAGAGACTCCAATCTTTGTGTATAGAGACCACTAAGTCCCAGCTCGGCTCTGCAATGGTACCAGATTGTACATCTTTCTATTTTGGGCTCTACAGTATTACTAGGATATAGAGAAGCAACTTTTTCGTCTGGGTCCTTGTAATATGCCTTGGATGAAAGGCATTTTAAAATTTATTGATTCTCTTATTAAGGCCATTTTAAAAGATTGTTTTTAAAAGATTGAAATACAATGTACCATAGGATTCTATTAATAAAAAAAGAATGCGAGAACATGGGCGATAAAAACACATTCAACTCAATTCAGTCTATTATAATAGAATAGAATATGATTTTATGTAATATGCAAGTTTAGTTTTACAGCCCCTCTCCAGACCATACAATCTGAACATCAAGAGGTGAGGCATATGCAGGCAGATACGAGTAAAAAATCTGGTTATATGGCCACATTAGTTAACCATCAGATTGATTAAAGGAGTTTAAAAACTAATCTCTGTAGTTAACACAAATTAACCAAAGGAATTAATGCCAACACTAAGCTAGACCTCATGCGCAAATGGATGGAAAAGGCATGCCAGGCGAGAAATCCAAGCGCAAAAGCTTATCGATAGCGGGAATGACCTCTTTGGAGAATGCTTGATGGGCAGGATGAACATGGTAGGCATCTCTGTCTTCAACACTGTTAAAACCGACAATGTAAACTTGACTAAAACCCTGGCTCTCAAAATCCTTATATCCTGCTGTTTCGGCATCGATCCAGCCGCTGCAAACAACCCAATCTTGTGTTTAGGTCTCAGTACTTGGTTTTTTTTTCTTTCTGAATGCTGCGAAAGAAACTCACCTTTCCAAGCTGTTGATCTGAGGAATAACTGCTTGAAGAGCAAGGTATTTTTTATGAAACTCCGTCTTCTTCTCCTCCGTAATTTCGTCCTTCCATTTGATCACTAGTATCCGCTTTACAGGCCCTTCCATCTGCTCTATCTTCTCGCCTACTTTCTGCTTTGCTTCTTCAAACCAGAGAAATAATAAAATACCAGTTTCCAGCTATGAGTCATGATTCGAATCCTCCCATTCTAAACCATTAAAAAGTCTACGAGAATGTGAGAAATTAAAAAGTCTCACGCGCTTGACTAATTTCTCACGTTCTCGTAGACTTTTTAATGGTTTAAAATGGGAGGAGTTTAATCTTAGCACAGATTCAGGGACTAGAAACTAGAGACCAGCAATTTTTTTTCCTGGTTGAATAGATGATAAGATCAAAAGCTGAAGTTTGGTTATTATTTTAGTCATGCTGTGATGAGCCTGTCAGGTTAGCCGTCAAGAGATCCCATCAAGTCGAGCAAGTGGTTCCCCATAAACAAAGACTGCAATTCAAGTATGCCCTTCAACTGCTTAGTGCTTACTGCTTAGTGCTTAGTGCTTAGTGCTTACAATTCAAGTATGTTCCTATGACTGCTTCCTGTGATGCTACATGTTGAAGCATAATCAATGGACTCAGAGCAACTCATATTGATATTGAAGCTGATTATTTGGACTTGTCTCCATTTGTTCCCACACTTTTGGCTCCATCATCCACTGCAGTGACTATAATGAGGATCTTCAGGCTCAGATATGACATTTGCCATTGCTTAGACATTTGTTCATGTCCTCCGAAACTAAGAAAAAGGCATTAACTACCCTCACAAATGAGGACTTTAGCGGCTTTTTGTAGGAACCAGGTTCCAAAGGCACTTCAAGGATCTGCATACCTGGGTTTTACTTATGCTCGCTTTATAACATTCTGGACACCCTACAGATCCAAAATACCATTAGATTTATCCAGTTCACCATGCCTTTGCCCAAGTGGCACAGCCTCATCCTGACAATAGTTTCTGCTTGGATTCTCTCTAGATGTTTCTTTAATAATACAGGACAGCAAACATGTTCAAGATAAAATGCATTTGTCAACAAACGGTAGCTCCGTTTATATAGTGTTTCTGCTCTACCGATGTGATTGTTTACTTCTGCCTATCGTCAGAATACCTTGGGTTCTTGAGAGTGTTTGAGATGCACAGTAGGTCACCAACAAACGGCAGGTTGCATTCAAAAATGCATGTCCCAACATTAGAGCTACAAAAATACATGCGCCTGCCCATCTGTTCCATACCACTGAACTAGAGGAGGAGGCCTACCATAAGGGCACCATCACTAAAAAGATGGTCGGAATGCCATGGCTATGTCATGTCATATGCTTCTAAATTTGCTCCCTTACTACTGTTATATGCCTCCATTTTTCGCCAGTTAAAATGCATGCTTCTTGATCCTCCTGCAGGAGCCACTGTGATCTATACACCATCTAGGTCTTTGGTAGTGTTCATCCAAAGATCATGCCAATAATCAGGGGCAAACTCTACAGCTGTTTGAAATCCTGGCCAATGGCCACCATCATGCAGGCCAGAACTCAGGATTGCAACATGAGGGTCATGTCTTAAATTAGTTTTTCAACTCTACTTGATGAGTAGAATGGTCCATGGTTGTTTACAACTGCCATCCATTGCCAAGTTCATTAGGACGGCTAGGAAGACCATGTTTATTCTAAATATGCAATAAGGGTCATTATTATCAAAAATACATGAAGGTAAGAAGGTGTCTATTTCTAACTTGATCAAAGTCCTCTGTTGGACCCATTTCTGTGCGATCAAATTATCTACGCCCGAATTTGGTTAGACTCCCAAGAATGGAAACCTCCCCAATTTTCCCATATGGAAACCTCCCCAACTTTCCATGGAAGCTTGGGGAGGTTTCCACTTTGAATCAGAATTTTTTGAGTGGAGAGATCCCCTCCTTAATTTAATATGGACGGCAAAATTAGATTGCCCCTTTCAGATTTCGTACAGGAATTTCTATTTGGAGCTTTTCAAAGTTCATTTTATGTAAGCTGCTCTTGATGCAAAGCGTATTTTTGATTCTAGGACTGAAAACTGGAGTAAGCAAATCGGTTTTTGGAGTTTTGCATGTTTTGCTCTTTGGACTACAATCTTGCAGAATGCACCTTGCATTTTTATATGCCCAGACTCATCGCCAAAGGCGTCTATCCCTTCAAAAGTAAGTTTTTTCTTCGCATTCATACTTTGGCGGGGCTATGGTGGGATTATTCATAACAGCTGTATTGTCAGGGCTTTGGGCATGGGTCAGGACTTGGGCGATCCGAAGGCCTCTTTTTTTGTTCATATTTTTACGTTTTGTATTTTGACAAGTTTTATGGTAGCCTTATTTGAGATTGTTTCTACATCTAAGATCCGTGCATTATTGCAACGTATTGAAACAACAGGGCTGATGATAACATATGACGCCCTTGCAGCACAGACGATTTCTGCACTCCCTTCAAAATGTAAGTTCTCCTTTTCTAATCTCTCTTTTATAGCTTCTTTTAAAATCTGCCTTAGCCAGTTACAAGTTTATGGGATTTTCCTCTGTGTCAGGCTGAAAAGCGTGTTGCTGTTGAGTCCAGAAAAGAGTGGCACAAAAGGCAGAAATCCGGCTCTGAGATCAACCTAAATAACTCTGGATCTATTGAGGATTTGCAACATCAAGGTAAGACTTCGAGCACTTATACACAGAGTTATAAAGTGGAAGAACCATATCAAAACGTACCTGATGCAGTTAAATGAGACAATGAATTGGGAATACAAGACAACCAAGAAGGCAAAGATAAAAACCCTAGGAGTTGCAGCGTTAGGGTTCTAAATGTTGAAAGTGCTGCCAGGCTGTTCGAGGAGTCTGACTGTAGCTCTCCACTTATATTTAGTGCAGGTGCATGGCTTTCTGCTCCAATGTCAGATTCTGATGAGATGTCCGGAGATCTGTTGTCTATAAAAAATATGGCATTTGAAAAGTTTCAGCATTGCATTGACCCTATTGCTGCAGATGATGAAGAGGAGATTTTAGAAAATGAACAAGGCAAGGATTATGATATTGACTTTGAGAACCTGAACAGGCTTTGTAACCTGCTTTCTCTAAATGACAGTATGTCAACTTCTTGCCAACCAGACAATCACATCTGTGCTCGCTATGCTTCACCGCAGAAAGATGAAGTTGGCATGTCAAGGTTTTATACTAATGTTGCAAAAGTTGAAAGATGCAATTCCACCAAGGACCTGGATGCTCTTGATTCTTGGATCCACCATTTTGTGACGGAGCAAAAGGACCCTTACCGCTTGGCTGTCCTCCTTTTGGGGAAAGCATCCATATGTAAAGATAGTAGTTTGAAGTTTCCCACTGTTATTCAGGGCTATTTGTCAGACAGACCACCATATCTTCACAAGCAAACTCATTTTGGTGATGAAACGAGATCTCACCCTAAGATTGGACTTCAGAATTGTGGCTAAATACATACCACGTTGGAATTCACTCTTGTCTATAGAGGAATGCACCGTCTTTGGAATGCCAATGTTATATTCTCAAATTTTATGTAGAAGTTACATTGTTATGGGGGACAAAACAAGTGAAAGGTGATCTGTTTACATCTTTGGTTTATTTTTTTGTTGATTATAGAATGCATTTCAAAGCTATTTGAAGTAGGGATATTTTTGTAGCAAATTCTCAAAGCAGCAGTAGTGATCTTAGTTGACTAATCTTCACTCTATATATTCTATAGGGCTTCCTCTATCTTCTATTGGAGGTTGTAAATCTAGCATGTATCTTCCTTATGAATTGCTTCAGAGGATTTCTTCTGTTCAATCTTTAACTATGATTGTTTATCTATTATAGAGCATTGCTGCAAATATGTAGGTATGCACCTACTATATGAATTCAAGAATGGTAAGAGATCACTATAGCTCCAATGTCCATAGAAGCAAGGTGATTAACCTCTTCAAGGTATCTTTAACTTTCCAGATCATAAAATTTGGAGAAAAACAAGACTGCTATGAATGCACCTTTCAGAATTGTTGACTTGACAGCATAAGATCCATCTCCAATGTCTTCAATTAGTGGACTTAATTTCGAGTGTGCCTCATGCAGTTATATAAGAATCCATTTCTAAATAATGATAAAATATGGATCACGTGCATTTGTGTCTCCACATTTTCAGATCTTTGTAAATTCCACATATAGAACAAATTTTTGTATGGTTTTGATATTTTTGTATGGCTTTTGATTTGATTTCCTTTTTCGTATGGCTTTTTGTATGGCTTGGCTTATCATGAATCTATCCACTCATGACCCAAACAACCAACCTCTCAAATACAACCCACACTACAAATGCGAACGCAGTGTAAGCATCAAAGCTATTTCTTTTTTAAACGACATTGGAGAAGGCTTTCAAAGTACTTCATGTGTTTATAAGGTCTAGTACATTTCTGTCAAAATACTCATTCAAAATATTGATTGCAAAGTTTTAGTTTGGTTATTGTTTTAGTCACCCCTGCTTGCTTGCCTGCTCCGCTTCTTCTTTTGTGGACTGTTTGAGGTTAGCCCTCTAAGTGACCTGGGACTTCCGTGATTCAATGACAAGTTAGTATGCATTAGCTGAAACAATGCAACTCAAGAAATCTTAATAACGAATTGAATCTTTATTCACAACCATAAATAAATATACATTTGAAACATGCATCAGCAAACGTGTGCTTGGCATTGCTGGCATTTTATAGTGACATTAGAGACAGTTGGTTGTAGATGTTGCTGCACATGTTAATAAGGACATTGATTGTCTCATGACATTGAGACTAAAAGTCTAGGATTAATGGATTTAGTAGAAAATATAAAGTATAAGTATAAGATCAATGGACTTGGTAGGACTTAGAAATTTATCAATAATTATCATGCTTATTTTCCTATCACATGAATGTTTAAAAATCACTTACATGTAAAAATATATAGAGGTTGATAGATATCTTAAAACATTGAACCAATGATGTTCTAGGCACATTATTTATGACATGAATGTCCGAGACTGGTGTTTTGACATGTAAAAATATGTAGATGTTGGTAGATATCTGAATCATTGAACCAACAATTCTAAGCACATTAGTTATAGTTCTACTGACTAAAAGTAACAATGTAACTGGATAATACATGCTATATTGTAAAGGCGGCTTATATTGACAGGCTTGTCGTGTTAGACTTTCAGGTAAATCGAGATTCCATCAAGATTTGCATGAACACGAAACATATGCATGAAACATTCTTAAGCCATATGTAAAGAACTGAACATTTGTTCTCAAGAACACAACTCTCCATAGGTATATAATATAGAGTAGAAGCAGGAAAGGGTGCATTAAAATATACAATATTAAGTTTAGAATTTAAATTTCGTACGTTTATTTCTTGCCATAATTATACAACAGAAAATTACGTTCGCTTAGGAAAAAAAAATTAACTTTCTTGATTTGGTGGGAGAATTGTTTTTGCTTCGAGTTCCTCTTCTTTGAGTTTCAGGTGGTTTTGTTGGACCATGATCAAAGAATATAAGAAAATCAAATGTTTCCAGCTCTCCTGCATTCAAAAAATCTCCAAGACTGAGTGGAAACAATTTTTCATCCCCACCATCTGCCATTGCAAAGAAGAGATTGTCATCCCCACCATCTGCAAAAACCAAAAGGATCTCCATGACCACTTTTCTTCATTTTTTTCCAGACATCAGTTGCCCTTTCAGGAGGATATGCAATCTGCATTCTTGTCGAAGGTCCACCCCATTGTGTCAGCTGAGCAGCGTGCACACTTAAAATCAGACATCACCATCAGCTCGATCTTCTCAGCACCAGTTCTGCTCCATCAGTCTCTATCTCACTCGGTGGTGTTTTCATAAGCCAGCAATCCCAGCGTAACTGCCCTGGGCATTACTCCCTGACATCAAGCCATACGTCAATGCCTTGCCATTTCTGAAAGGCATGCTGTGAGCCTGGGAGCATGTTCGCCCGTTGTTTAAGATCGACATCACTAGATGCATTCAGTTAACATCGTCACCATGGTGGATTCGCTAGCTCCAAGCATGTTGCCTCCCATATTGGCCTTATATATTGATCCTCGAGTTCAGCGTAGGTGGAGATAGCATGGGGTTTGCTTTGTGGAAGACTGGTATTTTGAGAAGCAGCTGGCACTATGGCAATTGTTCTGCGATAGATTTCGACTTAAAGAGTCGGATATGGTGATTTGGGCTCATATGGCTCATAATACCCCACTCCACCTGCCACAAGGCACAAGACTCGTTTGCCGAGGCAATCCGAATATTGATCCTTCCAAATTTGTGAAAGACGTGGAAGTGAATATAGAACCCAATTTCGCCTCCCAAAACTCACACTCTTTAATGGCAAATTGTGCACTGATCTCTAAGGATCAACACATGCACCAGATTAAGCCTTTCATCAGTGAGTTATGTCCTATGTATGGACTCTGCCCTGAGACCTTAAAGCATTGTATGTTTCTATATACGAAGATTTAGCCCATATGGAGAAGGGTCCAAGGATTATTTCACGCTACATTGTGTTGTCAAGAGGTTCTTCTGGTCAAAATATCCTACTGGGTGGCCATGTGCAAAGAAGTTAGCTTTTTACCTTTGTAAGGCGTGGTTATTATGGCTTATCTGGAAGAGGTGGCGGATAATGCAAAGGTGCAACCTGGTACCCTGATTCTTCAGTTGCGGTATAAGCTATACTTTTCATTCCAGGCATCCACTCAGAAAGAATAGGTCAAATCTGCTGTTTGGGAAAGGACACTTCAAGTTGTGGATAGCCAAAGTGTATTCATCCCATAGGGGTGATGTAGAGTGTGTTTGTACGATATTTGAGCTATATTCGAAGTATGTTATCCTGGGCGAGTGTTCTTCAATATCGTTCTCCATGTACTTTGAATCTCTTCAATTAAAGTTCATTTCATCCTTAAAACAAAAGGGAACATGATTGTAAACTTTATATATAGTGATCTAATGAACTGATTTAGCGCATTGCAGAAAAAGAAATTGGTGACAATGCTCAAACTTATTACATACACATTCATGACAACCTTGACTTTCAATACATGCCAATATATCTCAAAACTCAATCATAATACAATACAAACATTGAAACTTTCAGGAGAAATATCTGCTTCCAATTCATTGCATTTTCTCCCTCCATGCTAGCAAGCCAATGCTAGCAGCATATTTTTTCCAAACCTCACGTTTTCTTTTCTTTGAGGCCCCAATGCCACCATCTCCAAATTCTCTTCATGTTGGGAAAAAACTCTTTTATAGAACTTTTATCCTATTTGCATGAGTGGATTTGGCATGGCAAGTGATCCTCCACTTTGGCTTCTCTGGTTATAAGCGACCTTGGCCTACTTATGAGTCTTTTCCATACCTTGTGTATTCCAAATTGCCACACTCCCATACTTCTGAGCAAACCAAAGGCTGTGAGCATAAATAATGTGGATGTAATGAGTAACCTCACCCCATGCCTGTATAAACTCCCTGACCACCAACTGAGACTTGGCTGTTTCGGCCTTAGATAAATATGTCTTCTATAAAAGTGTATTTAAAGTTGACAGTGCATTCATGCACTAACTTTCCTCACAATTCTATTCACTCTTTCTGTTTCATCCCCTTCTGCTTCAATCAATCTTTTCTCGAATTTATAAACACCACTATATGCATTTCCATGCTTGTTCTTTTTACTTTTCTCAACTATAACAAAAAAGCCACATTCCATAGAATGCATACAAGCCATTCATTAACTGAAATATTTTTTTCGGTTTTGATTAGCTCCAAGTTGTATGGTCTTGGTGTTACAGTTTTTTTTGTGCCTAGTGACTTATAGCTTCATGAAAAGGTCTAAAGCGCAACTTATAGTTCCGTGTGCTAATCCCAACAGTAAGACATACTTCATGAACCTGGGATGCATCAATTTTGGAGTATATCTCGCCAATTACATGTTCAAGCACACTTTTTCTCAGGCTGTAACATGGAAATTATTTCATCATTGTTCGCAATTGTCTTTTAAATTAAAGGTGCAATTGTCATTGTTCGCAATTGTCATCAGAATCTCTCCTATATTCTTCCTCACCACCTTTTTTGCATTGATTGGCCTCTTTTAAACACGTTCTTGATTGCATAAATTCTTCTCTTGACAACACCACAAAACATTTTCAAATTCTCAATTGGTTTTTTGCCCCGCCTCCTTTCTCGCAATCCAAGAGAGGTCTTCTTCATCCGAGCTAATATTTCATCAAAACATACAAGTTTTCCAAGAGAGGTCTTCTTCATCCGAGCTAATATTTCGTCAAAACATACAAGTTTTCTTTTGGAATCATTTACACGAGCCTTCTCAGCTGCACATTCCCATAATGCCCATTTGAGCACACAATCCATAAGAACCTTGTCTCCTTCGAGCTGCAATATCTCATTCCTTAATATTGAAATTGTCTTATCCTTCTCTGAGGTCCATCATATGTCCTCGTGCACGCTGCCAATGTGATATGACATAAAAATACTATCTATCTATCTATCTATCTATCTATCTATCTATCTATCTATCTATCTATCTATCTATCTATCTATCTATCTATCTATCTATCTATCTATCTATCTATCTATCTATCTATCTATCTATCTATCTATCTATCTATCTATCTATCTATCTATCTCACTCATTGTATTTTCTAGGGAGATGCTAATTCTTGCTAAATTACAAACCTTTTTTTTGGGTTGCCCCTAGGGGGGCAAACCCTTGTTTATTGGGTTTGTGGCATATCGCGGCTATTGCTTGAACCGGATAACTGGCAATATAGCATCTGGCTATGGCGGCGACCCCCTCTTTAAATTTATTGCCTCTGCTATGGCGATGGCGTCTGCTAACGTCCCGGGATTTTGGTTATGGCGTCTGCTAACGTCGAAAGGTTTGGCCACTCAATAATTATCCTCTTCCTAAAGTAAGTGTTGAAATTCCAAGCTTGGCTGAAATAAATGGTTTACTTGTTTTATGTGCTGCAGGTTCAGCTTTATGCGATCATGAGTGTCTTAGCAGTTCAAGGATGTCTTCCTATGCTAGTGTGAGAGAATATGTTATTCAGGGCTTGTTGAATCGATGCAAAGAAGAATCTGCCAACGAAAGGGCTGTTTCTGTGTTGAAGAATTGCAGGTTTGTCGTCTTTGTTCTTCTTTCTTACATTTGTTTCGGTAGGCCAATATAAAATACATGGATGAGCTTCTTAGAGAGATCATCACTAGCCCTAGGTTTTTAATAGGAGATTTTTCTATGTTTCTTGTCCAATAAGAAAGCAAAGATTCTCTCTCATCTAGCAGATAAGCAAGACGGGTTCTTCATTTCTCTGATTGAAGAGGCTAAGAAGTTGAAAGAAGAAGGCAGAGTGGACCCTAACTACTATCTAAGTAGTTTGCTGGCCATGAAATCTGAGTGGAAAGAAGAAGAATTAACTGACAAAGATTTGGTAGTGCTCTGTTCTGAGCTTATAAATGCAGGGGTAGACACAACTAGCAATTGTCTGGAATGGTGCATGGCAAATGTTGTGAAGTATCCTGATATCCAGACAAAGCTGATAGAAGAAATTGAGAAGAATGTAGGGCAAAGGGCTGTGCAGGAAGAAGACATAGATAAGTTGCGATACTTGCAAGCATTAGTAAAGGAGACTCTGAGAAAACATCCTCCTGGAGAAGGTACTCTTTTTCATTCTGTTAGTGAACCATGTAAGCTTGCAGGTTATGATATTCCTACAAATGCCCTCATTATGGTCCACACCTTTAGCATTGCTAATGATCCCAAAGTCTGGCTTGAACCAGAAAAGTTTAATCCTGAAAGATTTCTTGAGTGTGATGTAGATATAACTGGTGCCAGAGAGATTAGATTGATCCCCTTTGGTGTAGGGCGCAGAATTTGCCCAGGCTGGAGCATTGCCTTGCCTTGTGCAGACCTTTGAGTGGACCGCTTCAAAGCCTGGTGAAGAAGTTGCTATGTCTAAGAAGTTCTCATTTACTATGGTTATGAAGAATCCTTTGAAGGCTTGTATAAAGAAGAGGTCGCCTAATCCATGTTGATGACCTTATAGTAGTGACAACAATTGCTAGCAAATGTGCATTGGTTACTCTGGTAGAGGAACATTTGTAAAAAGTATTAGAAGTTCTTAGCAGTTCTTAGCAGTGTTGAAATTCCAAGCTTGGCTAAAATAAATGGTTTACTCGTTTTATGTGCTGTAGGTTCAGCTTTATGCGATCATGAGTGTTAGCGAATGCAAGAAAGTAGAGCTTTCAGCAGGGGACACTCTTTTTGTAAGCCTTTCCTTTTCAAACAAGAATTTTTCCTCAAGCATTGTTGCAGTTGTCTGACTTTTGTACTGCATGTGTATGAAAGACTAGGAGGATGGCCACACTGTGTTATTACGCCATTGACTCCATTGCTATTGGTGGAAATTTTTTGACGGGATGTAATCTCTCGCTGCAATTAGAAGTATATCCTTTACATGTTATTTTGTTTGCCCTTGTTAAGGATACTCCCCCTTGCCCAGTGTAAATTTTTGGTCCTTGACGCCAAGTACCCAGCAATTCCACCATGACCACTACTTGCAGCAAGATCAGCTGGTGTTTATGCGTTTGGATGACGTGGTGTTGGGTCCGTTAAAAGCCCGGGTCCTGCTTCAACTGCTAAAAGGGCAATATGCTAATATCAGCTATACTTCTCCAAGAAGCCATTTGTGTCACAACGTGATAAAAAGCGAAAGTTGTTTAAAACCGCATTAGCCATAGGATATGCCTCCATTGCTGGAAGCTAGCATAGTCAATCTGGAAACTGAATCAATCACCCACAAGAATATTAATAATGTAATCACATCACCCAATGACAAAAATAGCCAAATTAAGAACTGTTCAGATTTAAGATCTTTCAGCATGCGACTTGCTACGCTTTTATTAAAAGAGAAGGGCATTCTTAATTGCAAGATATGTCCAATTTCAAAAGCATACAACAAAATAGGCAAAGAATTTTCATACAATCCGTGCTAGTATGCAAATATTAATCTGAAATGAACTATCAAACAAATGTAAATATGTCATGCTCTACTAACCGTCCTCGAAATGCAGCCCAGTGAAGAGCAGTCCATCCTTGCACGTCAGGAACACTGGCGGCTAAGAGAGGGCTTATTGCCCAGTCGTAATCTAGTGCAGTTAGGATATGAAGTTCTGTCCTTTATTATCTAGAGTAGGAGTAATTTACCCATGACCAGTAATAGCATTGGAGATCCATTCCTGCAGGCTCTTTTTCAGTAATATCTGTATTACACATTCTTTAAAGTCATAGGCTGATGTTTGTAATGCATTATCCAATTCTGTATCTTCTGGCAACTTATCATCTATATTGCCTGATCCCATAAGGATGCGTAGAAACCTCAGCTGTAGTTGCATGTCTTCTTGTTAGAAGCTAGTGAAAAGACTACTTTGAATATGATGCCTTGAAGCACCTGAGTTGTGAACACGATCATGAAATTCACGCATTTCGCTGCCAAGCCTGTCTCCTAGGTTGACGTAAAAAGGAACTATTCCAGAGTTATGAGGAGGTTCTTTACAGCGAAGAACTCCATCTTGTATAACTTCTGCTGGGACCTCAATTTCACCAAAAATGCATCACCATGTGTTTTCTGTGAAAGAGTTTGAGCCTTTAAGGAGACTATTGAGCCTTTAAGGAGACTACCAACTATAACCACCTACATCAACAACGTCACAGCAAGTCAATAAAATATAATCATCATTGTAAAGCATAAACATAGATGAACATGGGAACAAAGAGATGTGCACAGGAGACAAGCAACATAACCGAGGAATATTTTATTGAGCTGATTGGATAAACAAAGAGGAAGCTGCATTCTTTTAACTTTGATAAGCTTATTTTTGTAGAAGGATGCAATCAATTACATTATTGATGAACAAACTACATAAAACAATGTTCTCGTTGTTTAAAAGGATGTAAGTTGATTCTTTTACTTCCCCTTCCTTGCTATAAAGAGGATTCATTAGAATTTCTAATTTAATTTATTTATCATGCGATCCATTTGAAGCAGATATATTTCAATGTGTGACGTTAAGATTAGCCCATAGCACAACATAATTAATACTCTTCCAACTTATGGTGCAAGAGTGCATCAGAACTTGCAAGAAGGGTCATTCGACAGTCATATGTCCTCTTCTATCTCAAGAAAATTCAAGGATTATCATAGATTGAACAATGCTTCAGCTTACCTTCGTCTCTTCAGTAGCAAACCCCAATATGGAGAGAACTCAATAATTGTGAATCGCTAATCCTGTGACAAGGATGGCGTCAGACCTGTATCAAGTTGTATTTGATTGGAAAGACTAGAAATCTCATCAAACTAGTCTTTTATAGGTGTCCAGCATGCGCCACGATCTGTAGACCCTGAAAGAAATGAACTCTGGCTGTCGTTACCTATCTCGCGGCTCATCCATCTTCCAAAGCTATCCAGCTTCTTTAAGTGTTCATTTCCACAATGTCCCACATGACATTCTGCATCTTGAAGTTCAAATATTCGACTTGGCTGTTTCGGATGTTGCTATCACCATGGCTCCTAGGATGTTGTTTCCAGACTTCCAAAGGTTAGAATACATCCACCATATGAAAATCATGCAATGAAAAACAAGAGCATAGAAGCAAAACTGCTTAGAAGCAAAACAAGAGCATAGAAGCCTGCAAACATTAGATATTGCAGACAAGAACAAGAAATAGGTAAATGATAGACTGCGATTGCATTTGGAAATGTAAGAACATCTTTTGATTGGAGGGTGAAGTGGCTTAAATCATATTCAAAGTCATGTTTTGACAATTAATTCAAATTGCTACTTCTAGACAATAGAATACTTGATGCCATGGCTAACTTAAACATTTTTTTATACGTGCCAATAAAACTCCATTTAGCCATATAAGAAATTTATCGCTGCATCTACTGCTACCTATATTGGACCAGTCTCTGAGTGGTGGGAAGAAAGGCAATAGGGAGGGTAATGCTATGCATTGTTTGTTGGGGCAAAAAATAGGGCTTTAAGGCCATTGGTGATTAGGGTATGCATGGATAGCGAATAATTTGTTTTTGCCAGCTGATTGCTTTGCTTGGATATGGTCCTGCTAGTTGTTTTTATTGTAGAATGCACAATCATTGCATGTTGTAGGCTTTAGTACTATATGCCTTGCCTACTTGTTAGGGATCTGTTAATGTAGGGTATGCATGGATAGCGCATAATTTATTTTTGCCAGTTGATTGCTTTGCTTGGATACGGTCCTGCTAGTTATTTATATTGTAGAATGCACAATCATTGCATATTGTAGGCTGTAGTACTATATGTCTTGCCTACTTGTAGGGGAGCTGATAATTTTAAGGGATGCTGGATTTAATAAGTCAGTGCGTAGATATGCTGGTTTTGCAAACATAATGCAGCACTTAATCCATGGAGATTCAGGGCTGTTTATGGAGAATGCATAATGATGGTGCTGGTGAACATAGCTAGGATAATAGCTTGCTCATACTTCTATATGCTACCTGTTGGTAAAATTTAATGGTTTTAGTTATTACTGTTCACGTGAAGTGCTAAAGACACGGATATTAATGATATTGTCAATAGTTTGGCAAGGATTTTAAAGCTGTTCTATGTAGCAAGGTGGAGCCTTGATATTACTCCATAGAATAGATTATTTTTTATGGAATTGGATTGGACTTATTTAGGGCCATATAAAGCTTCATATGGTGTTAGTGTTCCTGAATATCAAAGCCATAGATTGTTTTAATCTGAATATAGACCTAGTATAAGCAGATGCTTATTTCAACTTATAGCGTTAGGAAATTAGGGCCAGATAGTTTGATGCTAGTTTGATACTCTGATTTTTGAGGAGTGATCTTTAAAATGTTCATAGTGAAATCATTGACCATATCACTTGTAGTACTGCTGAATTTTTAATGTTTATCACATTTTATAATGGTTTCGCCTGTGGTCACCGTTTGTCTTTGCTGGACAGGTTTGAGATCTAAAAAATGAAGGTCCAAGAAGGTCGAAAATGAATGACTTTCAAATATCATATCGTATTACTATACCTTCGTTATTTGCAGGTTGATATGCATATGACTCTTGCCATTGTTCAGTCTTGCAGTCTGCTGTTTAAAACGGAAGCATCTCTGTTCAAAGAAAAAGCAGCTCTGTGCAGTTCATAGAGGTGAGATGCAGCCACTTTGCAAGTCCAACCACAATTTCAGCTAAGTATGCATTTTGTTTTCAGTAGTTAGTCTTTTCATGCTTTGTGTTATAGAATGAATTTAAATGGAGACATACAATTTGCCGCAAGTTGGTATTAGCCAGTCCTTATACACATCAGAGCCTTGTTTGATAGTTCATATCTTTGCATTCTACTTCAGAAGCTATTAATAAAATAGTTTGAAAAAGTCTAGCATTGCTGGCACATTCCTTCCTGGCACATTAAGGATATATAGCTTGAATTAAAATTTCTAAACATTTGGTCTGCTAACTAACTTAAGAAGTGAAATTTGTATTGACAAAGGTCTGTTGTCAATGAGATTAGGCAAGAAAATTGACGTTTATGCCTATGCCCTGCTTGATATAACGTAGTCAAGATTAATCTCGTGAATATGCATATAGCATTCTCTTAGAAGCACCTACCACAAGGGCTCAAAACCCTCTAAGTTCAGCAGCAACAGAGGCCCACAAACACAAACAAAATGCCCTTGTATACTTGATGTAGAAGCCTGTGACATAGTCGCATTGCTTAGGATTTTAGGTTTAGAATAAAAGGCAAACCGTTCCTCACTGTGTTCTTCAAGCATCGTCAAAGTCTGTTGTTTTCTACATTATGACCACTTTTAAGTAAGCAAGTAAGCAAACATAGAACCTCATAGATTTGCAACAACAGATGCAACATCCATTGCCTAAAATAGTGGCACGGTTCTAGTTTACAATCTTCCATATTTTATCTATAGTACAATGTCAATTGCAAGAGATATCACTTCTTTCTCAAGTATTCTATTGTCTAGAAGTAGCAACTTGAGTTAATTGTCAAAACATGACTTTGAACTATGAATTAAGCCACCACCTTCCGGCCATGGAGGGCAACCCTCCGTGCGCACACCTTGTTTTTTATGCATGCACGCCGATTGGTCTCCGTGGATGATAAAAGCCTATTCTATTCTATTCTATTCTATTCTTATTAATTTATCAATTTCAGCCATCAATTGACTACTGTATAGCATATCACAACAATATCAGAGCCACTGATTTCCCTTCATAAGCAAAATTCACCAAGCTAGCAACTGAATTAAAATCTGGATGTGATTCCATCAACGCGTTTTTTGTGTGAATGTTGTCTCTTGGCCAAATGTCAGTATACTTCACATCAAAATTGCGCAATGCATTCTCTGCATTCTCTAGTACTTCATGTCCTATAATTAACCTGTGCTTGTTTGTGATTTGAGTGTATTGTGTTGATGGAAGGTTAATTGTGATTTGGGCAATAACAGTAGAAAGAACACTGCCCGGGCCAAAGTTCTTACTGATTTTATATCAGGATTTGATGCTAAGGCGCTAAATTTGATTTGTTTTTTAATTTAAAATGGAAAAAACACAAAAATACATCGAATGGAGGAAGGAAGTACCTGAAGTAAATTTGATGGATCAGGTAGTTTGCATGGCTGGATTTCATGTCCACATATAGCACATGTGCACACATGGTGTTAGGCTAGGCATTGTTAAATACAAACTTCATGTTTTCAAATCCATATTGTGTTTAGGGTTGTCACTCATCTCACACATCTCATAGTATTTAAATATGGTGACTACAGAGCTCCAGTTTCCAAAAAACCAGATCTCTCAAACTAACTCCCATACTTTTAGGAGTCTACCTGGCAGTTAGGGACTATAAAGGGGATGAAAAGATTTCGCAGGGGTGGAAAAGATCTCGTGGATTTTGCATATTTATGCCTTCAAATGGCTTATACTTTCAAATGACATTTTATTCACGAAAATAACATTTTATAATTTCTTGGGCCATTTTTTGAAAACCCCATATTATCTCTTGAGACTCCAATACTTTTATTGTAAGGACACAATGAACTATGGGTTCAAGGAATTGAGATTTGAAGGTGATGCAATGTATGAAAGAATAAAATAGTTTAGATTTTTTTTAACATCATGAAGACCAAGAGGTCATGGAACTCATACAATAGACTAGTACAACCATTCCCACTAGAATTAAAAAACCCTTGCCTCAGAAGGTTTTCAAGAGACCTTTGCAAGAGTGATCATACTAGACAATCGGGAATAAATAGATCACACTGAAGGCGCAGCAATTGAAGATGCTCTAGAACCTCAAGTATATGTAATGCCAAGTCATACACAGATGGTGCTCTGGGAGTTTATAGGGTTGTGGAATAGAATGCTAATGTCAAATAATGATTCATGGCCATCTCAAAAGAAAGACATTTGAGAAGTGTATGATTTTCATCTTCAATAACCTGTAACTGGAAGGGAAAGGAGTTCGATTCAACATGAAGAGAATGGACAGAGACAATTTAAATAAAATTGTCTAGAGGTATATGCAAGTAGCCTATTGTTTAGAAATAGACAAATTAAGTGAAAGATGGAAGGTGTGACGAGGAGCATGCAAATTACTGGTGAATAACGATACTTTGTATAACGAAGCCATAATGGAGCAATTTAAGAAAAGCATGCGAAATGGAGTTAAATCCTTCAAAAGGTATGATACACGTGAGCACCTAATGATTGCATGCATGAGCGCTCATTAAATGATCATTGTAGTGTTAGGTAAAATATAGTGTGCTAAGTTGGTCAGGTCTGCGCAACTGCTACGCGCGATATTGCGCGTGGCTTCAGTCCAAATGGTGGGATCATACCTCCAGGAGGTCATGGATCTGTGGGGCCAACGATGTCCTAAGACACTCGCGTGACTTAAATCTGTCTTGTTTTATATGTGTGCTTATATATTTCTGATAAAATTCTTATTACTGCCACGGTTTTTCCTCAAAAACCTTTGGGGCGGGGGTTTTTTAACTGAGGTAGTAATAAATTTGATGTGCTTTAAATTTTAAGGTCCCATAGACAAATTTGTCTCCATGGACGATAAAAGCCTATTCTATTCTATTCTATTCTATTCTATTCTATTCTATTCTATTCTATTCTATTCTATTCTATTCTATTCTATAAAAAGGAAACAGTTGTCTTATTTTAATGAATGCTCAATTTTAAAGTACAAGAAAGTTGTTGTGTTTGCAATGCAATAACTACACTTCAGTGGCTTGCATGTCTAACTATCATATATATATTTTTGATACAATACTCCAAACTACATAGCACATAATGGCATACTTTGACCAAGGCTCCAAGATCATAACATTCTTCCCTCATGATGAATGCAATAGCTGATACGATGTCCATACAAATTGGATGCATGTGGTATAGGCTCTTAGCTCTAAATCTTACCAAAAGATAATGCTCCTCCATCTCAAGAATTTCAATCAGATAGCTTGATTTGATACAGTCTAATGGTAGACTTGCAAAATAAGATAAGATAAGATAAGATAAATTTTTACGTCCACGGGAACCCAACGGGTTATGGGACGGCACATGCAAGGGCAACAGCCCATCTAAAACCTGGGGACTAGGCCCCATCACCAAACACAATAACCAAATATTAAAAGACTACCAATAATAAGATAAGATTGGCAAAACTCTCAATAAGAAAAGGACCATTTTTATTAAAAAACTAGACCTAAGATGAAGGATAATGATAATTTTTCCAATGTGAACAAGCGAACACGCGAAAGAAACTAGAGAAAATGAGAAGGGTCGTCAACAATTAAAAACCCATTCAAGAAGAAGCCCTTCCCTGCATGAAAGAATAAGAAAAGTAAAACCCATCCAATTCCTTGCATGAGAAAAGGAAGAGGGATTGATGAGAGATCAAGCATTGATGAGATATTAAATGCTAGAACAACGGCCCTAAAATCCTATGACAGTTGTATTTTCAAAAAATAGGATCTTGTTCTAGAGGAAGATTTTTATTTCTTCATCCTTGATATGTAGTTCCATCTTTCTTTTTCCTTTGTTTTCAAATATTATTTTTCTTTCCAACTGGCTCTGGGGATGGGAAGGCACTTTAGAAGTTTAAGGTACTCTTTCTTACAAGTCTGAGATTTCTATAAATTTTCATTGTGTTTATGTGGACTTGTTACTACTTAAGTATCTGATCATCGCATTAAACATGTCCCGACAATTTCTTTAGGATGTCAAGGAAAAAAAAAATCTATACCTTTGATTATCATTTTTTGGATGTCCTAACGAAAAAAAAAAAGGTTTTTTTACTTTTAATTCTAGAAAAAATCACTATGACTTTTGCAATGGTTTTTAGGCTCGAATTTTAGTTATTTTTTAGTGGAAAACATGATAGCCATTGGATTGGCTTTTTGCTTCAATGGTTATATTTGTGCAGCTGAAGATCATGGTGTTTCTATTTGTGGTCTATGCAGTGTAGTTAAGAGAAGCCTGCAAAATTTTCCTGCTTGTAACAAGCAGTCTCTCACAGTCAAGATAATGGGTGCTTGACATGGACATGAGAGATAGGATTGACGCAGGTCACAGGCTCATTGTATTTGCACATGCAGAGAAGCGACAAGCATGGCTAATTGTGTGACAAGCTGCAAGCATGGCCGACTATTTTCCAAGCTGTATGGCCGATTGTTTTACAAGCATGGCCGATTCTGTGAGAGGCTGCAAGGATGGCCATGGCGAGGAGAATGTTTGAAGCAAGAAAGATACTGGATTATGCCATACAGGGTAGCGATGGCGGAACGGAGATTTGGAGCAAGGTTCAGAGGTTTTTATTCAGCCGTCAAGCCTGCATGTAGAAGTGCATTTTCGTGCTTTAATCTGAAGCTTTCTATCTGGTCTGGACCATCTGCCATTATTCCCCATGCACTTTATTGACTTCCCAGTTTAACCGGGGCGCCAACGTGATTCTCTCGAGTTTGGGTTTGCGCGAGAGAATTATAGTGATGTGGCACCTAAGTGGCACAAGTTTTTTGCATTTCGTGGCACCTAGGTGGTGCCCCTTTTTTTTTCGTTTCTTTTCCCTCTAATCTATTGTTCTACGCACATGCAGATCTGTAAAGTCCACTCGAGTGTGGAGTCAACTCTGCACGCTTCACGAGGTGGCTGTGATTAACTCGAGCTAATCACATCTTACACAAAGTTTCTCTAGAATTGCACCCTTTGAAACCACACACGTGCGTAATAAATGCTCAATAAAGCATGTGATAACATCATTGCATTAAAGGGCCGCCAGCTTGCTATCGCGTGCCATGTCTTCCTGTGATTAGCTCAAGCAAATCACAATGCTTCTCTCGTCGTGCTATGGTTAAAACAAGGGAGCCAATAGCCAATATTAGCACTAATTATTCTCCACCGCTACGTGGGTGAGAGATCTTATGCGTCTAGATCCCACTGCACAAAACCATAAAAGGAACAACCCAAATCTGGCTTACAACTTTTTGAATTTATTTAAAAAATCCATTAGAATTCAATGGACCTATATTATTATCAATTAAGCTATTTATAACATCGAGATTTGAGCGAAATTTGCCTACGAAATTTTTATATCACCTTGAAATTTTGTAGACGTGTCAACCTACGTGGCGGAGGTATAAAAGACATTTTGGGACACTTTCCTCTTCCTTTTGCCTGCATCTTCTTCAATCCGGCATGCTGCCAGAGCTTTTGGCGAGATCTGCAGCGTCTTTCTACTAGTCTAGGATCTAATCTTGCTGGCGCTTGCTAAACGTCTTGGAGCGCCACCGTTTCTTGGTGGTTTTAATTTTTTGCGATTTTTTGGAGTTTCTTGGTGGTTTACCACAATCTTGACAAGTCTATGGAGCTTTGGCGAGTCTACGGAGTTTTTGGCAACGATATGCGAGTCTGTTGTTCTTTGTTGTGCTTTTGTTGCGAGTTGTGGCTACTACAGTGCTTGCATGCAAGAATGGAGATTTGGGGTTACAGCTTTGCATGCAAGAATGGAGCTTTGGGGTTACAGCTTTGGCCAATTTTGCTCTGCCCAAAAGCTTTGATGTATACAAAACAGATATTTTATGCTATAAATCCTTATGCAAATTCTTGTAAACACACAACTTATGGCAACTGTATGTGGAAGCCACTTTGTGGTATATGGACAACAAAAATTTTGTCTGTTTTCACTTGTTCATAGTAAATGCCTAAAACTTTGAACTGAAAATCAATAGAAGATCACCTTGAAATTTAGACTTTAAAAATGAAGGTGATTAGAGCCGATTAGAGCCAAAATTTCAAGATGGTTAAAATTTTGCCATTTATGACATCGGGATTCACCTTGAAATTTAGACTTTAAAAATGAAGGTGATTAGAGCCAAAATTTCAAGATGGTTAAAATTTCGCCATTTATAAGATCGGGATTGACAATCTAAATTAAAAAACAATATACAAATGCACTTAACTGCCATTAATATCTCACTTTTCTTGCATTACAAGCATGGCTTCATATGGCATTTAAACATATTTCTTTCATTTATGCCATTCTGCTGTCAAATGTATTCTGTACAACTTCTACTTTAGAATGGGGTGTCACTACCTCTCCATGACCTTTGAATGGTCCACCAGCAGGACAAAAATGGCACGCCTTTTTCAGACACTCTTTACAGTCAATTTCTAGACATTCCCACTAAAAATGGATGAATGTATCACACTGCAGCCATAAACAATCCCACTACAAATGGATGGATGTATCACACTGCAGCCATAGACAATCTGCACCGTACAGCTTAGCTGCTTCTGAAAAATGAAGACAACCCAATAGTCTTCAAGATTCAAACAAGTTTCAGAACTCAAACTCCCCAGTTGCCTGCATAAACACAAGATGTCTCAATTGACAGACTTAAAAAGCCTTATATCAGATTATCAACCCACCTTTGAAAACACAGAGTCACGGTTATTAAGACGCATGATACCATCCTTCAGCATACATTTCCATTTATTTTTTGATCGTGTGACCTGCACAAGGGCAACAAATATCCTCATACTCCTCATTTAGGTAAGCCTACATATAAATAGGTGTTCCATACCAATCTGAATGATAAGAAATAAAAGTAACTCAGACCTTCTCAAACTGACAAAGCACCAAATTTCTCTCTTCCTCATTGATAACCGCATCATCATTTTCATCATCATCTTCATTCAGAGGTGGCTCATCATTTGTTGACTCTGGCCGTTCCTCAACTGGCTCAGGCTTAACTAATGCTGGAGTATTAGATTGGTTTCCCAGCCCTAGAGAAATTTCAAATACATAAGAACCCTGTAGATTATGTCAGATAATTTAAGCTCTCTAACCCATAGACACTGAGCAGATAAACCCAAGTTCACGATGAGAGCGGTTGGGGTACAATCTACAAATGCCATGACATACATACCTTTCTGCTCTGGCTCATTGTAATCCTCCTCAGCGACATCCTAGATTAATAATTGGAATATTAGTAATCACTTTGGCTGCTAGAATATGCAAGCATTTAGACCAGGAAAAGACTAAAATGTTGAAGAGTATAAATCAAAGTTAAAGAACATGCCTCGTAATCCTCACCAACTTGATCATGTTGTTGAAGCCTTGGATAAATCGTGCTATCTGTCACAGGAGCTGCTGCTAATGGAACCTCTGCAGGGGTCTGCATGTTCTGGGCAGAATTTTACTATCAATAGAAGCTGGAAGGAGCTATAATTGTCTGAATCATCATGATAAAAAACTACAATATATAACAGCGCTGGAAATCTTCAACTTACCTGTAAGTTTGAGGCATACAAATTAAGGTTTTGGTAAAACTCAAAGTCACTAGCACCATCCTGTTGTGGTATATAAGTTCCTGTGAAATGCTCAGCATTCAGACTCTCACGTTTCCGCTTCCCACTTAAATGTCCTGACAGATCCTGCAGAACTTACACTGATCATATATGATGAAAGATGATAAAGGCCAAACAGATGAAATATGGAGGCATTCATTTTAAATAAACGCAACAAATGTGTACTTGAATCCGTTAAAAAACTAAATCAGTTGGCTATTGTCTGTTTACTTTTTACTCTAAAAACCATGCTAGAACTTATCATGATGCCAAGACTTCTCATGCAGACCCTCTTACCTTGTTTGTATAACTTATCAGGACCCATATTCACATAACCTCTAGTGTCATTCCAAATTGTTATTGACACAAGCAAGTCCCTCATGCAGACCCTCTTACCTTGTTTGTATAACTTATCAGGACCCATATTCACATAACCTCTAGTGTCATTCCAAATTGTTATTGACACAAGCAAGTCCTCATCTATCATTAAGATGATGAAGCGGACACCAACCTGGTAATATGGGGCTTCACCACCATCATTTTCTTCACCTTGATATGCTGCAGACAAACAATTTCAAGCATAAGAACTCTCGCATAATAGAAATGACATGTCTTAAAAATGTAAAAAAAAAAAAAAAAAAATCATTTTATGAGATAGCAGGAAAGCAAAGAAACGTGTACCAATATTGATATCCACCCCTTGCAATCTTCGATTCATCCATGGTGCTGGCTGTTGCTGCAATATCAAGCAAAAGCAGCTTGTCAAAACCAAGGCTCACATATGTGAATGATGAAAAGCAGACCGTACCATATATGGCGAAGGTCTTCCAACACTAGGGTCAATTCCAGGTGCAGGTGGCATATATTGGTACATCACATGTTGGGACGTGCCCCCTAAGTTTGGACGCTGAAAATGCATATTTATAGCCATATAATATACAGCACTTAAATAGTGGCAGATAATATATAAGCTTACTGGTTGAAAACCTGCTGCAGAGAATATTCTATCATCTTCCTCGGTTCCCTGGTAAGGGATATTCAAATCTTGGACTGGAGGAACTATCCCTGGTCCACCAGTTGATAACATGTGAGGATGCACTCTTACTGGAGCACCAACCTGCACCATCTTCAGCTCCCAAAGCTAACAAAAAGAATCCAGCAAATCAGCATCTTACAGAAAGATCCGTAAATAAAACCAGATTTAATAAGCACAAGAAAGTTGCATGTGAATACGCCAGGTAACTCAGCCATATTCGAATTCTTAAAACACCAGTTTTCCAATTATTTCTGCTTTTTAAAAAGAACAGATGATCATCCAAGAGATTTTAAAAAGAAAGGCAAAGGAAACCTCTTGGAGCTCTTGAAGGACGCTATCATCCACTCCTTCGGATTGGAAATCTGCGTGGACCTTGCTGATAACATCTTCAAGAACATGGACATAAAAAGATCCAACTGCGGCTTCTAGGTTGGCCATGGCGATGGAAGACGGGACCAAAAGGGATGGGAAGAGCAATAAGAGGTTGGCAATCAATTTTAAGGACGAGGGAAGAAGAAAATTAGGTCGGAGGAGGAGGCGGAAAGGTGAAGCATTAGGAGAACACGGCAGATTGGCGAGGAATAAATACGTTTGCATATTGGGTCTTATAAGCGCTAATACAGGTTAATAATCAAGTTTAAGACTGGTTTCAAGTCCATATTAACTTGCATCTAGTCTACTTTAATGGACGACTCACATGGAGTTCTTTTTCATCACTCCTAACAACGTAGCTTAACAGTAGAACCCCAGCTTATCAGCAGAGGCCCCGCATCATGCCCTAGATGTCGCGAGCTGAAAATCTAAAACGGGCTCAAAAAAGTTCTGTTCAGCGCTGGATCAACTAGAACTCAGCCACGGTTGTGATTCTCCATGTGATCGCTACATAAGAGGGTGCACCAATAGGTTCACAATAAAATAATTTTGTCAATGAAGTTGCATGGCTATGGATCTAACTAAGATTGGATGCTTAAGATTGAAACACTTTTTCAATCACTTCATTCAATGGTTTAGATTCAGACGATAATATATGTTGATCTATAGTCTAATATATAGCACAATAACTGGGCGTTCCAAGGGGATATGATATGTTGATTTGAACCATTGATCATACCTCTAAAACAATTGAATGGATTATTATAAAAACAAGGTGTTGCGCATGAGGGGTTGCCCTCCAGTGCCGCGAAAGCGTGTTTTTATGGTTTCTGTTTCATCATTTCGTGTTGGGTCCTTTTTGTTTGTTCATAAGGTGTCATTTTCTTGAGCTAGGGGTTTTGTTTATGAAGCTATGAAGGTCAATTTATAGAACTAAGGGAGGAAAGAATAATACTTCAAACTAATTTACATAATTGATACTGTGCAACGAATAACTCTATGATTTACGGGTACTTGAGATATAGAACGAGCACAGTGAACAAAGGGTTGCACTATGATTTAAGGTATATAAAAGCAAGTTAAGATAGATTTAGGCTTTGACATTATTATTAGTTTTTACTCAACATTCTTGCATTTCACCTCACATTCTTGAATTTTACCTCACAATGACAACCTTATTGGCTATTTAGTTTATCTTGTTAGCATATGCCGAATTATCTTCCATGAATTTATCAAACAAACCTGGCACAAAGTGCACAAGCGAAATTGTGAGACATGCATGAAAAGCACTAAATGCAAACCCTCTACAATTGTTAACATAACAAACAGACAATACTTCCAACACAAATGCTATACATTGCATCATTTATGCAAAGGATAATATTCCTTCAGTACAGATAAAGTTCTCCCCATTATGTAGGAGGGACGTGTTAAAGTAAGACAACATACTAGGGATGTCTAAGAAATAAAAAATTGAATAAGAGTGTTTGAGTTTCTTATGTCCTTTCTTCATCACAAAAACAAGGTGCTTTTGCACAAAGAAATGTTTTTTTACGAATAGGTGGGTTTTGGGGATGTCGTTGACCAGTTCATTGAACCAATACAACATAATCTTGAACAGGTTGGAATCTTAGATATGCTTTACTAACGGTCCCACCTCCATAACGAAGTTTACAGATAAACCGTAGTTCTCTCCTTATCAAGTAGTTTGAAAGAAGAACCAGTATATTTTCGTGAAATCTAGTGCAGAGCAGAGGAAAATAGTAAGAATCAACTGTTTTTGACAGATTCAAATCGGTTGAAGCAAGTCTACTGTCAAATGCTGCAACAAAATCCAGGATCCAGTCACAAACCAAAGGGGCAGGCCCCCAAATGAGAAAAAAGAATGTGATCCACAATAAGTCTCTGGCATTAAAGCTTAGCTGCTGGCTAACAGATGAAATGAGTCGAGTACCTCTTGTGTTAGGCTTTATTGGGTTAATCCCTCGACTTATAGCTGACTCCTGGGATCCAAAACACATGGCAAAGTTTCTAATCTCAGATTGCCTTATTTTATAACAAAAACCTGCAATCATCAAGGGGGATCGGAAGAGCGAAGAAACCCAAAGCAAAAAATCCAAAGCAAGTGGACAGAATTGAGAGATGCTAAGACATCTTAACAAGAATACTAGCATGATCCTAATTCACAATACAATCAAGTCTGGAAAATTCATTACATGTTCATCAACAACAGCAACATGACTCTCAAGTTTGGCAAGTCTAGAACAAGAACAGTGGCATATAGATAAGTATATGTTTCAGCTTCATAAGCATAATGTTGGCAAAAAGGACTATCATTTAAAGGAAAAAAAGGCATCTGCTAGGCATGACCATGTTAACATGAAAAGCAATCTTAATCCCTTTCACACCTAAGATTCCAATGCTATATGCTGCCACGGAACATCACTCTTTGGCCATCTTCAACATGACCCTTACTAAGTGTAAGAACACCATAAATATCTAGATCTTCAATTCTGCCAAGGACGTTGATGTTGACATAGTTACACTTATGAGGCATTTTGTATTTCACATCTCCTTTTATTAAAGTAGATTGAGTAGATTGGTTACATGTTAGCAGTGTTCTTCGTTCATTTGCTACAAAGTTGATCTGGTCTTTTGCAGGCTCCACATCCTCGCTATGGCACGCGGTTGTGTCGAGTGTCCCACCTTCTTGAAGCATGGACAAAACCCTTTACCACTTATGAAGATTCGTAAGTGTCCGCAGCATAAAGATGGGCAGTCATGTGGCCTCTATGTTATAGCTTACATGCAGAAGTTCGTAGGCACAATCGTGGGTGGTAAAACTACCAATGTGAGTGTCTCATGCTTTTTTATCTTGCAAACAAATGGTTTTCAATATCTAAGTATGGTTGTCATATCTGCAGATTACCCGAAATTGGTTCTTGCCAAAGTATGCGGAGGATCGTCGTGATGTTCTCATCCGAGCACTACTTCAGAGTTAGATCACATTCACATCGCACCCAAAACCACTAGACCAGCTGGTACTAGTAAATGTGGCTGAGAAAGCCCATCCCCATTGTCAGTGCTAAACACTATTCGATTGTAAAAGATATAGTTTTTTATTGAATTTTAATGAATAAAATCTCTTTTTATTTAACTCCACCATATTTATTGATAAATTGCCTGTTCTTTTATAGCTGGTGTACAGAAAGTTTGACGGTGTCTGATATCAATAATATTTTGGCAAAACAAATACATAGGACCCTGGTAGCAAATGATCAGCTAGTTAGAAACCATGAGATAATAGGCAAGAAAGTGTTGTTTATAAGGCCCATCTAGACGGATTCCTCGAATTTGTATTTGAGCACTTTGAAGTAGAAATATGGTCATCAATAGCTCCATGGAACCTGTCAAGAGTAATGGACAAAATCTTCACAGAGACGTAGATAAAAGACTTAAGAGTCACCTTTAATGGAAGCAACTGTGTGGAACTGCCTTTCGGGGTTGCACCTTTTAAAGATAAACCTTTGTATCTGAAGCCAATTGAGTCTATATATGAGAAATATCCAGACAGGAATGAGAGTAACACACTTATAGTAGACGATTCCAAGTACTAGATGCTTTTCAATCCCAATGAAAATTGCATATGCCCACCTTCATGGCATGAAAAAGATGTGGAAGACACAGGTCTCTTGACACTTTTGCAACCATGGCTAGAGGGTCTGTTGACAGCAGTAGACCTGCAACAGTATGTGAAGCAGAACCCTTTACGCAATCCAACCGACACACTAACAACAGTTGTCTGGAGATAAATGATTTCATGGGGCTACAGGGACAGAGATGCCTTGTGCAGGCTGTCGAAAGACTGCAAGAAAATGACATACTGAAAGTAATTTTGAGTTAGTTTGAAGCATAAACAACAGAAAAGTACATACCGGCTTCACATCTGCTGTGACCAGATTTTGAATGTAATGTAATGTAATGTAAATTTCAAACATGAACAACAGACTTGTATATATTGGCTTCATATCTCTTGTGACCAGGTTGTATATCTTGTTGCGATATCTAATACAAGAGTTCTTGTCTCCATATGTCAATCTACATGTTGCACTTTCTACTTTGTTTCATGAATCAAAAGAAAAGCCATTGATATCCTTTATAACAGAACAAGTTCACATAATAGGTTATCTTCTTGATGCAACAATTGATGAACATTTTATACTTTTTTATTTACATTTTGAGAACATAAGATATTGTGTGCTACTGAAATTGAAGTGTATAAATATACTTCGGACTAAAAAATAAGTAACTAAGAAGAAACCTGCAACAATCGACTAGTTTTCTGAACTTAACAGAAGATGATGGCAAATATGAAAGTTCCTTTGTACAGAACTTAGTCATATGCACTCAACAATCCCAGGTAGGCTTGATATAAGCATGCCATGCACCTCTCGTGTGATCATGTATGCTGTACACGCCCCCTTCAACTTATGCTTGACCTGCTGCATGGTGAACTTTGCTCCAATTATAGATTTAGTTGGTACCAATACTATTTTGTCATCCAACAACTTGTACTTGGCCAGCTATAACCCTGTCACCAGCAAGCATTCTATTTCGATAGTCGTCAACCACATCTTTCTGAAGAATATGCATCTCCTTCACACATAGGAGAACGAAGTATGAAACATTTTCATGATTCCCTGGAGCAGCAAAAGATGCAAATATGTCTCCAATTTGGAGCACTTCGGATAGTTCTTGCTCATCAGCTGCATATAGACCAACTAGCTCTTCTTGTTCGTCAACTTGGGCCAAACTAGGCTCTAGTTCGTGCAGCTTCCATGCACCACAATGCTGGAGATTCTCATATTCTCCCCATCTGAAATTTAAGCAACCATTGCAAAAACATCACATGGATCTATACATGACAAGTGTTGGGTCAGCTGGATTAATAGCAGACACACAATGTATAGCTAGAGTACCCGGCAATGTCTCACAACTTGAATGAGGGTCCCTGTTAATGTCTTCTGCCATGACCTCCCATATGACCCTGTCCATTTTGCACTTCCTTTATCTGAGCAAATTGCAAGCAAAGTTGGCACCCAAAATTGGAACACCATTCTCTTTCCTTTGCTCATCTGCAAGGAACCTTTTCTCCAAAGCGGTCTGCCCATCATGTTCTCCTTTTCCATGACCTGAGCCAACATAATTTCACTGCATCCTAATTCCATACCTGTTATAATACTGGGCCACATTCAAATAGAAGGCGTGAGAACACTTAAACTGAGCAGCATACCCATCGGACCACATGACATGGTATATGATGTGCCCGAAACCTTTTTGCATCATCCAAATATGGTGTTTCTTAAGTACAGCCTGAACAAAGAACGCATCATGCTTCATAACATCGGAAACATACAAATGAACAGTTTTTTTAAGCTTGCCGTTGACTTTCATCATGGTTATGTGCACCAAAATGGTTATTTGGTCATTGTTCCAATGCTCGGACTGAACCTCCCTGAGTGGCTGCAAAGTATAGTTCTCTACAAAATCCATTACTGACAAAACAGAATCATCCCTCAAATTTTGCACTGATATTTTTGACATCTACAACATGCTTGTTCTGCTTCCTGGTAAGCCCTTTGGTGGGTCGATCCATTATTTAGTTGCTCTTGAAGCTTAGTTTTAATATAATAGTCAATTTGTTGTCTTCTTGTATTTCATTATTTTTGCTAGCAGATGGGTTCCTTATGGAGGACGAGAGCACTGAGCAAGGTGATGTGGTAGAGATATAAAGACCTGGAAACCCTATTGGAGTTAGGGTTATATGGGGTTATACTGTACCAAGCCCCCATATTGATGATGCATCTAATCCTTTGAGCCAGAATCATGATATTTTCGTCCATATTACTCCTGAACATGATACGCAATTTTTGGAAATTGAGGAGCTATTACATGTTGATGGGTTATGTCGCAGGCTCTCTGCATTCATGGACCAGCCATTAGACACGATAAGCAACATTAGTTGTTGCGTAGACTTGTGGCTGACATGCATGGATGTTGGGGGCCAGAGGCAGTCTATGAGCCATAGGATCATAAGAAGAGTTGCCCTTCTTAGAGAATTGGCTCTCATGCATAGAAATATGCATTGTTATTATATGCTCTGGCATTCGAGGATGATCGAGCTAATAAACAAAGCAAGAAACCTGAACTCCTTTATAGTTTTATGTTTATGTTTTATGTTTTTATTTATGTTTTATACTTGTGATTGGCAAAGTGATTACGCCATCACAATCATCTGATGTGTTGTAGGGTGTAATGGTGAGGTGATTACGCCTTCACACATGTGCTCTGCTTGATGTTGATATGAAGAACTTGTGATATTTTAAAACATGAGGAAGTGAAGATTGTTGAAGTTGGGACACTAGAATTCGTAAATTAATAGAATTGGAAAATTTATTGTTTTGCATATATGTCATAGGTTAGTAGGTTCATTGTTGTGCTTGCTAGCATATTCGAGGATCGTGATGCGTGGAGCGAGATGCAATGCTTAGGAGCGACCAACTCCTGAGGTATGATTTCAATTTCCTAGTTCATTGGATATGCTTGAGTTCAATTCCTCAAGAGCTGCACCTCTATATCTTGTGCAATTGTTTATGGTTTTATAATGATCCCATAATGATATGGAAATATTGAAGTTTCAAATACTCTTGTTTTATAATATCATTCTATATAAATGAATTTGCAGACTAAAGTCATTCTCCTATGTGACCATTATGTATTGCACATTTAAATGCAAGATTTTCTGGTGTATTTATACACAGAGTATTCCATTTTTAGAGTATCCATCTCGAGGGATGAGATTTAATCTCTTCTAGCATATTCCATAGAGGTCCAGTGGTTAATCCACTGGTTCTTAAAGATCTTTAAAGCCAGTGGTTAATCTACGAATTTGCAAGATTGCTTGGTCTCCCAACTCTATGTCCACATGATATCTATTGTCAAGAATTTTTTTAAAAGGATTTCATGATTCTATAAGATAGATAGATATTATTCTAACCACCACGAGAATCCTACAACAAACCAAACTATGGAACCATTCTGTGACGTTCCACGTATTTATACGTTATACGTATAAATATACTGACACGTCACGCAGTAAGAATACGCCACCATGGGGTATGTTAACCTAGGGGGTTGACCTAAAAGGGATTAATTTAGCTATGCTAAATTAATAAAGGGTTAATTAAAGGTTAGTTACCTATAATTAAGGAATCATTATCTAATTAACTCAATTAAGCTAATTAAGTTAGGATAATTGATTAATTATGAAGGTGGCACCTGGCCAAACTCGATTGGCCAGCAGGAAACTGCTACTTTGGGCCAGCAAATTGGATCCTAACCCCAATTAGTCCCCAAATCGATTCCAAGGAGAGGAGTTGCTGGGCGCCCAGATTGATTGAAGATGGAGATGCCACATGACAATGGATCCAGCAAGAATTCGGGTTAGTGGATAGATTAGCTTGACATTTCTAGGGCCAGCGCCTCTGTCAGTCTTATCTGCTTGTCTTTGGTTATGTTTAACCCTTGTTTGATAGTTAGAACTATTCTCAATTATGGATTATGTCTTGTGATGTATGGATGGATATATCTTTGCTAGTATCTTTGTTAGTTCTTCCTGAAAGCAGGGTTTAAGGGGGGGTAGAGACCTCTGTGACCTATGTTCATTAGTATGCTCCTAGTAGCTCCCCTAGTACCCAGTAATTGCGGCCTGTGTACAAGATCCCACCGAGCTGTGGAATCTATGGTATTGTTGAAGCACCAGACAAGGGGCCGTAGTGGTGAAGTGTGGGGTGGGGTCTCGCCTGAGCATAAAAGGCTACGGGGACTCCTTCAGTGAGCTAGGCCTAATAGCTGGCTAGTGAACCCGGCCGGGTATGGGTCTGACACTCCCTGGGTACAGTTGTGTGAGCACCCTGTACTTTGAGTAGAATTAGGGGAGTAGGTCGGGTACGGATGCGGGGGTCGCCGATACGACACGCATTCTCTAGGTCACCCATGGATTCACTGCGACTCTGGGAAGGGACCCTTCCCTGACCTGCCTCATCGGACTGGGAAGATGCAACCCGGAGTAGTCCCGAAGGGTGATGCCTTGGGATTGCGTCTCCGGAAGGCTACAACCATCATCCAATTAAATTGGGATTATGTCAACTCCAAAATCACGCCAACCTGCTATTGTCTTCTAGGGGGTTTTTGTTTTTTTTAATCTTTTTTTTTTTACTTCAAAAATAACATAAGGTTGCGATTCACGTGTGACTTTTCATATGCGAATTGAAATATGCAAAAATGAAGAGCAAGTTGCTAACATAGATGAGACAAATATTGCTTGCTCAATAGATGATAATATTAGGTTTGATAATAACAAATTGCATTATTTGCGAGGCAATTCCAGACTCGAAATTATCGATACATGGCACAAATATCATACAAAAATATCATATATTCCAATAAAACATTAAGGGATCAATCCATGTTTTTCCACGTATTTAACAAGGTGTGGTTCCATGTCAGCCGTTCTATCCAGTTCTGGGTACGAATCTAACACTTCACCCACCGTCATCCCCATAGCCAAATTATGCATAATAGACACAAACTTCACCAGAAAATCATCTGTCCCAAAGTTTTTTGGATCGTAAGATGGTGGATTCAGGGCCTGTGTTTGATTGTAGAAGCATTTGAGAGCATCATCATCCACTATGATTATATCATCCTTATTCTCGATACCAAGTTCGTCCATCATGTTACTCAAGTGTTTGATGAAGATAGGCTTGCCTGTTGGATCCTTGGGATTAGTGAACTTCACACATTTGTTCTGATCCCAAAGGGTCAACCAATTTCTACGCATTTCCCCCAGTGCCTCCAAAGTATCCTTGATGTTCCTTAGTTCCATGGATGACCAAATACCAACTCGAAATAACCTGAATGCCTCGTCTAGCATCTCCTTCAAGTGCGGCCGCGGATAGATCCACTTGGTGTTTGATTCTACTGGTGTCTGATGAAACTGTTCTCTAGCCACTTTATTTTTCTGAAAAGTCTTGCAAAGGACTCCGTTTAGGTCGAACACCACAACCTTCTTAGAAACGCAATGGAAGCTGAAACATCAAACATGTATCCGGTCAAGAAGATACGATAACACAAACAATACAAACGCCAAGCGTGATTTGAAATAGTCATAACCAAATCGGCCACAACAAGTGATTTAGTTTGACAACGAAAAATAATCAAAGCACGCTTGGCGATTTAATTCAAAGGTAATACAAATTAAATCACGCTGCGGGCGCTATTTCGTGGGCAAGGCCATACCTATCATCTTCGCCACAAATGCGGTCATCGGGCCATTCTCCCTCCGCCACCCTTAATCTTCGCCTTCTTACATTTGTTAGAATTGTTATTTTCTATTAGTTCCACTGGTCCTTCACAACCCGACATTATTTTACTATTGATTTGGCAAACCCAGGAATCACTAGAGCCGCCGTTGCCTTCATTTTCGGTTTCCCCTGTCAATTATTTCATTGTTAACCTCGTGAATCTACTCTATTGTTGCTTGCATCACCCGCAATGTGGGCAAGGATATTCCCTAAGTTCGCCGCCATCACAGTACTTTGAGCAACCAGTTTAGCAGCTATTTGTTCATTACTGCTTTCCTTATCAGGCTGCAGATTACTAGTTCCCTCTCCAGGAGCAACGTCCACTTTCGAATTGGACAAGTCTACGAGACTTTTGATTGCTGATGATTTCAGGTTGCCATAAGGGCCTTTAGGAGACTTGGCAAGCACATGCATGAGGAATGGTTCAAGAAAGTCTTTGGCCTGCTCATCACTCACAAAGCAAAGTGACATCTTCTTGCACCCATAAGAGCCTCTCGGGCAATATAACCTCCAACATGAAGCTCCAAGCAGGTTGTATCAATTGGAGCAAATGCCTCGACGAGGTAAGCAGCCATAGACGGGGGAAATCCATTTTTATTTAAGGGGCCCTTCTCCTTAGTTTGTAGCTCGTACTTGATTTCCCCACTTAGGAGGGGGTCCCATCCTCATCCTCTTCTCGACTCATCCTGTTTCGACCGATCCCGATCCATATGAAAGAATATAGTCCTTAAGTCCGATCATCTAGAAGAAAACATTCCCATGCACCGCTATTGTCACCCTTGGCCTTAGCAATATCATATTCCTCGTCCCCGACAAAGATGGATATCATAATAAAGATCACATGTGCCATCTTCCGCTCGCTACGTTTCGCGACTCATTATCCTTAACATCATATATTAGGCATCCCTCCCTAATAACTTTGAGGCACTCCAGATCATGAGCAGCCAGATAGTGCATGCATGTGACTCACCAAGGACAAACGATGACAATAGTGAAGGACCTCTCGGTTGTCAATCCTATACACCGGGTAAAGAAGCTAACAGTAGTCCTTCCGGTTCATGCCCATATCTCCTCTCCCACCCCTCGCTGTCCAACACAAAGAGTGATATATTTTTAAGGCCGGAAGTTGAATCGGCAAGAGACCTTTGTACCCAATGGAGACCGAATCTTCGGATGATTGTCGTCTTCTCCAAGAATCTTCTTCACAAGGGCCACTTTTCTTCTCAACTCAGCCAAGTACCTTAGGGGGTAGAGTCTCCTTATGTTTTGTATTTTTAGCCTTCCAATTCTTTAGGAAGTCCTTTGACCGAATACAAACTTCTTGATGTCATCATTCTTGACCTTGTATTTGTCCAAAGAATCCAATTTCCAGATAATGCCACATCCCCCGATAGCCTTTGTAACTCAGCTCCTACAAATGACTTCATTGTAATGCACATCCTTTACATGATCATGATAAAGACTCAACGAAGGACATCCTATCCTTGGTGAAAGCACCCTTCTTGTATAAGACTTCCTTCTTTAAGCACGGTCTAAAACCCAAATGGTCTCGGCCGTCGTCTAGCCCCCGAGTCTTTCTCATCTCTCACATTCAAGTCAAAGATGCTTACATCAACAGGGAGGCACCCTACCCATAGTATCCGCGCCTTCCCTTGTGCATAAAGCGTCCCCGAATTCATTCCACTTGAGCCATACCGCCTCCTTACAAAACACAATCTTATACGAAGTCCGTTGGTCCCGACCGCTTTGGATGAGCTTTGGAAGGATCCGCAATGTCATCACCACCTTTTTCTTTGATTTTCTTGCAGTCTTCTTCTTCTCCCCGTATAATTGTTCCAGCGACGAGGCGAGTCCGCTCCAGCAGCCTTGAATGCCTCGGACTTTGACCATACATGCGGTGGGCAATGGGCAGCCATATTCCACCCATCGCTGACGGGCGTGGCGCAGCTTGTTCAACGTATGGACTGCAATAGTACGTATATTGAATCAATATCATAGAATAGAAACACGCGGGCGATTTGAATAGAATTGATAAAGAGAAAAATCACCGCTGGCGTGAAATGAATAAAAGTTACTAATGCAATTCCGCCAGCGCTTTCAAATGTAAACCAATTCCGCCCAGCGTGTTTTCAAATCAATCGAATTCACGCCAGGCGTGTTTTCAAATCAATTGGTTGACTTGAAAACACGCGGGCGTGAATTGATTGATTTCAAAACACCTGGCGTGAATTGGTTTGATTTGAAAGCACGCTGGCGTGAATACAATTTATGAAACCAAAGTTGATTACCTTTTGTATAGAAATGTCTTCCCCATTTCATTCAAAGTTGCACTAATCTCAAATAAATCTGCGGTGAAGTATTGGCATCCAAGATACGACATCTCCTATACGCATAGTGATTGTAGAACACTTTTGGCCCATTTGTTCTGGCCTCGCCGATGATGGCCTTTTGTGCCTCAACGAATCTTGCCCGTCCGATGATGACATATTTAATATCATCACTTGATAATAGCTCCCGGACGTTATTCCACACAAAGCAGGCTTGTTCGAGATCATATCCCAAGGTAGCACATCCGGTGGCATATAGGCATTTGACCCGGATTACTAATCATGCTCAACAATCTCCATGGCATGTGCCGGATCATATCTCCGGTAACATAAATGGAGCTTGGTGAACGGATGAGGGACTTCACATGGATCGCAAAAGTTTCCTTAAGACCCAATGGATAATGGTCGGTGATTTATTCAAATTTTGTTCATGGCCTCTAGTCAGCGCCACTCTGTCTGTTCATTCTAAAAACGAAGCCTCCATGCCTTCGACAAACCGCTGCGGTTGAACATTCTTCCCTAGATCTAGGACCCTTTTAGAAGCTTTCAAGTCAGCTAATTCCCTAGCTTGCTGCTGCAAATAGTGACTTGGTGTGGGTTTAGTGAACATGCCTCTACGCATACCGTAACCCCTTGGCAAATAGATATTGGCGTAATCTGCTACATTGGTTGGCCAACCATACTTAAAACATGTCTCACCGCTCACATCCGTCTTCATGAACGTATCCTTGTATGCGAGCTCTACAGTGAGTAAGTCCGAGCGCATCTTTCTTCCGCTTCGTAATCTCCAAGAGCAATTTGCGGTGGGTGTCATCCTCTTCCTCACAAGAGATTAGGATCCCTTGTTTGGCCATCTTGTTCCGCTTCCTTTTTCTCGAGAAGAGAGTTAAGTCGAGCTTGCCATTTGTCTTGGCAAGGTCAACGTACCACTCGGCACCCTCGCCCATTTCCTCTTCGGGGCAGGCGGGGGTCGGGGTTGCTATAAGAATCGGCCCTTCATCATCTAAGGTGAGATCATATGGTAATCGCATCCGGGTCGCTGCGCCCTTGCTTTCTTGGCGGGATTAGAACCCGAATTAGTAGGGGTTTTCTTCCTCTTGAGCAATCGCAAAATGAAGATGAGCACTTTTTAGAGTACTTTTCGAACAAAGAGATCACGCTTTGGCGTGCATTTAAACCTAAATTAGTACAAATCACGCCATGGCGTGTTGGTATCTCCTATTATTGACCATGCTATGCGTTAATTTGAAACTAAATTATTTTGCATCCACATTTTAAGCTACATACCCTTCATGAATCCATATTTCACACTATTTAACCTCATTGAACATTGCTATCTCCAACCTGCCTAACACCGCTATATTCTATATATAAAAAGCGAGCAAAATTATGTTCTACTGAGCGGACAATCGAGCATTAACTCGATGTTAATACTTGAAATTCATGCAAAGCATAATAACTCAAACTCATGCAAAGCATATTATCTGAAAGGCAAGGAAATATCTCAAATTCATGCAAGCATAATACTCTCCACACGAAGGTGTATTCGTGGCAAATTAAATACCTTGAATAGGGTTCTCTGTATTCTGTATTTCTACGATCAACGTCCTCCCGAAACTTGAGAAGAGCCGGGTTTAGAGATTCCTCTTCCACCGCTTCCTCACCTTGCCCCGCCTCGACCTCGATTAAAAAGACATCTCCGAGTCGCCTAGTAACAGAGTCGGAAGGTCACTTTCGGATCTGGCCTTTCGAAGCTGCTTTCGAAGAAATAGCTTTTTCTACCAGACGAAATATAGAAATTTGAATTTCAAGAAAACACAAAATGCAGGTTTTGAAATATTCTTGACACATACAAATAATAATGACGAAGACCCGTCCGTCGACTTCTTTCATTAAGTTTTTAAAAACCAATCTACCCAAAAAGTATCCCGCCAAATTTATCCCGCCTAAACGTAGTTAACCTAATCTTTCTTCTAATTCGAATTTTTCCGCCGACCGCCAGAGTTTCCATAGCCTTCTTTTCTCAAATCAGCTTCTCAAGAATGGCTCTGAGAATTCGGTACTCATCTCATTCCAATAGCTTGAACATTAATTTCCAATAGTAGGTGTCTCGAATAGCAATTTTCTGCGTTCGAAGATGAATGTTTCATGTTAACTACAAATCAGAAAAGGAAAGTAGGATTATGCAAGATCGACTCCATCGATCCGACTGTAAACTGTCATGGAATTCCGCTCGGGGATAAGTATGTCCGAGTTACAGTGATTAACTGCTGCGCTATGGATGAAGCTTTACCTCGCAGACACCCCGGTGGGGATACGGTTGGAGAAAGTGTTGGAACATTTGTTGCATGGCCAAGAAACCGCTTAAAAAAGGTATGTAACATGTATTACATTGTAGAAATATAGAAGTAGACAAAATTTGTTGTATTCATTGGAAAAAGATTACAATTGTATATAATCTGGATAAACTGGATAAACCAGACAAAATCCCAGACTACTGTTTCAAGCCCAGTCTACTGAGTAGCTGGGCTATCGATACTCCCATTTCCATTGCAGGGCATAGTGAATTCTTCTGGTAAAACCCCAGCAAAAACACCAGGCTCTAGCTCCACCACCCCCGCCTGCTCCACCTCCACCTCCTCCTCCTGCTCCTGCTCCTGCTCCGCCTGCTCCATTGGTTGAACCTCCAATGCATCGTATAGCGCCTGCGGTAGTGGTTCCATTGGTTGAGCCATCTCCATTGCATCGTATACCGCCTGTGGTAGTGGTTCGTGTTGGGGCATCCGGGCATAGAGGCTAACCACTAAGAAACGCAGCTCCTCATTTTGAATCTCGAGATGACGGATCACGATTCACTCTCGATCAATGCATGTACTTGCATTCTCGAAGTGATTAGATAAGAGGGCGAGCCTCCGCGGCGATTGCAAGGGCCCCCAGAGCCCGATCTATCATTGCCCTCAAGCTCTGCTGCCATCATCATTACTTGATCCAAGTACTCCGGGGTTGCAAGATCGGTGCTCCAGCCGAATCGGTGCTCTACCGGTTCAACCGGATGGAGATTGGAGCCGAAACCGAGCCGGGCCGTGTGATTGCTGGCCCAAATGTAATTCCAATCCATCTTCGTCACCAACCCGTGATTAATGTAACCCGGCATCTATCAATAGGAAGTGAGCGAAGATCGATTATTCACGCTGGGCGTGTTATATTTCTTTATTTATAAACTTAGAAACTAAGAGACACGCGTGTTTAGCGAAAAGTTGAAAGTAGGGATACAATTGTTTGCACGCCGCGGTAAACCGCTATATAGGAAAAACTATACACGCCGGGCGGCATTGCATTCAGCCAACCGCGGTAAATAATTGCATGGCCTTTATCTATTTACTTATCTATCCGCATACGGGGTTTTTTTTCTCCCTCCTGGCTGAATGCACGCCGAAATATTCATGTTGAAGGCTAAGGTTACCCTAAAACACGCTTTTAGCGTGTTTCAAATATTATCTTTCAGATTTTTCTAATGCTTTCTACTACACTTATTCATAATAGAAACTTGCATGCAATAGCATGATTAATTCAGGAAGAGAAACTCAAGAATTTACTCGAAACAAAAAGAAGCAGATGAAGTTTATAAAAAACTATTCTGGTTTTCATAAACATCATCTGCTTCCTCTGCCTCGAGCAAATGCAAAAGCTTGTCTTCTTGGATTAAACCTGCCATTGAGATGCAACTTAAAACTAAATGAAAACTAACCTTGAGTTCTGAGGCTGGAAGGATTCGAAGAACGGAGGACTATGCTTGTGGTTTTAATTCCGAGGCTTTTCGATTCGCAGACCTTAGTCCTCTGCTTTTGGTTTTAATTCTGAGTCTCCGATTTCCTCTGCTACAGATGCTACAGAACAAAAGGCGGAGTCTTTTAGTAAGTTAGGAATTGCCGAAACCAAACATCTAACATTGATGAATATAAATCTGCTCACCAAGATTTCGACTGGCGGATCCAAACACAGCAGAAGCGCAACCGGCAAATCGTATGAAGGAAGGAAGAAAATGTAGGAACTTTGAGAGCGTAAAATGGATTTATATAGGCACAATTAGAAAAAAGTTAGCGTGAATAATTGATTGCTTGAATTAACACGCCTGGCGTACGGTCTTCCCGCCAGACATGACATGTATATGGTATATATGGAGAATATTGCATTTCATGCAATAAATTCTCACGGCATTTTATTCCATTTATTGCATTCGAAAAAATAGAATTTAGAAATTTTATATAGGCTACATTAAAAATGATTTTAAAGGCAAAATTATGAAGGCTAAAAATGACTTGTAAGGTTGGGGAATTGTTTTAGGTCGTATAGGAAAATTTCCTATGGTTACTGTGACGAATCAGAGATTTCTCATGTGGTTGATTTATAGTGTTCCCGAGACTTTGTTGAGACAAAATTTGCAGATACAAAATTCTAGAGAGACAAAATTTTAGAGAAAACAAATTTTGGAGCCAAAATAATTGGAGAATACAGATTTGATTTTATCCAAAAAAATTTATGTACGTAAAAAAAGCTTTTGAAGAAAAACTGTTTGAAGACAAAGTTTATGAAGAAAACTGCTTTGATTTCATTAAAAACAGTTGTATGTACAGATGCCCAAGGCTTGGAAGCAGTTGCCCAAAGGCTTTTCACACAATTCTGACAAAAAAAAAATGCCCTGAGGCGTGTCCAAAACTTCAGAAGAATGGAAACAAAAATGGGCCGCCGGGATCGCATCACTCTTCTTCCACTTTGCAACAAAGAAGAAAGAAAGGTGTTAGAAAAGAAAAGAAAGGTGCAAAAACAAAAACAAAAAAGAAATCACATGCAAACTGGTTCATCTCTTAACCACTCCAAAACCGGGTCAATTGTCGACCTTCTTCCCAATCCTCCTCCTCCTCCTCCTCCTCCTCCTCCTCCTCCTCCTCCTCCTCCTCCTCAGAGATTTCATTCTCTGTTTCGGTCAAGCCAACCCCAAGCAGAGCGGTCATGTGCTCTTGGGAGGACATCTCCTCCTCTTCCTCCAACTCCTCCTCTTCCTCCTCTTCCTCCTCTTCAATCGAGGGAATCGAGGAGCTCAACTCCTCCTCTTCCATAACGAAATCAATCATCCTCCTCAATCCCAATCGAGAGGAGAATTGGGAAAAAAAATCAATGGGGAATTGAGCGAGTTCTTCAACCCGACGCCTCTTTTGAGGAGACCTCGGGTTCTTCATGAAGGTCGAAATGAGAGACCGAACGCCTTCATGGCGTAAAAAAAAAAATTGGGACGTAATGGAGGTCTTGAGAGCGTGAACCGGATTTATATAGGGTTAATTAGCTCTTAGCGTGAATAATTTATTGCCTCAAATAACACGCCAGCGCATTTAAATTCCGCCCACTATATTATCTAGTCTAGGGTATATTATTATGGATAATAAATTCTCACGCCTATTAGTTATATGTCTTTTCAGAATCATATATCCAAATTTTCGATAGTTAAAATTATATTTATATAAATGTCATTTCCTTTGTTGTTGCCATGAAAATTTTGTTTTAAATGATTTCGTTTTAAGCCCATTGTTATTATTATATTAAACCTATTTCCAAGGAATTTCTTGCTTTTAAAAAAATTTGATTTACCTCTACATATTCCATAAATGTAATGTTTTTTTTTATCTTATGGTGTAATAATTTTTCTTACTCATTGACTAAAAAGGGTGCAATTTGCCTAGGTCAATGGTGCCCCTCCAACTCAAGATGGTGAAAAGAGCAATATCAATGAAAACCAACTCCTAGCAAGAATGTTGAAGAAAAACAATTAGTCCTCTATAGTAGGGTGCAATGGAGGAACAAGAAGGTGAGAATCATGCACAAGTGCAACAAGGAAATAGTAGGCCAAGGAGTCATTGTGCTAGCGATCCCGGGTCAAGCCATTAATGATGAAAGGCTAGGGGAAGACAATATTGGTATTGCAATTTCGATGTTGGAAGACAACCTGAAAGGTAAAGGTTTGGGTGACAAGGAATGTTTTGGTTGTGTCAAGCAATTGGAGGTTCCTTGCATCATGGCATGGCCTATAAGTAGTGTTCAATTTGTGGAGGATTATATTTTTCCGAGCCCGAGGTTGTTGGGGACAATGATTGTCTTGATATTGATCCATTGGCGCTTGGAACTCTAAACCTAGGCAAAAGGGGAGAAGTATCGGTTGCCGACATTATCCTAGCAGAAAGAGCCAAGTTGATTAGTGACACCAAACGTGAGACAATGGTGAAGGTTAGGGGCTCGATTGTTGTTGAGTGATTGTATGCAATTCTTCACAATAGAACAATTGGTGGAAGCAAGAGCCACTTTTCAAGAGTACACCTGTTGATGAGAGGAGGACCTACATGTACACAATCTTCGAGCATGCACTTCAAGATGAAAGAAACCCAAACAGAAAAAAGATACCCTTTGCTAGGCAAATGGATATGTGCAAAAGCATGGCGAGTATCCATGCAATTCCAACTTCTTCATGGCATAATTGGCAAAAAAAAAAGCAGTGCAGGGGGAACAGGATTGCTTTACATGGAAATAATGGTTTGTTGAGACCAATGGCTAGGACCCCGGCTGCCGGGGAGATATTTGAAAAATATATTGATTTCAATGCAGTCTATGCCACACAAAAAGCGAGAAGGGATGAAAAGGGAAGAGCAGCTTGTTGAGAAAAGGTTGCCATCACATTGTACTCAAAAGAGTATTTTGGAAGAAGTGAATTCCCTACTTCGAGAATTGGGAATTCTTCCAATATCCCAACCTAGCTTTAGTAGGTTATGGAAGAAGCATTTCAATCATGTCACCATAGCAACTTCAAACAACTTTGCAAAGTGCAATTTATGTGCTAAGTTGAAGGAGACTCTTGATAAGACTGTGCAACCTAGTCAAAGGGCTAGGATAAGGGAGCATATGAAGGACCATATGACTGACCAACTATCATGTAGATCATGTTATTGGATGTGGAGGACTTTATCTACATTGGAACCCAATAACTATTTATGTATTATACATGACAAGATGGACCAAACAAAAGACTTGTCTTCCACAATTCAAGTACATACCAAAGTCATGTGGAAGATCATACCCTTTACAGATCTCAATGATCAGGGCAATCTTGCATGGGCGTAATCAAACCTACTATGGCCATTTTAGTTTGGAGTTGTGGAGTGATGGTCCGATTTTCATATTGGGAGTATCATGAGGTGTTTGAGAAACTATGAAAATGGATACAATGGTCACCTCCGGGACCTTCTGACTAGCCGTGCACTACATAGAGCATTGTTAGATGGAAACCCTAACAATATTGAAAAGTTCAGCAAAGGCAAGGTTTAGGAAGCATGGGTCTAATGAACATGTTGGAGCTTCAACTTCATCGTGCTAAACCTCAAGATCTACCCAAAAGGTTTCTCTTGCAACTTGATAATTGTGCTTTGGCCAAAATAAGAACAGGTGGATGTTTTCTTTCCTATCCTACTTAACAAATTGGGGGATATTTGAAAGAGTTAATTTAGGGTTTCTTATGCCCGCATACCCATGAGGATGTGGATGCATTATTTGGCAAATATAGTTGTATACTTGGGCAAAGAAACAAAGGACCAACTTTCCTAGGCTAATGGAAATCTTGCATGAATGCACTACTCCAAACCCTATAGCTTCTCTCATAGAAGAAGTGCCCGATTGGAAGAGCTTTGTGGATGGTTATACATTGGATCTTGAAGGTCATTCCAGGCCTCTGCAGTTCACTTTTGGGTGAGAGATGGGATTCCAATCTTCCAATGGAAGATGAGACCTTCGGAGGATGAGTGGAGAGGAGGGGAGGAAATATGGCGTAGAGATGAGAATGGCAAGCCTATGATACCTCTAGGTCAACCAAAAGCTTTAAAACCCACTGAAGAAGTGAAGCAATTGGGATTGACTAAGGAAGGAATCCAAGACTATATAAAAGCATTGGCAAACCAATCCAGATGACACCAACCGTGCCTTGGTGGCTTACCGGAAGAAGGTGATTAACCCGTTGGGGAGATAGACACATCCTCGGATGAATTGAAAGAAGGGTGGTTGCCTAAGACTAGGTGGAAGACCTTAGCAGTGCTGAGGATTTTGATGACACCGTAAGTAGCATTCGCAAGCAATATGCTCCTCCTCCTTCCGACAAACACTATGTTGGTCCTAAGAACAATAGGCCAAAGTTTCTAGGCATGGATGCTTATGAACCTTCCAATCGACTTGTAATGCCACCAATTTGTGGTAGTAAAGCCATCGATTTAGATACATATCCAAAGTGTGGTTGGGGTTCACTATCTCCGATATTTGCAAAGAAGAAGGTAATATTAACTTCAACCATGTGCGGGTGGAATGGTGGTGTCCAAAGCATCGGTTGACCAACGTGATCGGATAAAGAAAGGTACTCGTTGTTGGACAAAGAGACGGAGGAGAAATCCGAAAGTGATCCTCGATCTTTGGCTAGACTATGAAAGTGTTTTGTACTCATGGACTCCAAACACTATTCCAGCTAGAAATGCGAGAATTACAATACCTCAGGATGTCAGGAAGAAGGCTATGATATTATTGGGGGTGCTTGAAGAAAGTTGAATAACTATGTAAATTTTTGTTATCACGTTTTTATGATATGGTGCTATATTGTGAAATATTGACTATTTTGTAAATAACATGATATTACGTTTTCATAATTTTGAGGTGAAATGTGTGAATTTGAATATGCTACTAAAAACATGCAATATGAAATTTGTCCCAAAATTAAGACATAAACCCAATTTAATTGAATGATGGTTCTACAATGATGCCATAGCTTGATTCAACTCATCTGCAAACACTACTACAAAAATGTGCATAAATGGCACGAAGAAATGGCACAATTTCATGAATTTGCCATTTGTATCATTGTAATTGGCACATAACAAAACGTGACAAGTATGTGCCATTTAAGTGACAGTTATGTTGCCATTTGTTTGCCTTATAAATGGCACATAGATTAGTGTCATGCATGTGCCATTTAAGTGTGGTCAATATTTTGCCATTTCTACCTACATAAATGGCAAACTAATAAGTGTCATGTAAGTGCCCCATAAGTGCTGCCTATTTGTGCCATTTGTGTTGCAATAAACGTCACATGTCTAAGTGACTTGAATGTGCCATCTAAGTGTGGGCAATGTTTTGCCATTTTGAGCGACGTAAATGGCAAACTAACAAGTGACATGTTAGTGCTGCTTGTTGGTGCCATTTGCAGATGAACAAATGACACTTGTATAAGTGACTTCTATTTGCCATTAAAGTGTGGTGGGACTTTTGCCATTTGTTCAATACAAGTGGCATATATACAAGTGCCATGTAATCATACGGGCAACTATCTATATTTTTTATTTAAGTGTAACTATAAAACTCCTCATTCATTGTGTTATAATATTGCTATAGTGAAAAAGTAGAAGCATAGACTTCACTTTTGTTTCTTATTTAATTTATAAGATCATACATTATCATATTACAATGTCAGAACCGTAAAATTGAATTAAATTGCACTTGTGAACTACAAAAATGAAAGAGAGATATATTACAAGACAAGATTTATGAAATACAAGTATGTCATCAAGTTACTTTTTCACTTTCATCGTAAGTAGTAGCCCATCTACGAGATGGGTTTTGGAGCACAATAGACCAACCTACGTTATGTGGATCATCAAAATAGAAAACCTGCATATATTTGAATGATTAACCAGACGATTTCACAAAAAAATTATTGCAAGTAAGAAACTATAATTGCAGTTTTACCTGTTGGACATGTTCTGGAAAGACAAAGGGTTGAGAACTTGAATTAGATTTATATGCAGCTTTTGTAGTGTCCACCAGTTGAAAGCCATACTTGTCAAATTTTGTAGATGCTCGTTGTCCAATAATATCAGGCCTATACCAATGGCATTGCAAAAGCACCACATGCGATGAACCAAGACAGACCTACAAAACCACGAAAAAAGAATTAGTGTTATCAATTAAATGTACTATAGTATTAATAATATATTTACAAGTACTAATAGAACCTGTAAAATCTGTTGAATTTTGCCAAAATATTCTATGTGAGCTTCAATTGGATGCTTGTCTTTAGCACTACTACGGCTCGTAGATTGAAATATTGCAGAAATGCCTGAATCTTGTGTCACTTGCTTTGCGTCTAAGTCTTGCACTCGTAAATGCCAACCATATGCCCACATGCTTTTATAACTTGTAGCATATTCTTCAACTCCAAAAGCAAGGTCAAGCAACAATGGATCTACTTGCTCCTCATTTTGAACCATACGCTGGACTTCCATTTTAAGCCACTCTGGAAAGTTCATAACCTGCTCCCTCGGTCGCTTGCGCCCAGAAAAGACACCATGTTGTGATTGGTCATATTTTCTGTTATTAACAGGTTGAAAGTTAACTTTGTCATTAAAGCACATCAATCTAAATTATAAAACTGAATACTTACAATCTCCATGTGTTGATGATGGTTGAATTTGCTAGAATGCATTCATGTGCTTGTTGTCGCAATGATACATCCAACTTTATCAAAGTTCCTTTGCCTTCCAAAACCTCAGACGTGTTACGTCCAAGACACCATCATATTCACCTAAAAGTTCGATATTTTTGTCCTCCTTCATGGTGGTGAAAGTAATTGCTTCATTAATTATATATCCTTCAGCAATGGATCCCTCTGGATATGCCATGTTGCGAACATATTTCTTGAGATGTTTTAAGAATCTCTCAATGGGATACATCCATCGTGCAGTCACAGGCCCACAAATAGCTAGCTCTTCTACTAGATGTATGACGAGATGCGTCATGATCGTGAAAAAAGATGGCGAAAAATGCTTCTCAAGCAAGCATAACACATTCACAGCTTCGCTCTTCAAGTTACTCATCTCACTCAAATGAATCTCTTTTGCAGTAATTTGCTTAAGCAAAGCACTGAGTCCTTCTCCTAGACAATCACGTATAGCCAAAGGAAGGAACTGCTGAAGAAGAATATGATAATCATGTGATTTCATCGATTTGAGCTTTCCATTTGCAACACATCTTTTGAAGTTAGAGGACAATCCTGTCGGAGGTTTCACACTTTGTATAACAAAGAAAGAAAGCTTTTTTTTTCTTTTTTGTAAGAACATACGGAGCATGAGGTAAAATAACTTTACCGTTTTGTGATTGAGACCAGAGGGACTCACGAATTCCAATCTCTCTCATGTCCTCTCTACCTTTTCATTGTCCTTGTCAGCATCTCCAAGTATTGTTTTAACTATATTTTCTGCAACATTTTTCTCCACGTGCATCACATCTAGTGTGTTTCGGATAAGAAGATGCTGTAATATGTAATATGAAATAAGATAAGTACACGTAATGACATAAGTTACTAAGTACATATATACATATGCAAGCATGACATACCTCCCAATATGGAAGCTCATAAAATATTGAAAGGCGTTTCCACCCCGTCCTTTTCACTGGATCATCATCTGCATCATCAAGTTTCTTTTTTTGTTTCAATTCTTTTCGAGACAACTCCTTTCTCTCCCATTCTTCCTTTTCCATTATCCAATTTTGTATATCAGTAGGTTCCACAAGATTTGGGGCTGTTCCAAATTCAATTTTCCCATCAAATACTTTCATTCTCCGAAAATTGTGATCAATGGGAAGATATCGGCGATGGCCTGCATAAATAAATTTTTTAAGACTGCTAGACTTGCGAACATGAATATCAGGTCCACAGTGGGGACATGCTCGATATCCATGGGTTACACATCCTGCCAACAAACCATATGCAGGAAAGTCATGTATAGTCCACATGATCATTAAACACAAGGTGAATTCCCTCTCCAAAGTAGGCTTGCTGAAGTCAAATGCTTTTACTCCTTCCCAAAGCTTATGGAACTCTTCCACAATAAGACTCATGTAAACATCAATTTTTGAAGAAGGTACTTGCTGTGGTCCAGGAATCAACAATATCAACATAATAAAATGCGGCTTCGTAGCTAACCATGGTTCAATATTGTAATTTACCAACATAACAGGCCAAGTACTCCAGTTAGATCTCATCTCACTAAACGGGCTTACGCCATCAAATGCCAAACCAAACCTAATGTTGCGGGGATCTTCAACAAAGTCAGGCCACATGTTGTTGATGTGCTGCCATGCTGGTGAATCAGAGACATATCTGCAAATGCCATCTTTACTTACATTGTTAGCATGCCATGTCATATGTCTTGCCATTGATGGACATTCATATAGTTTCAGTAGTCGAGGTACGACAGGGAAGTAACGCACAACTTTACGTGCACTAGGTTTGCCTTTTTTGCTCCATCGACTTTCTTGGCATTTTTCATTAGGGCAAGACTCAAGATTAGCATACTCCCCTCTATACAGAATACAATCATTTGGGCAAGCATGGATAGATTCATACTCCAGACCAAGATCCTTCATCAATTTTTGTGCATAATAAGATGATCGTGGCAATAAGTTTCCTTTGGGTAACAACTGTCCTCCCAAAACTTTTAGAAGATCATCAAGGCTAGAATTTGACCATCCATGCATAGTCTTCAGATCAAGAATCAAAAGTACGGCAGATAACATGTTCAATGAACTTCCATCATATAATGGCTTTAATGGGTCGCTAGTGTTATCACATAATGGATCTCCATCACGTTATCCGATCTCCATCCAAGCTACCCCGATCTCCATCTCATATCCGATCTCCATCAATAAGTGGACTTTCACTTATATTTCTACTTGGAAAATGATCCCTAGCACCTTCCAAAGGTAATGGACTTTCATAGTCGCTATCAATTACCATGAAGGTGTCCCGAATTGTTTGAGACATCAGATCTTTACGTCTAGTGTCCTGCAATGGTTGTAATTTTAAACTAAACATGTGCTAAAAGATAAATATGGAAATTTGAAGGTTCTCTCACCTCTTTTAATTGTTGACTCCAACCATTACATTTGAGATGACGATGAATGTCGTCAAGTGACTTCAATTTGTTTCCATTGCATTTTGTACATGGGCACTCCACAGCTGAAACTCCATCTTTTATGGCTTGGCGCTTCAATTCTTCAAACGTTTTAGGACCATCAACATGATCCATAGAGGTTAATTTCCTATCATAAAAGTCATAGGTAATTAGCATTACATGCATTATATGGTGGAACTACAAGTTATGAGTCATCTCTAAGGGATGGAACATCTGGAACATCATGGTCTATTAGTGTGCCTATTTCCACTTTCTACAAGAGAAATATTTGGAAATACAAAGTCTATTAGTGTGATATTATGTTTCAATTTTTGCACACTAAAGGGAAATGTAAGCAAGTGCATCTTTTCTAATATATATAATTTTCCTACAAATATGCTTTTAGAATATTCTTGATTGATGCTTTCCCCTAAAACTGGCACGTACCTTTCTGAGGAAAAAATCAGGCTTTAAAAAAAATAAGAAAAAAGAGAAAAAAAGGACTGACTTGGCAAGCACAAGCGGGCGTCCTGTTGTTGCTATGCCGCCGGAGTAGCTTGCTGGCTATGGCACATTGCACCGCCGTCGCTGGAGCACAGAAGCAGCACAAGCTTCATCTGTTGCAGAGAACTACTACAGATATTAGGTATTTTTGTGATCTGCTCTTGGCAATGGTAATAAATAACTACTATTAATTCCATATCTCACACCACAGTATATCTGAGACGTTTTTACCTAGACTTATATCTACATAATATAAAATAATTACACTATATGACTCCATTCAAGGTAAAGACGTGCCCCATATATTCGTCCTGGATTTAACACCAGGACTATCCATATTTAATTGTTCCATAGTTCTTGATTATTGAAATATTACCGTGAGGGGATTTTGAAAGCCCTGACAAGAGAAATGTTCGCGGCGGCCACCGCCGCGATAAATTTCTGTAAATTTCTTTAATTTTTTTTAGATATATTCTTTAAAAGTTGTGGATGGTCACAAAATCCATTAGACATGTGAAGAGGTTTTATGAGTGGCTTTAAGTTCACATCAAGATATTTTCAAATTAGTAATAAGTAGCAATTATTTATAGACCATTACTCGTAACAAATATGATAACAATAAAATCAAGAACGGAATAGTAATCCTTTATTGTAACTAGAACATTCATTATACGAAAAAACAAAGGAAATGAAAATGATGAAAAAAAAAGAGGGAAAATAGTACCCGCGAACCCAATGCTTCTCGATTCTTGATCTCGATCCATTTGATCCTGAGCTCTCTCTACCTGAGAAAGTGCTGAGAAGGTGCACGAAATGGATTCAGAAGATGGAATGGGTATGGATTCGTCAGGCTCGGAACAAGACACTGAAGATGAAGATTTTCAAATGAGGGAAGGTGCGAACAGTGAAGATGGAGACGAGGAGAGTCTTGAGGATGAAGTATCATCTCCCGCTCCAAAACGGCATATCTTGCAGAAAAAGAAGCTAATTAAGAAGAAGAAGATTATGACTAGGAAGAGAATAGAAGCATACCATCGTCCATCAGCTCAGGAAATCTTGGATGGAAGTATTACAATGAGCATTCCCATATCAGATCCTAGTTTTAGGCAAAATGGGAAAAATGCAGGCGGTCATACTGCTCGTAAGTTGTTTGCCTTTCTATTTCTGGCAAGTTTTTAATTCGATAGATACCTAGTTTAGTCTCATTTATTTTTTTCTCTGCTACGTCTAAAGCTATCAGTGATCGATTATGCAATTTTTTTTTCTTTTAAAAGGGACATGGTTCTTGTTGACAGATTATGCTCAAGATGCAGACCTGGATTTACGAGATGCAGACCTGGATTTACAAAGTCTTCCAAGAGGTATTTTATATTTCTTAGTTTACTTCGTGACATGCCTCTCCTTGAATTAAATTTTTTTGCTGTTTGATTTCATGATTCAATAGAATGTTTTATAGATTTGTACAGTAGTTGATGAATGTCATCTTACTAAGACCTTGTGCCTCGCTAATGGCAGAATATAAAACCGTATATGCGGACATATCACAGTTCTTTCCATTTTCCTCCTCTAGTGCCCTCTCTTAAATCCAAAATTCTAACATGACATCAGGTCTCAGATTATGAGACGTGGACATTTTAGCTTGTTTTGCCTTCTAGATTGAGCAAAGATTCATAATTTTGGATGCAAGCCAAGAATTTGAGTTTATAAGCTTGTTTTTCTTTAAGATCTGCGATAAACCTTGAGAAGTTAGAGAATCTTGTCGGTCTTCACAACCTGCAATCATCACAACCTGCACTTTCAGCAGTGTGAAACATATGCACTGAGCCGAAAGGCATGCCGCCAAATGACATACAGCATAACAGATATGAGCAAATAGGAGAGCAATTCAGCTGTTAGCACTGTGCTGACCTGCAGGGCTCAAGTCTGGTCTTGTCAAAATTGTCAATAAAAGGTTCTACTACCTTTGCTAACAAAAACTTATTTCAGAACAGCATAAAATCTAATAATGCTTTAAACAGTTTTCATTTATAGTCACCTTCAGCAGTGTAGTACTGTCTGTTGATTCTGAGGATGGAACATTAGTTTTTACAACAGGTTCATTATGTTTTGTATCCCCTTCAACGTTATGTAATATAACTTCCTTCGTCTCATTGCTGATGGATGTATCTTGCCAGCATTGTTCAATTGCGCCTGGGCTTTAATCATTTATGATAATTTCCTTGTTCTCACTGCTATCTTGCATGCGCTGCTCAATTGCATCTGCCTTTTCAATTTCAATATCATGTACCAATGTTTCCTTATTCTCACTACTGACAGATGCATCTTGCCTGCTCTGCTCAACTGTACCCATATCTTCAACTTTAACAAAGCCATCGATGGCAATGAGTGCAAGGGGGACTTCAAGTGTTCCTTGCATCCCGTCGTCTGAATCCTTTTTGCTATCACTCTCTACAGCATCTGTTTTTGTATTTTTCTCACTTTTCTCTGCTGCAATAACAATAGCATCAAGAAAAGCCTCAGATGTCTCTTGTTCTTGATTGTTTAACTCCTCCGATCCCTTTTCCACATAACGATCTTCTGGAAAATAAGTGGTCTCTATGGTGGTAGCATATAATAATGTATTTGGCTCATTTGCTACTTTGCAAAATTCCTTCCTCAGAAGCCAGATCTGCAATAATGTCTTCTGAACCTATAGCATTGCCAGTAATCCACATGCTGATCACTTCATTTGTCAATAACTCCACAAGTGGCTGGATGCAGGTTGTGACAGCCACTTTTGATCGTATCTTGGCATTTGCAAACAGCACTCTGCAAAGATCTGCAGTAGACTCTTTCAATTCCAGTGAGGACTCGGATGTCATTATCCTGCTTAAGACAACTAAAGGATTAGTTTCATTGTCAACTAATGCCAGAGCCTTGGTTGGGTTGTCCATAGTTAGCTTAAGCAATGCACCAACAGCAGCATATTTTCTTTTTCAGTTTCTGAATTTAACGTTTCTGCCAAAGGCTGGATAGATTGACTTGCTGCATCTCCAATTTTGATACTTCTTTCTGAGAACAATGCTTCCAATGCTTGGGATGCAGTATACCTTGAGTCTCTGGTTCCCATGCGGAGAACAGCTACAAGTTGATCTACTGCCCCAAATGCAGATTCATGTCAATGGACCTCAGCACAACTAAAAAGTATCCTCGTAAGATCAGCTGTAGCCTCCTCAATTGCATCCTGTGGCCCAAGAGACAAATACTTAGTTAAGGCAGAGTAAAGACCCACGTACTTCCATTCTCTTCAACTTCCACCTTTGGAAATAAGAAGATAAATATTATTAATCTCGAGATGCCACTTTGGATTTACTGTCATGAGAAGCAATTACAGATAGCAGGCATAAGGCAACTATGCCTCCTAAAGCTGTTCAAGGCTCATTTTCACCCTTCCCAGACTGATAGATTTATCAACACTTCCGGGTGTTATTTCACGAACCTTTGATGTGTGTATACAGAAACCCCATCACTTGTTTCTGCATGCAAACTTCTGACAGTTCTACATCCAGCACCTCTGCATCCTTACAATCATCTCCAGCAATAAAAGTTCTAACGTAGTTAGCAATTCAACTTCTGTTACACTAGTATGATCTCTGTCTCGTATCTGTTAATACGATCCTCTGCAACTCCTATGCTAAACCGCAGTCTTTCCATGTCCTCCTTGTATGGTTCAAGCGTTAAAAACATGGTTATGTTGACGCTTCAGAAATCAAAGAGATATAAACTAGTCTTGTACTCACTAGTATGGTAATCTTTTTCTTGTATCCAGTCTCTGCATATTCAATCTTGCTATTCGTCTGCCTATCATCAACTTGGCTTTTGATTCTCGCGTTGTCTACCTCCTTTTCCAAGAGTTTCAGTTTACAAAATACTGGCTGTTGCAAATAGGATTATCATTTGCATATATTTTAGGGTTCTTTTTTGCAGACAATCGAAAACCAATTGCCTTGAAATCCACATTCGGGAACTTTGGTGTCATATTTATAGGTTGCTGGGATTTACTGTAGCAGAAGATAAAAGCCAGATTCTGTACCTTAAAGCTGGATTTGCATAAAGACATGCTTGAATATTAAACATTAAATATTTGTTCAACATTAAATATTTGTGATCTGCATTTTTTGGCAGGGAATATCAATCTATTGGAGAGGAGTGGCAGACTTGAACCTCCTTTAAGTGTTGTTGCAGAGCAAGGTGAAGGTGCAGCTGGATATCAACAAGGTCAGTATTTGTTAAGCTTTGCTAAGATTTCTTGTGTGATGTAAGCTGAGACTTCCATAAATCCCAGTTGCCAACATAATGTTGATGTCACAACCGTGGCAAAGTAGGGGAATTGCATTAAATAAGACAATTGAAATCTTGTATAGTCGATTCGCTCATATTGTGATCTGCTTGTTTTGGCAGGGAATATTAATCTGTCGGAGCAGAGTGGCAGACTCGAACCTCCTTTAAGTGTTGTTCCAGATCAAGGTCAAGGCGCAGCTGAATATCAACAAAGTCAGTATTTGTTAAAGGATATGGTTTATTGGACTACAAGAATTACATTGTGCATCTTCATCTGCTGAAATCTGCAAGAATTGTATGTACCTTAAATCTTTATTCAATCTCTAGTGTTTGACAAACAAGGATGTTTATGGAATAACAATTTTTATGTCATGAAGCAAATTTCAATGGTTTCGATGCAAAACATTGTTCGTTAGCGATTTAATTTAGGTCAAAATCCAATTCACAGATCGAGCTCCTATCTGAATGCTCCATGCAATTTTATCCAAAGCAACTGAGATTTCTTATTCTTTTAGAGGTCGGCCCGTGTTCAATCATTGTGCTACTTGAGCAATTCCACAAAAGATACTTCCAAAATATAAGGCTTAGCCTTTCAAAGCAATCGTTTCAAAACTTTAGACTTGGCCCCTTGTATTTTATTTTCCTTATAATTGTACTTACCAAGGCTAGTGATCTACAATTCTTAGTAAATCAAACCTTAGGTCATCTACATGTTAGCCATACGAACCTCCTAAGGAACATCGTTTTCTTATGCTTGGCTTTCTAAAGCCTCCCCATATCACGCAATGATAAGATGTGTATATTGAAGTCCAAGAAACTTAGCTAGTGTAAAAAAGCAAAAACCATGCACTATGCAAACGAGTCTCGGTATATTTAACAAGTATACCAATTAGACCATTTTGCACTCTTATGATAAAACCAATGCAACACCATGACATTTCGAGAATACCCTATCTAGCAAACTAATAGAAGAAGTGTTTCGATTTTTTGTTCAATTAAAGGTTTCATAAAAAGGCACAATCTTGTTATGCATTCATTTCTTTGAAAGAGGATATAGTACGGGTTAACAGTTTTGTTGAGTATGCAAAATCAATTGCCTTAAAATTATGCTTCAAATAGTATATAGTACGTGTTAACGCCGTACTCCTTATGAAGCTAAATAAAAAAAAGTTTCTTCAAGATCAAGATTTTGTATTTGTTTGTATCCTAATAAGTTAACATTTGTGCAAGATTCTATTTTTTTTCTAGTTTATTTATTTTACTTACTAACTTTTTTTATGAGGGAATATACAAAATAAAGGCGAAGAGCATCGACCCAACTATGAAAAAGCACGGCGGAACCACCTAAGAAGATTATCAAATAATGCTATAAGGGCAATTGTAAGAGAGGAAAGACCATACAAATTGGAACTTGATGGTGAAATGATCCCATGTGGTGCGTATAAGAATTACTTTGATCGAAAACTAAATTTACTCATCAAAAAGCATGTTGATCTGTCCATTTCGGACATGAGAAAAGTTCCCTGTGGGCGCTTGGACCTTGTACGAAGAACATTGCAGGTGACTTTAATTAAAAATAGGTGATTTTAATTAAAAATGCATAGCTATCTAATTATTTCTCATTGATGTCTTCAAAGCTTTTTATATTTCTTTTTAAGCAAAATAGATAAAGTGATTTTTTATTTCATGAATGCAGGATTGGTTTGTTATACCATGGGCTGAGTGGGACAAAAAATATTGGCGGACACGCCTTTCTAAGGGTATTAGAGAGGCAAGGAGGAATGCATGCAATAAGGTCTTGAGAGCTCGAAAAAATAATGAAGAGCCAATAAAGCCAGATTGGATGAAGAACGACACGTGGTTTAGATTTCTTGCATATATGGAGACAAACGAATACAAGGTAAAATATTATATTGTTTAATATCTTTATAAATAATTTTTGATGTAAAATACTAAATGCTAATATTCTTCAGAGCTCCAGTAGTCGCAACAAAAAGAACCGAGCAGATCAAAAAGTTACTAACAACACTGGAAGAAGTGGCTATGCTGGAACATACATGCATTTGGTAAGAATGTCCATCTACTTGGTAAGTGTCATGTTAATGTGTAAAATTCACTTGATTACAAAATTGTAGAAAAAAAAGATGCAAAGGTCGCCAACAACAGCTGAAATTGCAAATGAAGCTCATACCTCTAAAGGATATGGGAACTTACCAAGGGGAGCCAAGACACTAGATTGGGAAGAGAAATCAAACGTAAGGTTACATTTTCTTGATCCTTTAAATTATGTGGTGACTATATGTTTCTATTTATCTTCTTTGTATGGAATTTTAGGGTACATGTGCACATCCGTCACCGTCATTCAATGTGAAAGCTACATGCAAACGTGTCAAGAATTCATGAAAGCTTCGAAGAGCCTAGAGAAACTCAAGGTGATGTTACACAAATGGTGAATGATGCCAAATCTATGCTTCTAGAGTTGCACAAACAGATTGAAAGCTTATCTGCTAAGAAGAAAAAACTTGGAGGTATTGTGAAAACATCTTCATTAATTGTTTCTATTTACCTTATATTTTTTATCCTTTACAATAGGCTTTGGGAAAGGTAACGAGTAGAGAAACCTCAGTTGGAAGCCAGGTATTGTGAAAATATCTTTGTAATATATTTTTGCATTTTTCTATGCCATCAATCCTTTACAAATTAATTACGTAGGTTGCAAGAAAAATGATCAACAAGGAAGCATCAGTTGGAAGCCAGGTACTGCGAAATTATCTTTATTGGTTGCTATTACTCACTTCATATCATTGATCTTTTATATAAAAAATATGCAGGCTATGGGAAAAGTGATTTGTAAAGAGGCATCTGTTGGAAGCCAGGTAAGTAAACCATCTCGAACGATTGTTCTTGCTCATTTAATGTCATCAACCCTTTATATAATAACTATACAGGCCGTGAGGAAAGTGATCAACAAAGAAGCATCCATTGGAAGCCAGGTAAAGTAGCATCTATTTAATGAACTATGAGAATTTCGTTAATTGTAATTTATATTTTGAATATTAGGGAAGTGCAATTCCCAAGTTTAAAAAACAGTGTTTGCCAACAAAACATGTCCAAAAGGATTTACAGGTAACATCTATATCTATGTTTTGATTTTTTAACTTTTCAAAAATAACATGTGACATTTTCTTGGTCCATTTATTACAGGAAAACAACGAAGTCCAAATTCTTGATTTGAGAAATAAATCAGTCATTGGATATGGAAGGATTTTCTCGTTAGATCCAAAGAAAACTTGTCACTGTCAACCAATTGGCAATGGTAATGCTTCTATTATGGTTCAAGGCATAAATCCTGGACACTTGAATGATCAGTTGTTGTATCCAACAAGCGAACTTACGACATTCAAGGATGCGATAAACTCAGTGATCATTTGGCCATTATCTTTATTGAGTCGTATTGCCCAATAAACATTGGGTCCTTGTGTATGACATTCTATTTACTATTATTGTACCCACATAACATTTGACATTCTATTTGCTATTATTGTATCCATGACATGACATTTTATTGAATATTTTGTTATTGTATTTCACTTTATAGAAATACTATTCAATATTGTTCACATAACCATAAAACAACTAATGCTATTTAAAGAATATGAAAATGGCAATCACTACACACATTCATGTCACAATGACCACGACACTTTCATGGCACTTGAATGGCATATGCATGCCACATTAATGACGCTTGAGTGGCACAAACACTATATATACATGCCATACTTATGGCGCTTTAGTGGCACAAGCACTACACATATATGTCATACTTATGGCACTTGAGTGGCACATGCACCATACATACATGTCACAATGCATGTCACTTGAATGGCATTTAAGTGGCACAATGCATGTCATTTAAATGGCACATGAATGGCACAATCACAAGTCACTTAAATGGCACACACATGTCAATTAAATGGCACATATTTTGACCACGCGTAAATGGCACAAAAAAGGCGGAGCATTTACGGCACAAATATGCACAAATGGCACACCCAAAAAGTGCCATTTATATAGGGGAAAAATGGCACATAATTGTGCCATTTATACCTATTTTTGTAGTAGTGAAAGTGTGCACAGGAGGGGCGGATGGAGTGGACAACCCTAGCCGATGTTCTATGCCAGCCAACACCATGTCATGATTCTGTCTGCTGTTCTCCTGAGACCTAGCCGTCAGTCAAACCTCACTGGAGTCTGAGCCGGGGTAGAACCTTGGGTTTGGGGAGTTTTCTCTAGTATTAAATGTATGTCCTCTGTTATTATCTGTTGGATGGATGTGCCACCCTTCGTGGTGGTTATTTATGATATGATCATGTTGTATGCTAACTTGTATTCACGCTTCTGCGACATAGGAGTCCCATCGAAGGCGTGGGCCGAATGACACCTCCGTATCCTTCACCCGGGCATCTTTCATAGATGGTCTGAGATGGTTGCCTTGGGAGGGGAAAGTCCCCGTATGTATACGTCCAGAGTGCCGTATATATTTAGGGAGCGTCACACATTCTATACATAATGCAACTCTGGGCAGTTTTGAACTCGAGACATATATGGTCAAGGACTAATGTGTTACCAGTAAACCAAAAGCCCAAGATAATATAAAGTTATAGTTGGAAATTTTAAAAATATCCGACTGTTTGGAGAGACATTAGGAGATTCTCCAAGTAGGCATCCATCAACTACTGATTATGTACATTGGACAAAATGGACCTTACCACTTAGAAAAGGAAACATGCTCCCAACAGAATAACACTACTAGGTTAGACTTCAAAAAATAGCCAAAACTTACGTAAAAGCTATGCTCTTGCGTATACAGGAATTTCCTTTTACTTGCAATTCCGCCGTGGAAGACGTGTCCACGCACGCCAGTCTGACACGGCAGAATTGCAAGTAGAAGGAAATTGGTGTAACGTAAAGTTTTGGGTAGTTTTGACTCTGACGTGGCGGTGACATGTCCTGCTACATAAAATATATTTTTCGAGCATTTCCCTCTCTCTTTGTGCGCGGCTATGGCGCCGGAATGATGGCGCTGTTCTTTTCTAGGATAGCTTGAAGTTAGATTACATATTGTACGAGTTTTAGGGATGTTTTTGCAAGGATTCTTCAAGGATCGGCTAAAGTTTTATGATTCTAGCCATAAAGATGATGATGTTGATTTTGAGGTCAGATTCGATGGTTTAGGAGTCTTAGAGAAGTTTGTGGAGTGATTTTTCGCAAGGTTGGTGGAAGGTCAATTTATTTTTCACAAGATCGGGTAAAGATCGTGATAAACAGAGGTTTCTTGAGGTTTCTTGAGCTTTCTTGAGCGTTTTTTGTAAAAAATACAAGTAAAAACTTAGAATGCAAGTATAATTGAAGAATGAAACTAGAGAACAATTCCGGAAAAGAATGTTGCACATGTGGCACTCCAAGATTGGACGATATGGCAGAATGGAAACTACCCAAACTTTACGGCTAGATTTAATAGTTAGCAGAAATTTTTTCTACGTTGGCAATATGACTACTTTTGAAAGAAGGCTTATAAAATAAGAACGTTTTGACGACATTCGAGTCAACAACGAACTAGCAACATAAAAGAAAAAGGAAGGGAGTTGACTGAACCTAGCGTCCGTTTACATCAGAACCTTATAAAGAACAGCGCTTTTCACCCGTCCCGGTGGAACGCGAACCTAAGCGAGTACAGTACTCCATACTCCAATGAGGGCAGAAGCGAGGAAAAAAGGGACGAGGCAACGAAGGGGACAGTCGGCAGGATCCCGGGCAGCCTTGAAGCAGCATATTTTAGCACTAAAATCTTCCGGCAGGCTCAAAACATCTGCATTTTTAGGGTTTTCTAATACTAGTAAGTAAAATCTTACTGATTTGGATCCCAGCTTCCGAGATTATGGGCTATGGCAGTGACGGAGTAATGGGTTTGTTTTGTGTATGGCTTTACAAAGCAGACTCAGTTGTTTAGTGCAAGTGTAAATATGTGGGATTTGGGTTATGATCCTTGGGGGTTTTTGCCCTCTTTTATGGACCTGGTATTTAGAAGGATCAAATGCGATTGTTGCAGCTGAGGGAGGTTAGCATTCTCGTTTTTGTGATGAGCGCGAGAATTTGCTGCACCGGTGACATTGTATGTCGTGAATTATTACGTTTAAGGGGGTTTGTGCTTCGTCTCAGAAGTTATCATAGCGTAGGTGACATTGAGCTTGGAGGTATTACGGAAAGCCCATTTGTATGGCATTAATTTAGCACGAGTAAATGGAAAGTAAGATTTTGAGCTGGTACATACCTGTTCCATCATTGCTCAATTTCCTATACACTTGGATTGGGTGGTGTATCGAAGTACTTTGGCTGGCAGTATGATGTGGATCAAGACTTTGTCTTCGACGTGGTTGGTAGCATTTTATGGGATGGCTATGTAGAAAATCAGTGTTGAACGTCCAGGTTAGCAAAATATACACCCTGATTGTCTTTGTATTTTGTCTAAGTGGAGAAGGAAATTGAGAGGGAAAGCCAGTTTGACAATTATCCTTGTAACTAGACAAGTTTTACATTTGAGTTTTGGTCAATAAATAAAGTCACCTAAGGTCTCTAAATTCTTGTTAGCTAAGTCATGGCATTGTGAATGGGGAAATGGAGTCATGAAAGTTACGATGATCTGATATGTTATTTATGTGCAGTGATTATGCCACGATATTTTACGTTATAAAAGCATTCTGGGGTCCAGAGGTAGTTGAAGAAAAGATGTGTGCTTCAAACTTTTAAGAGAAACAAATAGGGGGGGCATATTGAGGATTAGCATGGTGAATTCATATTCTCTGCCTTTCTTTTTAAAAAGAAATAGAAAGAGGATAATATATAAAGCTGCTAATATATTTGACTATTGAACATCGTATACAGAGATAATTGTCTTTGTTTCCAATTTTCTTAAGAGGATCTATTTATTCATTTTTGCAGGGGCACATAGAGGGAACAATGAACGTCCTGACAGTTAGGGCATTGAGTAGCATGCTAGGATCTGGATCTTGTTGAGAGGCTCCAGCTGCCGGAGATGCCACCTTCACAGCGGATTAATCTGCAGGAGTTGAAGGCCAAGCTGTTAAAAGTATTAGGGCCTGAGAAGGAGAATCAATATTTCATCATATTTTGTAAATTTTTGAACCACAGGTTAACTAAAGCCGAGCTTGACAGGCAAGTGCTTTTGACTATTGGGAAAGAGAATATTGCTTTACATAATCAGCTTGTAAAAGCAATTTTGAGCAATGCCACTTGTGGCGAGAGCCCTTCACCACCATCTTCAGTGTATGATACTTCGAAGCTTGTCAAAGGCACACGTCGGAAGCCCCTCACACCATCACCTGGAAATGATGAATCTGCTCCACAAAGTCCTGCTTTGTCTAATGGGGATGTTACTGTCCGTAAGGCAAGGACAGGAGTGCGAGATCGGGATCGCAAAGCCAAGGAAAGGCAAAGTTTGCTTGGTCCACATGGTAGAGAAGAGGCTTCTACATCACAGGGACAGAATGACGATGCAGGAGCTAAGAATAGTGAAAACGGGAAGATCGATACCTGTAGACCACTACAGCAATCAACTACAGCTGAACAACCTTACTGGGATCAGAAGTCAACCACAACGTCCCTAAAACGTCCTAGACTTGATCCAAGTGCTAAAGCAGAGGCACAAATTTTGACTGTAAAAACAGAGGATGAAGTTGTTGATGAAAATGGTGGATATATACTACGAAACAGTCCAATTAGTGCACCATTAGGGATACCATTTTGTGTTGGAAGTATTGGTGCGGCTCGTAAAGCATCACTTGGCCCTAGGTTGGGGCCTTTGACACATACACTGCTAGGGCATAGGATAGAGGATGATTGTCTTGAGGCTACCGACTTGCCTGATATGGACACTTTGCATTGCAGAATGGAGCACATTGCTGCTGCAGAATCAGGTCTAAAAAGTGTAAGCAATGATGCTGCAAACTTGCTTAATCATGCTCTAGATGTTTATCTTAAAAGTCTTATAAGTGCATCTGTAGAGCTTGTTAAATCAAGGCGTCCTAAAAATGGTGAAAGACAAGCTTCCAAAGAGCAGGGAGCTTGGGATAGGCAAGAGGTGAAATTGTCGTCAGGCAAGGTTGTGCCTGGTCAGAATGGAACCTGGCCTAACCATAGTTTTCAGCCTGCTGGACTCCCATTGACAGTTGATACAACTGAGAGTAAGAAACAGTATCCTGCAGTTTCTCCGCTAGATTTCAAGGTTGCTATGGAGCTTAACTCACACCTATTAGGTGAAAATCGGCCAAGTCAAATGGAAAGAATTATGTTAAGGGTCTTTGAGCAACAACAGAAAGTTTTGCATTGACTTGTGCTGGGCCATGCTTGTACTAAAGTCTTTTTGAGGCGGAGTTTTTACATGGAAGTAGGAACTGCAACGTGGGCATGCTTTTGTATGTTTTAAAGCAATTTGCCTTGTAAGCTAACAAATCTGATCCCCACTTCCTGATTGGGAGGCTGATTCAACAAAAGCTCGGGGGCTGTGCAGTCTAAGAATAGGTCAACGATTGAGAAAATTGAGGTACACCACTTCGGCAGTTCCCTGTACACTTGATACATCATTGTACTTCAGATGAGATTTTATTTTGTGTTGTTTACAATATTGTTTTAGGTTGTGATATTGTTTGTTCAAGCATGTCCACAACCTAGCGAGAAGCATTATCTCTAGAGCTGTAATCATTCTCTTCAAATGGATTTGAAGCCATTGGAAGCTTGTAACTGAGGACTGTTTGCCATATGGCAAATGCTTTATGGTTTAGCATACGTCAGAAAGAGTTTTCGTAATTAGTAGGTACATCTGATTGATTGCATGACCTATTGTCTCTCATTATTGGCGATGAAACATGATATTACATGCATTGTTCCATATGCAACCTTAATTCGATGAAACATGATATTACATGCATTGTTCCATATGCAACCTTAATTCGAAATTCGGCGAGCCCCCATTTCCTATTCTTAAGAAGAAATATAAGAATACGTACAGAAGAGCGCTATACAATAAATTTAGACGACTGGAAACTAAAAAGCTAAGGGGGATGATACATGGAATTGGAATTGGAAACTTGGAAACTTTGTACAACAAGATTATCTGCCAAGCAAGCAGCAGTAGCAATCTAGCATGTACACTCAACTATAAAAACGATAGTCACATTGAAATTTACAATAGACGAACATATGAACTTTATACTGAAATTCATATTTCTGATACGTGGATTGTCACGTTAGATTTTCTCAACCAAATTCTTCATATTCACAATTAACATTTTAATAGCATTCACATAGGCACGTTTTTGAAGAGGCAGCGGGCAAAATATATAATCTTCATCCTCTTAGGATGGGCTCAGGGAATAGCTTAAAAACCGAAGCTTTTGTCGGAGAATAGCTCTGATCTCATTCATCTGACTTCTATAAAACCTCGTCTCTTTTTATAGTAACTGTAACATTGTCAACATCAAGTGCAACTAAAAGTACTCTTGTAGTATCTCATATGCACCGGCCAAAGACATTTGACAATCATCAACCATCCTGAAAATATCTTTCCTACTAAGGAATTGTCAATGCCCTTATGAATCACATGCGTCTTGCTCTCCTCAACCAAGGCACTCTGTTATCTTCATGACGACCTGCGCATGAATCGATGGACGCTTAACACAAAAACATAAAAACATACCCTCTTCTTAAGTGCAACAAAGCAAGGAAAAATAGCATCGCTATGAATCTCACTCCCATCATCACCACCATCTAGAACACTGCACAATATGGACCGCTCTATTTAGAGTCGGATGTGGTATTTCTGGCCTTTTCTTTTCTTCTTGTGGTATTTCCGGCCACCCGTTATCAGCCACTGTATTTTTGGATCAATCCGGCTCTATCTGTTATCAGCCACTGTATTTTTGGATCAATCCGGCTCTATCTGAGCTCAAATCGCTTTCTCTCTTCATCAAACCAACGTTAAAAGGCTGACAAAATGATCAGAAGTGCTAAGCAGTTCAAGTCCCCCATGAAGTTGCAAGAATGATCCGATCAAAGATCTCAGCTCCGCCGTTCAATTTCGGGCTTGGTTCGTTTTATTAAGAAAAAATTCTATTCAAGCATCCAATTCAAGATTTTTTTTTTTATTTTTTTTTGATGAGTTTCATTTTCCGCATGAGGCCCAAACGCCAAACGTCAGGATCTGACCCCCTTTAATTAAATGTGACTTATTACAAATATTTCTAAGCATAAAGAAATACAAAAACAAATAACAAACCAAAAAGATGTGAATAATAGGCAAAGGCCTTGGCATGGCTGCAAGTATCCAATCCCAAGAACAATCTGCTAGATCGGAAGCCCTATGATCATACAACAAATTTTGGCCAGTGACAAGGCCACACAACAAATTTTGGCCATCTCTAGAGGTAAGCAAAAAGGAATCCAGACCACTTCCTAAGTGGCAAGAACAAGCTCAAATAAGATCTGACTAGCTCCAAGCAAATAGGACAATTTCGACCAGCCCCAAGCAATCAATCTAAGGATTTAAGAACAACCTTTTCCAGTTTTTTCAAGGCCGATGCACCCGCCTACTACCTTAAGGATAAGGCACAAGAATCACAGCAAAGCTTCCCTACACCATAAGCGCTCCTATTGCCAGCCCATAAAGTAAACATACAAAATGACATCCTAAAAATTCGCCCGACACAAAGTTTCCCTAGACCAAAATACCAAATCGGAGTGTACACTTTTCAATACACATCTCCATATACCATATGATTCTAGGCAAAATATTGCCCAGAATAGCAATCCTAACCAATTGTACTAACCAAACCATTGAAAATTTGTTCCCACTAAAAAACTTTCCAGGTTATCTTGTCTTGTGGGATCAATTCTTGTGCTCTTGCTTCGTTTCCAATATTTCAACATGGTATAATAGTAGATTTTGATAAGCTTGAACAAAAACGCTTTGTCTTCCTTGTCTCATGATTTATGCGTATAGATGGAGGATGGAATTTGTGTTGGAAAGCAAAATGTTATGGTGAATTTGCAACTTACCGTAAGTATCATATTTGGTTATTGTGCTTAAGTACTTACCATTTGTTGTGAAGCATCAAATCTTTATAGGAACTAGGATTTCCCATAGTCCAAAATTAGAAAAGCATGAACTTTTTCTAGGAAATTATAATGAGGCATATCTGGTAAGAGATGCATATGATGTGCTTGAAACTAACACTTTCATGGACATTGGTCCAGAAATAATGTTAATCGACGTCTTTATATCCACAAATTTGTTTGCTATGGTGCTATTTCATATTTTTTAGTTGACGGTATTAAAGACCTGGGATATGGGTTTTAGTATTTTATTTTTATTGCACCTGCGGTTTTTTCTATTAAAAATGTACCTTTTGCATCATAGTTATGTTGTTAAAATGACGTCTTGATAAACTTATCGTTTTTTCTTTGCTCATACAAAAAATTGTTTATGTGTGGTAATGTTAGTTCTTTATGGCATAGAGTCTGTTCTTGAATATGGGAAAGCACTTAAGTGTGAGCTCTAAGCACACATACCTTTGAATGGAGTTCACTACCACCATATACTAGGACACGTGTAACAACGAGCGACGAGGGGTTGGAATGGGTTGGAAGGCTTTTGATGCTATGCAGAATTGCCACAAAATGGAGCTTTTTGACTAGTCCCATTAGGCACACTTCTTCAGGATTTTGGTGAAGCCAATTTTTCTATATAAAGTAGAAGTATAGGGGCCAATGATATCACTTGTGACTTTGGAAGACTTAGAATGCGTCCACGGTTTTGTATCCAATTCTTCTGCACGAGACAAGATCCTTAACCTGTAGAATGTCTTGCTTTCAAACAACATATATTCTATTGTCAGAAAGTATGGGAGACACTTGACTTCCAAAATTGGCATACAAATGGCCAATCAGTCCGCAATGTCTTAAGTCCTGTTGGAAGGAGAAACGTGTAGGTTGGCTCTCCAGGTGGAATATGCAAGAACATGGATAAATAGAGGTGTAAACAACGAAGATCACAGTTGTTTGAAGCAGTATCTCGATACATGCTTCCGTGGTAAGCTTTGGGATGCCAGTACTTTGGAGATGGTCAATACATCACACTACAAAAAGCCAGATTAATCCCACACTTAATCTTGGTCACAACAACTGAGAGTAAAGTGGATTGGGAGTTGTAGAATAAATAAGACGGTTTGATATTGGTATTGATTTTATAGGTGATCAGAAAGGATTTTAAGTCCTTTGACAATCTGATTATTCTGATTTGGAACAAGAAGAACTACAAGGATTTTAAGTCCTTTGCCAGGCCAGCCTTTTGTAGTTCTTGAGTAACTTAGATAGCTACAGCACGGGTGAACCTATAGCTATAGTTAAATCTTGTTTCTCTTCTATTATATTATGTATAAATTGTGTACAAAAGGAATGCAATGCAATGCAATTTTCTCTTATAACTAGGTGTGGAAGATAATACGAAAGGTCTGGAATATGTTGCATGCAAGGAAGCAATAGTTGAAAAAGTTCCTCAAAAAGGTAAGCTACATCTATTTTTGGGTTGCCCCAAGTGCAATCTCTAGGCATGGAGGTGAGGATTGAGAGATATTCGTGGAATGTTTTAACTGTTAGGCCGAGATATGTGTAGTCTGGAATATGTAAGGAATATGCCATTTTGACGATCAGAGATGTTGAAAAAAAAAAGAATTCTGAACCTGCAATAGTTGTTAAACTGAGATGGATGAAATATGCTCCGGTCTGAGAGTCAGAGTTCGCATGCAATGTTTTCTGCAGATTGATTTTTTGTGGAGAATTGATTCTTGTAGAGAGCCTCTCATCCTATAGTATTGGCTCATTCTCCATAGCCAATGACATAGAAGTCGGTGCCATGCAGGTGGAAGGGATGAGCTTCATCCTGCATATTTAGGGTTGCTTGAAGAACCAGCTGAACTTGGGCGCAATACTCTATCACAGTAACCTTGGTACCCTTGTTTGTCATATATGCGTGATCCTTAAATTTTTGGCTAGTATAATCTGGCAATCATGGTTTGGAAGGAAAGTCTGCAGTGTAAATTCTATCAATTTTGTTGTAATAAGCCTACAGAAGATCCATATGTGTTTCTTGAAAGGTGACATTGTTAATGGAGCATCAGTTTCTACAACTGTAGGATGAAAGGTGACATTGTTAATGGTGTAGGATGCATCAGTTTCTACAACTATAAGACCGTGAGATGCTATTATGATGAAGAGATCCATTTGCGGGGCATTGTTGATAACTCTAAGAAGGTACTGTTTATTCTGCTCCACATCTACAATGAGAATTTCTGATCCTCATGAGATATAACTGGGAAGCTTTCTTTTGTAACTTTGGTAGGTGGGCTTCCTTTCTGTGGTAACGTAGCAGAAGTATTCGATACGGGATTTCCATGTTGTGATGGGTTTAACCTCAAAACGGAGGAAGCTTACGATGCAGAAGACTGCTGTGAATGAGAGGCATCACCTCCTGCCATTTTTGTGATTGCAAAATTTGGCCTTTCCACAAATCATTTTTACAATTTAGTCAAATTTGTAATGAAGCATGACTGTAGATTTTAAGACATTCATTTCCAAGAAGCGAATACATACAATAACATGCCTGCCATCGGCGTCCTCACTGTATTTACAAATCAGACTCTAACCTCAGAGCCTGAGGCCGTGGTTCTCTATTTCTTCTTATAATAAAATTTCAAGTTTTTTAGTTTGGATCCTTTCCATGAGGGCAACCCTCTGTGCAATAACATCTTGTTGTTTTATTATGTAGACTAGTGCATGTTTCATGATATTAGACTAGCAGAACTTGCAGGAAAGAAGTTGTTGCAGCGGAAGAACCACATGATCAAGCTCCAATAGAGCGAGGAACTAGAAAACATGTGAAAGTTGGAAGAAAAGGTGTATCAAAAGAAATCAGACCTCCAAATGGTTCTGTTGCACCTGGTACAGGACATAGGCAAAGAAAAATAAAGAAGCCAAGGGTCAATAAAAAAGAATAAGAAGACTGCAAGAACTAGAAAAACTATGGGCACTCAACCAACTGCTCTTGCAAGCACAAAAAGACACTTGTTGTTATGTCAATTGCTTCTACAAACATTGAAAATTTTTTTGATACAATAGGTTAGTGGAGAATATATTAACGTTTTATTTCAATATATTAGCATCTATCTAAAAGTATTACGAATGGGAAGTACAAGCTCGGTTCAAGCAGAGTCTTAGAACTCTACCCTAATAAAAAAAAGTATAGATTCCAAGTCGGGTAGATAACTGGCCAAGCATGAACTAAAACCCAATTGGTTATACAGACTTTCATGCTCCAATTTGCAACTTTACTAGTGAAAGTCCACCTTCGCATATTCCAGACCCTATTTTACCTTCTGCTCCAGCTGATGAAATTCAATCTTCCCTCTGTGGTGACAGTCTACCTTTGCATGTCCTAGACCCTATATTATCTTCAGCTGTAGCTGATGAAATTTGATCTCGCCTCCCTGGTGAAGTCCATAATTGCCTGCAAATGATTTTGATACATGCAAGCTGAGGGTAACAATGAAATGACTTTGGAGCTATCAGGAACATGGGATGTTAAGTTACCCGGTTAAGTTATTCCAATGCAGGTGTCTTTTGGCAAACGATAGGTCAGTAAGGTATAGATATTTTGGCAAACATGATGTAAATCTGTTCCAACCTGCTGGGATGTTTTTTAGTGCTCTATAGTATGCAGACTTCTTATATCTAGATTTTTTACTTGCGCAATAAATTTAAGGTAGTTGTGTTGTGAGATAGCAGTTGGAAGGGCATAGCTATGTACTATATGTTGTTTTAGGGAAAAAGGTCTGAAGCTATAGCATGTTCTTAGATGTCTCTATTGTGTACAGATCATTGCATGTGCTGCTAAGTTTGCTTCTCATGTGGTTTTGAGGCATTATAGGTTGCAGCTTTGTTATAGTGTTGCATCATATTCATATGTTTTCAAATAAATTCTGTAGAAGAACTTGGGAAGTTTTTGCCCCATCTTGTGTGTGTGTGCAGGTCATTGCATGTATTGCTAAGTATGCTTTTTAGGTGGCTTTGAGGCATTATAGGTTGCAGCTTGTTTGTAGTATTGCATACTGTTCATATGTTTCCAGAGAAATTTTGCAGAAGAATTTGGTAAGTTTCTGCATGTATGGTTGTAAATCAGTTGTTCCAAATATTTGTTTACGCTGTAAGCATATGACGTGGACCTCTAGCATATACTCTAACGAGGATGTAGGAGCATCTGGATGCCCTGAGTACTTTCTGCTAAGCAACTGGAATGCATGTCAACTTGCCCAAAACCAAGGTGCTACTGGTATCATCCTTGAGGCAATAGAAACAACCTCAATTTACCTATCGAGGTCAAGATATGGAAGTAATGCAAATATACAAGTACCTAGGAATAGAGTTCACCACAACAACATATCAGGACACTTGTAAATAGACAATAGGTGATGGCAGATTGGAAGGCTTTCTATGCGATGCAGAACAACCGTCACAGAGCAGAGCTTTACGACTTGTCACACCGATCGCAGTTGTCCAGGGTGTTGATGGAGCCAGTTGTTCTATATGGAGTGTAAGTATGGGAACCCGTGAGAGTCAAGTCCACAGTCCCATATCAAATTCTTCTGCAAGAGGCGGGGTTTCTACCTCTTCAAAGAGCTTCTCTGGAGCGTCACATTAATATATTGCCAGAAAATAGTAAGCATGGGGGACTCATATTTTCCAAATCTCGCCTACAGAATAGTCATGGAACCAACACACCTTAAAGCTTGATGAAAGGAGAAGCAATCCACCTAGTTCTCCAGATGGAATGTACGGGAGCAAGCATACAAGTGCCTAATGATGAGGACCGCAATCATCTTAAACAATATCCGGGCACATGCTTTCAAAGTAAACTCTGGGATCACGGTGCTTTGGAGTTGGTAAAAACATTTTACTATAAAAACCAGATTAATCTGACACTTGTTAGGGTTCCAAAATGGTACCAGATTTGCCCATTAAAAAAACGTAGAGCGATTGCCTCCATTCGCACAGGAGCATACTAACTAAGAATCAAGACAAGCAGATGGGCCCCAGCGAGAAGAGTAAGAACAGAGCATTTGTTGTCAATGCTGCCATCTGAAAGTTATTGAAAATGAGGACCACACTCTTCAGCACTGCCCAGCATTCGCATCTATCTGGACATGAGGAGAAGTTAATTATACCTAACTACATGTAATGATGAACACACTTGTGATAGAAGCACTGGCATCTTACATCTAGGAGAGCTCAATTATAATCCTGATCATATCACATAGCCATGTACAAATGTATAGTTTGTCAGCAAGCCTATCACTGCGAAGGATTTTTCTCGTAAACCCATTGGGGCGGGAGTTTTCTAATCTTGGATAGTAACAGGTTGACTGCCTTTTGTTTTTTTGTTTGTTATCTCTGTGCACAATAAATTCAATTCAATTCAAAAAGTATGTGTCATTTTTGCTCTCAAATGATTTTGTTTTATTTTCTTGTTAAAATTGTATGAGAGCATCTTTAATTATGTAATTGTTGGAGGGTTTCACTGCAATCTCATGCCACATTCGAGCATGTGTCATGTTCGCTTTCAAATGATTTTGTCTTATTTTCTATTATTAGCAGGCTTACCTAACCCCCCTTACAACAATTCGTGCAATTCTAGCCTATCCACGTTGATTGCCACCTAGATCAAATTGAATCTAAGCCATTGGATCTATATATTTTTGCATCAACAGTTTAAGAAATTAGAAAATAACAAAAATTCCTTCTTTCCTCTTCCACATTCTTTCACTTTTGATTCTATGGTTTAGAGTACAATTGATTATTAGCAAGGGTTGAGGCGATCACTAGTTATCCGTGCAGCGGGGATCAGCGGCCAAAGTGGCAAAAGTTTGTTGTCATTTGTATCAAAAACTGGAGAGTCAACATGATTTTCGGTTGGAACGTTCGACCAGTGAATAAGGTCGAATGTTGAAGGCCCCTCCGATGGTGTAATCCCCTGTCCCACAGCACTTCATTTCAGACGCTTTGGCTCTCAGGCAATGAACCATTAATTTTTTCATATTTGTACCTCAATAATTTATTCTATCCGTCCCAATGAGGACTCGTTATGAGGTCTTAGATGTGTTTCCTCATGCTTCTATGCACACATTGGGGAAAAATATCATCAAGTATTTCTCAGTTTATATCCAATGAAGTTCAGGAGAAGAAGGATGATGTAGATTATTATATTAGAGCTTGCAGTGAAGATTTCATTAGGGTTAGGTCAATATGGATTTCTTAAGGGTTTAGAGCTCAATATGATAAGATTCTGCCATCATGCTTTAACTGAGATAAGGATTGTTATAGGGGATGTTTTAGTATCCGCCTGTTGCTGCATCTATGAAGTCATTTAAAAGCCCCTTCCTTCAACATAAACCAGGTGCAGCTGCAGGTAATGCATCATGATCTGCTGTTGCTGCATGGTATGGAAGTTTTGTCACTATTACATCAGGATACACAACTACACCAGATAACTCTCCCACATATGATGATGTTTGTAGCTCATTTTACAAAAAAAGCAATATGTATATTTCAAGGAGCAAGTACCAGGTCAAGCATCGGGTAGTAGGCCCATGGCCCCACCGAAGTCCACGCAGAAGACCACGCCCGGGTCCAAGAAGAGACCCAGAACGGACAAATGATGGCCCCCGTGGAAGTTCACTCCAGAGTCAGCGAGATTCCAGACACATAAAGAAGGTGCTGCCAGATTCCCTGAAAATCAGGCTCTGATCCAGGATTTGGTAACAAGAGATTTTGGGCCCAAGGCCATTGTCCTATATATATGAGTAGAGATAGAACTCATATTTTTAGATGAGCATTAGCCCTTATCTCTTGTTTTCCTCTCGATTTCTGAGAGCTTGTGTATACACATTGATATCAAGAAAGTCTGATTTCTCTTCATTATTGTGTGTCGATTCATTCATATCTTTTCCTTTTGTTCTCTTGCAAAATCCCGCGTGACACTCAGCCAGGATTCTCCTGTTTGATCCAAGGGTCCTCATAGAGGACTGTCTTGCAAGAGATCCCGAACCCAGACCCTAAACAACGAAGGGCCCATGTGGCAAACGATGTTGGATGGGGGATTTTCTATAGAGTATACGACAGGGCGTCGTATACTTGCGGGGAACATCACACTATTTTTTTCTCGACCTTATTATTATCATTGAGAGTGGACTTATCTAGCATTTTAATCTTACATAGCATCTTTTGTAGTTTTCACAACATTGGAAGGAACACATTCTGCCACACTAAGCACAAGAAGAACACTTTTTTTCTTTAGATTTTTGCCTGGAGTGATTGCAATGCAGTTGCTCAATATTTTTAGATAGTTGTTGCATCCAGCCCTCTCCCTGACAACATAACAGTACAAATAAGAAAATTTGTTAAAAAAAAAACAGAGGATGCTATTTACAAAGGCGCATATTTATTGTGCCTTATTCCTGCCCGGCTCCATGGTCCTCAAGAATAGTCCTGCTCCTGGAGGTACAAGACTAACACTCCCCCCTACCAAATGACACTCAGTGGAGAGATAAGCAGGAACAGTCTCAGGAGGCGGAAGCATTGATTTTAGTGGCTATTTATCACAAAATTGCTATATTTTTGGATTTTGAAAATTTTGCCACTATATTTAGTAGGATTCCTTCAGTAAAATAATGAGATTAATTCGCCAAATTTTGTTGGAGAAACCTTCTGTCTTCTACCACATTTGCCAATTATATGGACTTAGTAAAGGAGCTTTTTCGCCTCTCTATCACTAATCTCATTCTTAAATCTCAAACAAATCGCCTACCTAAAAACATGAACTTACCAATTCCATAGAGCTAGGGAGTATAGAGGTGAAGTTGTCAAATTATGATTTGTGCAATAACTATGCCTTAAATGTCTATAGAATATGGTAAAACCATACCATTTGATGTCTTTAACCATGGGATATAATACTCCCAGATATAATCAACAAAACAAAATGGGAGCTTATGACATTATCTAGTGTCACTTATGTGTGTCATTATATTACCTCATGACAACAATACTATGGTAAGATTTTAGACATATCACAAGTACTAAACAAATACTTTAGTGATTAATCTTTATCGCCACACGCATTCGTAAAGGGACAAAATTTATCGCCTTCCAAAAAAGTTTCCCATATAAGATTATCGCCAAAATAGTGACACCGATATTACGATATAGTACCATTAAAATCATCATTGACCAGGAACCTGTTGGAAATCATCTTGACGGCTATGAGGGCGTGGCCTGGAGTGATACTTTGTGATAAGTTCTTGCCATTCCTTGAGGGCCTCCGGAGTGTTGAGACCAATTGAAGGGGTCGCGTCAAGGAGAAATCCAGACTGCACCATGTCCTCAAGGGCACGGTGAGCCTCTACAGGTACATACTGGCATTCCATGAGATGACATGCCTGAAGGCCAAAAACACTTGCACTAGCATTGGGATTGCAATAATAAATGGGTCGCTTGCATGCAAAAGAACACAGGAGAAGACACTTCAATGCTGCACAGAATTCGGCTTGACGATGAACTGAGGGATTCGGAGAGGTAGCAGCACGCTTCAAAAACTAGATAAGACCCAAGATGGCTTGAGTAGGCGTCTGCCATCCTCGTTCATTGGGGATATAGATCCAATTTCGATTTTGCTCCAAGGTGTCACCCTCTTGCCAGACAGAGCGGCGAACAAAACGTGGATCCCACCTGAGGTCTGTAGAGATATGAGCAGGCATCCAATCTGCATGACCAGCCAGAACGGGGGTCCAAAATGGGAACGCCAATCAGATGTGAGATACTGACGGCGTGGGGGCACTTCCAGAGATGCATACAGATGATTTTCAGGAGGAGGCTGCATCGTGGGCTTCTGGGCCTATTCACGAAATTCCTTAGGGAGCTCAGGATCTAAGATCTGACACCATTGTTCCCAGTCTGAACAGGTGAGCAGTGTGTGCACAGGAGGAGAGACCTATTCCGTGGGAATGGTCTGACTGTCAAGATAAGCACGAAAGATGTTGTAACCTCCAAAATGCTGTAAATAAATTTGCGCAAACTGAATCCCCATATCTTCAGACAAATTTTTCCGGACTCGTTGTAGTGTTTCAGCAATCCATAGGGGAAGGTGATGAGCAAGCTCTGGCATATATTCCTCCTTGAAGGTGGTGGCGCGAGTTGGATCCTGCAAGTATTTGTTTTCGGGCAGCAAAATCCATTTTGTAAGTTCATTGCCACGGAAAGCACGGCTTTGCCCATCATCAAACTTGTCCAGAGTATCTGTCAGATAAAAATCATAAATGACATAGGCCATAGGTTGAATCAGGCGAAAAATGAAAAATGCCTGATCATCACAAGTAAGAAGGCCATAGACCAAGAGAGCGCAAAAAAAACCTTTGTCTTCGATGGAGAGGTCAGGCCAAATAGTGAGGAGATCAGTGCTGCTCAAGGGCTCATGAATTTCGCCATTTGCTGAGTACCATTTAAGCAGGAAGAGATGATGGCGTGAGAGAACATAGTCCAGATAGCTTGTGGGAGTTGAGAAATCTCTTGGAATTGTAAGAGCTAACTGAAAGTATGTCTCGTGCTGACTCTGAGCTTCTTCAGCAGATTGAATAGCCTGCTGCAGCTGATGTTCCAAGTCACGAAGTTTATGATCCTTCTCAGCTAGAAGACGGGACTTATCGCGGAATTTCTGATGAGAGTGCGTGACCTGTGAAGAGGAGGGTCCTTGAGTAGAAAGTTGTAACTGAAGACTTGCAATTTCTGTGTCATCAATCAGCTTTTGCTTCTAAGCGTCTGTAAGCTGAGCTTGTAAAGGCGTGACCTGTGTCTGAAGCGCTGCTAACTGACCTTCTAGAGCAGAGATGCGGTCATCTCTTTGGGCAACTAGGTGGAGCTGACTGGTGTAATCTTTATTTAACCCTGTGTACAAAGCCTGGCTGTCAGCAAGAATTTTATCTTTATCTTTGAGCCAGAAGTTCTTGAATGGTGGCTTGCAGTTGAGCTTGCTGATCTTCTAGCGTGGCGCTCTTTGTCCTGTTCAGCTTGGAGAGCCTCACGGGTTTGTAACAAAATATCATGCTTATGTTGGAGGCTGTCTTTGAGAGTTTGTACTTGAGTGGTGGCTGCCTAGAGTGTTAGAAAAATGAGGTCATTGCATAAGAGTGTGTCATGTGATATTCGAGCACATAAGGGGATTAGTGACCACATTTTGGCTCCCCTAGGCTAATGAGGATTCATACAAGCATTCATGAGAAGCAGTGGCAGTGAATGCAAGAAAGAAAAGCTCTGAAATTGAAAAGTGGCGGCAGGTACTACCCTGAGGTTGCTACGCCCGCCAGAAATCGCTTGGTACCCCCTGCCCGCCACTTAGGGTTTTGGGTTGACTGGTCAACGGTCAAAGTCAACGACAGCTGGAACTTAAGGACAGCAGGGCATCCTATTATCTAGGCAAGTTGGAAAACTTTCTATATGAAGGGCATGCACGATTTGACAAGTGGATATGTCCAGATTGGCAAGAAAATATTCATATATATAGGGATGATGGGGATAGATGTATGTATCTATTGCAGATGAAGTGATAGGTGCGGGTTGGAAGAGGCAGAAGCTTATACTTGGTATACTTGAGTTCATATCCTAAGCTTTGATTCTAACATTTGGTATCAGAGCACAGGTTGGGAGATATGTCTAGCCGTTTTGGAGCTGGATTGTTAGCAAATTGAAGTTTACAAAGGAGGGCCTGGTTTCCAGATCTGGAAGGATGCTGTGAAACATGTGTTGGAAGTAGAAGACTTGTGGGATCTTGTGGATCCTACTACAGGTGTTGCAACCACAGTTGCAAGTTCCAGTGTTGTTAATGCCTCTGCTGCAAAGGGACAGGAAGGAGATGCTGCCAGTAGTGAAGAAGTTACCTCTGGAGAAAGCAGTGGAGCTAGGGGTCGATCTAGTTTGGCCAAAGTGAAAGAGGCACAAGGAATCATTGCTTCAAAGGTTAGTCCTACAATTAGGCTAAAATTGAGAAACAAGAGTCCTAGGGAGATGTGGATGTTTATGCTCAAACATTATGAAGAGAAAACCTCATCACAAATAGATTTATTGGATAAAGAGCTCAGAAATCTTAAGTTACATGACGAGGATGATGTCTCAGACTTTTTTAACAAGTTTGATAATATAGTGGCTGATCTTAGTGGGGCTGGAGTAGATCTCACTGAGAGATACCAGGTTTTAGCAGTTGCTAGAGCAATTGTAGATAATGATCAGCTGAGTTTATTTATAAGAAACATTGCTAAGAACAGGGAAGAGGCTGAAACAATTATTAGAACAGAGGTGGAGCAAAAAAGGGTTGTAAAAGGAGTTGAAGAGGAAACTGAAATTTTGTATGCTGGTAAAAGACAAGATAAAATCATATGTTATTTCTGTCATGAACCTGGTCATGTCAAAAGTAATTGTCCTAAGCTCAAGAAAAAAGAGTTTTACTGCTACACATGGTGGTCAAGGCCACTTGGCATCTAAGTGTCCTACTCCAAGGGAACTTGGAAGAGGTAGAGGCAGCTCTAGCAGAGGAAGAGGTGCATCAAGAGGTCGAGGGGAAGGCAGGAAATCTGCTGGTGCTTTTATTGCACAAGAACACGAAGAAGGTGAAAAGATTGTTGATGAAGATGAGGTAAACTTGCTGAATTCGATTGTTGAAAATAAGAACAATGCTAACAAGTTATCTCATGCCCTTGTAGTTGATAGTGGAGCTGAAAGATCAGTAGTCCACTCTGCTCGTTTGCTTAAAAATTTGGAACAAGGAGAAGCCAAAAGTGTGCAAGTAGGAAATGGAGCCTTGCAAAAGATTGAAGGAAGGGGATTATTGCAGCTATGGGATTTGCAAGGAAATATAGTGAACATTAAAAATGTTTTGTGTGTACCTGGAATTATCAAAAATCTTATATCTGTTAGCCAGTTAGTTGATTTGGGTTACAGAGTAGTGTTTGATGATGTTGGCTGTAACATATGGTTGAATAATGAAATTAAGTTTCATGCTAAGCGAGTTGGTAAACTATTTCAGTTTGAGCATGTCGATGATTTACCTTGTCAAATGTTGATGCTGTCAGAATTTGAGATGTGGCACAATAGATTAGCACACACTCATGCAAACAATCTCAAGTTATTAGCAAAGAAAGGACTCATCAAATATGAAAATGAGGAAAAAGGGCATATATGTGAAGGATGCATGCTAGGCAAAATTAATAGATTGCCTTTCCTCAAAGCAAAGAAAAGAAGTAAGGAGATACTGGAATTGGTTCATACTGACTTGTGTGGACCTTTGAATGTCAGAGGTAGGACAAGCAAAAGGTATTTTATCACATTCATTGATGATTATACCAGGAAATGTAAATGAAAGGAAATGACTGGTGGATCTGGTGCAATTCCACTTCTAGTAGATTTTCTAATCTACGGGATGTTTTGTGGTAAGAAGGATGCTGCAACAACATTGTTCAATCTTTTTATTTTCCCTAAGAATAAAACAGAGATTGTAGAAGCAGAGGCAGTCAAACCATTGATCAAACCATTGATCAGCTTGATTCAAGCATCAAGTGGCACAACACGAGCTAAAAAGAAGGTAACTTTTCTTTTGTTATTGTATCCTACAATTACGGAAACAAAAGGAGTCATCTCACCATGTAAGACAGTAACTAAAGCCCTAGGCATTTCTCTTCTTACAATTTCCTTATTGAAAACTATTTAACATTGCCACCCCCCATCGGAATAACTTAAATTTGAGGACGAGGACTTTTCTTGGACATAACCCTCATATTCTGCACAGTGAAGAATAGAAGACTGGCCACACTCATTTGATCATAGTTTGGACTGGTTGGTAAGTGAAAATCTGGTAATTGGTTGACAAGAGTGCCTTACAATTTTTACTGCTTGGGGTAATTCTATAGCACCACAAAGTAGGGATTATTTGTTGAAGTTGAAAACATGTTTGGCAGTAAAAGTGGTAATATTTCCAATGGCGGTTATTAGTAATGAAGACATATCAAAAGACCTTATTCTATGTAGTTGCTACCTATCCTCTCCACTAAGAAAACCATATGGTTGTTAAACACAAGCGAAACATGGTTTTCAAATGTGTGCACTACATTGGACACTAATTTATATAGTTTTATGATTGTTTAGGCATATACAATTCTTCGTTTTTTTAGAACAGTGTGAAAAGACCAGCATCAGACAGGCATACGAATAAACTCAATGTCCGATACTCTCAGAGCTTGTTGGAATTGAAAATTATTATATGGAATCAAAATCCTCTAACCTATTCTTCCAATATCTATGACGCAAAAAATTACAATTTCTAGGTTTCTTTCGTACAAGTTCGATGCAAACCCCAAAATTTTCTTATTGTTGTCTAAGCCAATATGCAGATTTTGCATGGCCTATAAAATGAACTATACTGATTTACAATCTTTGCAAGGTCTATAAGACATTATAACCTAGCGTCTGTGCAAGCCTTGCATCTGTGCGTGGCTTGGTTGGTGTGGTTGATTTGGAAGCGGCGGCGGTTGTGGATCTTTCAGGGGATTCAGCAGCCTGCAGCCTCTCTGATTCCTCGACTCAGGTACAAGCTATTTCAAAGCTTTTTGGTGTTCCCGGGATTAGTAGAGCGGAAGTTTTCCATTTGGCGGGACTTCTTGGGTGTGGTAGATGGTGATGGCCAGTTTGTACAGCAGTAGAGTTGCAGTTGTTGTGGAGTGTCGAGGTATCACTGTCTCTTTGGGGCAGTTCTCCTTCCTCCTCACTTGCTTTGTAACATTACCATTCTTTTAATATATTGCTGACACAGTTCTTCAAAAAAAAAAAATATGTACATAAATATTTTATCAATCTTGATTTTTTTTACCATGCTTTACGTAAACGACTAAGTGAGATGGGCCTTATGAATTATGAATTGGGCATGGAAATAGCATTCCACTGATATGTTTGAGTCCAGTTTCTTGGGTTGCCCCTAAGGGGAAAACCCTCATCCATGTGGGTTTGTGGCATATTCCAAGTATATGTCAGTATATGCTCGAAAACATGACTTTGAAGTGTGATTTAAGCCATTTCACTCTCAGGTCACGGAGGGCAACCCTCCGTGCGCAGCACCTTGTTATTTTATTACGCATGCATAAGTTGGGGAAGCATTCTATTGTGCCTATTCTTCTATTCTAATGATTGCATGCATGCCTACTACTTTGTAGGTTTGCTGCCCATGTTAAGGGAAATGAACATGCTAATATTGTTGGCACAAAAGCGCACGATGTATATTCCTGAGTATGTTCATGCTAGAAAAAGGGTATGCCTCGCCCTTGATGGTTTGTATCCCACTTCTCCAGACGTGCCATACCACAAAGAAAAATTCATGGCATGGCACAATTTGGTTCACATTGAAGGTGAGAATTCTGCTAGTTTTCTAGACTATGATTCAAAGGGGAAATTGTGCATGAAGGTGCATTCTCATCTAGTTCAGGTAAGAGTCTTGAGATAAAATTAAGTCTTTGCATTCATTTACTAATAAAAAATTGTTTTGCTTGTGTTGGCTAGATGTATGTAAGCAAGAGAAGAATCCGAGGACGACTTGTGCGACAATCTCCTATTATAAGAGATGGATTTGCTGAAATGGTCTCTAATGTAAAAGGCAATCTTGCAAAAATTGCATCCACCTTGGCAACAGAAATTCGAGAGCGGTTTCCAAGAGATGAGTTGTTGGACGCTATGGCCATTGTCTATCCACAATTTTGGGTTGATAGAAAGGACATTGAATCTACTCAAGAAGACTTCAAGAGTAAGCTTTGAGAGCACATTTTACAAAATCTGTAACACTAGGATCTGAGATAGTGCATGGGGCAATTAGTCGGGATGCATTATTGCAGCAATCAGAATGCTTTGGATACACCATGTGGACTCAGTGTCACGAACTGGAGAAGCCAAAAGAGTTTGGGTCAATTACAAGGTTGTGGGTATGGCTAAATAACAGTCAAGTTCTACAAGATCAAATGCCAGAATATTTTAAACTTGCTATGCTATGTCAAACCATGATTCTTGGATCGGTCGAAGATGAAAGAATCTTTAGTATTATGGGATACTTGAAGAACAAAGTGCGTAACAGGCTTCACAAGAACTTAGATCTTTGTTTAAGAGTGTATGCTTCCAACTATACGGTTGCCAATTTTCCATATGAAAGAGCATTGGCTATATGGGCTTCAACATGTAGACGAGAGCGTCATCAACTGCCACAGAATGAAACAGATCAAACAAAAAATGCTTCATCTGGTTGGAGTGCATTGAATTGATTTGAAGGAGCTAGTTTGAATATAGGAGTAAAAGCTTGCTTTAGTATTTTCAGTACAGTTCTTATTCTTTTGCTTTTTCTGCACATTGTAAAACAGTATATGACAAGGTTAGTCTCAGCAATTCATTTGTTTTGCAGATTCACTTCATATTTTGCAACCAAGTTTGATTTGGTTATTTTATGTTATGCATGTTCTGTTTTTACAGGCTAGATACAACAACATAATATTTACATGAATTGAGCATTCTGAATTTGCAACCAAATTTAATGTGATTATTTTATGTATATTCTGTTCTTACTGTTCTTACAGGTCAGGAACAAGTTTAGAGAAGAGGGAATGTTAGAGAAGAGGGCTGCTAGTATTTGCAACCAAGTTTACTACTGTTATTATTTTGTGTATGTTCTGTTCTTACTGTTCTTACAGGTCAGGAACTCAAAACAGGAACTCAAAGCAGTTGTTACAGGATAGAACAGTATAAGGTTTACAGGTTAGATACGATAAGAGGAGAAGGAATTCAAAATATTGATGCATATTTACAGACGCATGGTAAGCAGGTTAATTTTGATAAAGTGAGCACAGTATTAGATTGGTTTAGGATATGAATAGTGGTTTCGGTCTGGTGCTAAAGACAAGAAGATCTTTAATTTGACATGCAGCAAACCTTGTGGGCATAATTGGTTTGAACGGATCACTGGATATCTGGCTTTGATATCAGAAAGAATCGAGTCTTCTAATCGATTGTGCTGTGCGAAATCTGGGAGAGAAGATCGACCTTTCCGTAATGAAACAAAAATTGTTCAGTGTCTACGATTTAGGATATTTTCAGATTTCAAATATAATTTCGACCACCCAAATGCATTAAAAAACATAGGAATGTTAACGATCTTTGAGAATGTAACTTCAACTTATTTGGCCCTCATTTTTATCACTCTCGGGATTTTTAGGTTAAAAGTGAGAAATCATTAACATTTAAGGCCTTTAGAATGGTATTTTACATTTTGTTTGGCTTATCTTTAGGAAATTTTCTACTTGGGGTATAACCTTTATGAGATCAAAACATGGTTCCTTAACCGGAAGCACATGGGTTTGGAAACCATATGTGATGGGTTCCCCACTGGAAAATACACGTCTGCACGTTAATCTACGTGAGATGCTGCACTCATGAGGGCATAACTAGGTCGATTGAATCCATATCGACATCACAACGAGAATTGATTCTTTACATCAATTGTGCTATGTGAAATCACTGTCTATGAAAAGCTGTCTATGAAAAGCTGAGCCAAGGTGCCTACCCCCTTTCATATTTCCAAGTTACTTTACCCTAGGTCTTGGCATATTTAAACAAATTATTAACAAGTTGTGTTCAATAGTGTTTTTTTATTGCATATTTGCCAAACTTTGTTCCTACATCTTCCAGAAGCACTAATATACTTTTCTATATACTTCAATGTCGTTCGTTAAAAATTAGCCTTTAGGAATGTCCTAACTTCCATATCAGGAAGCATTCGCCAACTTAGCTAACTTTTAAATCGTGAAATTCGCCAAGTGTACTAAACTTACACCCTTCAAAATTTTCTATAAGGGAAACCCTGGTAGCGGGGTAGCAACCGGAGTTAAAGGAAGAGCGTCACGGGCCGTGGGTCGACCCACACGCTGGCAGACATCATAGTTGCATGCTTGAGCGTGGGCATCCTTGAAGAGCGTGGGCCAAAAATAGCCTGCAAGAAGAATTTTGCAGGCCGTGGTGTCACCACTGAAATGTCCACCACCAAGGCCCTCATGAGCTTGACGAACGATCTCAGGTACTTCATGAGGCAGAATACACCGATGCAAGACCATGTCCTTGCCAAATTTATAGAGATGGTCTGCAACCATGGTATAGTCATGGACCTCCCGGAGGAACTGTTGACGGCATGACCGAAGCTTCTCAGGAGAGAGCGTGGGATCTTCCGATGGTAGAGCACTTGAGAGAAGGTACTGCTGATAATCATGAAACCAGTGAGGCGTGGCTGTGACCAAGAACAGTTGTGCATCTGGAAAATTATCAGAAACACCCGTGGACGGGTCATCCATGTGGATGCGTGAGAGATATCCAGGCACAACATGAGACTTACCCGCCTTATGTAATAAAGTAGATATTATTAATCTAATGTGGTTCAAATATGCATGCAACATGATGGGACCATTGAAATGGTCTATCTGAAGGATCGTAAGATCATGTGTTGGATAAATGTGTGAATCATCTAGATGTACTCTGATCAATGCAGTCTTGGAAGACGTGTTGAGAGTAAAATTTATCCATCAGAAGTTAACTAAGTAGAAGGATTAGCTACCCTACCCTGTTGCTTCGAATTAAACCATGTACACGATCTAAAGCGATCTAGTATATATACATTGGCGTAGAATCCTATGATATGTACTGCAGTACATGACTGCCTCAAAAAGGATTCTACTTTAAGTTGTTGCATGATGGAGAGGCAATTCTCACTTTCCCAGAAGTAGAGTTGCTTGAATCTCCAAGTTAGAGTCAAACCTATGCAAGTTGAGGTCATCTTGAGGAAGATGATTGTGTCGACCTAAGAAATGATAATTTCTTAGTTATACGAACAATTTTCTTAACAATATGGTTAAGAAAAGTGCCAATGTTTATTCCGGATTATACTAATCCTTTTCGAAGAAAAAAGGGCTGGGAATATTAGCATATGAGTTAGCTTTGTTGGGAAAACTAGATCTAGTACTGAGTATTGTGAAATCTAACTATACGAACTATACTATGTTGGATAATGAGGCTATATTCCATGATATAGTGTTTGTGTTAAACTCCACTGTAACCCGAACTGATTTTGGATGCTCCAATTTGTTCGGAAGTTGTACAATAAGGATATTCTTGGAATATCAAGGTCTCGTAGGAACATGAGAATTCCTACGCGGCCATTAGGAGTTTGTACAATATGTTTCCTATATTGAATCCATAGTTAAACTTTGAGGCCAAGGTTCTAAGGAGGGGGAGGAAATAAAGAGTCACAAGTAATTTGGGGACATGTCGCGCATGCTAAGACCCTATAGGACGCCTTGTGGAGTAGCATCGTTCTTACCATTGGGTGGTCTAGGATATGATTGACATGAGTAGATGATTTGCATCTACTAAGTGCGGATAGTGAATTTTGAGAGGGCAAAAGTCAGTATGCTTAAGTGGCAATAAAATCAAGATTAAGGAGTCCAAGAATGGACCTAAAACCATTGTGTTTGTATGGGTTGACAGGACAATCATGATTGATTAGGTCTATCTAAAGGTAAATATACCAGGAATGCAAAGTATAACTTTTTCTTTCCTTGCAAAGGCAAGGGTTCTTGTTTTGGGGTTGCATCATTGAAGATCAATTCTCTCTAATCCCTTGATATTCTGCTATGATTCGTCTTTAGGGATTGATCAGGGATCAATTCAACTTCTTTCGGTTCGTTTCGAAGCTTCTTGATAGTTTTGGAGCTTTTCCATTGATTGTAAGTTTGCTCTGGGTTTGAGCAATACTGCAGTAGCAGTGGTAGTTCTTGAGATAGAACTATTGAAGCTGGGCTTCAAGCTAATCCTGGGGGTTAGTTGCGGTGGTGCGTGGGGAATTCTAGGAACTCAAGGTTGAGGGGAATTTCGGGAGTTCTAGGGAGCACAATCGATCCTACTTTTTGTGGCTGTGACATATCTACACTGGAGCAATGGCATGACGTTTTAAAAGGACACGAGAGAATAAATTTTTAAGGTTGTACCTTTCTTTAGATCAAAATCTAACGTTATAAAATAGGCCCAAGTCACTTTTTTGGATACGTGGATAGGCTAGGCTTTCAGATAAGGTATCATCTAGGGTTGGGCTATTGTGCTAAAAAGAAAGAAAGAAAAAAAGGAAAAAGGTGAAGAAAAAAAATAAGGAAAACTTAAAAAAGGAAAGAAGAAGAGGGGGAAAAAAAGGAAAAGAAGAAAATAAAAAAAAAAAAGGAAAAAAAGGTTAAAAAAGGAAAAGAAAAGTTAAAACGGGAAAAAAGGAAAAGGGAAGAAAGAAAAAAAGAATCCTATAATATGTACTGCATTACATGAGTGCCTCAAAAAAGATTCTACTTTAAGCTGTTGCATGATGGAGAGGCAATTCTCACTTTTCCAGAAGTAGAGTTGCTTGAATCTCCAAGTTAGAGTCAAACCTATGCAAGTTGAGGTCATCTTGAGGAAGATGATTGTGTCGACCTAAGAAATAATAATTTCTTAGTTATGCAAACAATTTTCTTAACAATATGGTTAAGAAAAGTGCCAATGTTTATTCCACATTAGACTAATCCTTTTCGAGGTGTACGTTTTCCTTCAGGCCCTTTCGCTGCAGCCGCAACAATTCTTTTTTTGTCTTGAAGTTTAAACAACCATTGGATATTATGACATAATGTAATGCTTAAACACTAATAAGCTTTTGAACTAACCTTTTGAATAGACCATATACTGGGGAGAGGCATTATCATCCCTCGGTCATTTTGTAACACCTGCCAGATGAGACACCAACTAAGCTCATATATGCCACATACCTGTAAGGTTCTTGTCCACCATGGATTTATTCAGTCTGTCACGGCAGAGTTTTCGGTAGTCGTCAATGTCAGTGCCGTTGGCATTTATGTTAAAAGGAGTGCTCAATCTTTCCTTCTAGAACTAGTTTACCTGCAAAGTTCCCATCAAGTTTCATAACAAGGGTCAAAAGGCAAGAGGTGGCCTAACTGAATATTGCAACAAGAATAATAACACAGGGTGCCGCAACATACTACATGTATTAGAACTTCCTACATTATATTTACGTATGACCTTTGCCCACTCGTGTCGAAGGAGTGATGCCTTTTAACTGTCTAATGGCTGTTCCATTGATGCCAAAATCCCAGAGATGTCATGAATGTAAAAATAGTGAGACGACCTTAACTTCTGGGAGTAGCAAACTGAAACCTGCTTACAGGCCAACCAAGTGCTCTACCACATAGCTACCGAAAACCTACCTTCATCTCAAGAGTCGGGAGGCACATCCTACCATGTTTCTTCATATTGTATCACCACCATTTTTGGTGCTTGTAAGTTAGAATATCTATGATGAGTAGTATTCCGCTAGACAAATCTAAGATCTGCCCTTGAGACCTTACAGTTTTGATCACACATTATGGCAATGTTCCAGATCTCAGCGTGTGTGGAGTGCAGGGATGCAAACTTTGGGGCAGGGCAATGCTAGTTATTGTTGTCCCATACCTTCAAGCATGCAATATAGGAATGGCTTTACAGTTAAATTTATGGCACGATTTATGGAAACAATTGGTTCCTTTATATGCAGACCTTCAGGCTCGAGATGCCTAGCAAGGCTCGTTCTTAAGAAGCATATGTCTCTCAAATCATATTGGAAATTGAAGAAATTACGAAAGTGGAGAAGGTTAATGCCTTTCTAACACAACTAAAAAAAGAGGCGGAATGCAACAGTTTAATACATTTCTTGCTGCATTAAAAATGGTTGAGACCATGCGCATGATCTCCTGCAGCTGATACATCAAATTTTTTAACTGTTCTGAGAGGATGTCTTGGAAGAACTAGCAGACCAATAGGATAATCAGAACCAGAAGGCCTTGTCCTCTTGTAGTGGGGACCCCGAGTGTCCCGAGGGGCAATTGCTAAAAGCATCATTATAGAGGCAGAAAATGAATTGCTGTGACACTAAGTTGCACTATAGTAACACAAACTTTTTCCTCAAAGCCCAACTTTTCTTTACTTTTGTTTTTCTTTGACTTCGAATGCTTTAAAACTCTTCATCATTCAGAATGTCCATCACGATGTCCTTTGTCTTCTCAATTAACCTCAGACGAGACGTACATGCTACTAGTTCCCACAACAGGCCCGAGTCTTTTTATGACCATAAATATTATTTATATATTCCAAACTTTCCTCTTTAGTACCCTAAGCTCTTTGCATCCTCATCTGTCCAGTGCACCTACACTGTCCTAAAAGCATGGACCAGCCAACCTTGGCTTCAAAAGAGCTCAATCAACCACGTTGCTGTCTATGCTTAGCTTCCGTATTTCTTCTGCTATTGGTGTTCCATTTTCCTATTTCAATACTAAAATAACATGAATCTGTGTAACCATAGAAACGGGCAACATAATTTCCAACATAATTTTGAAAACCTCAAACCAGCCAGAAAGCAGCTTATTCCAGCCATCTTTATACATGGTGACCGAACAGCAATCGCGTGGATCAAACTAATTTACAGCCTAGCTTTGTTCCTGACACCATATCTATTTTGCAGAAAGGACAATGGTCCAGGCTATGACAACTCTACATCCACTGTATCCAGCCACCTCATAGTTGGAGCCAATCATGGTTGGGCCATCTCCCTGCATCCCCAATCAACATTTTGTTCCCAATGTTATATATTACTGTAAATTCATGCGCCAAAACCTTTGTGCTGCATGCAATCCTCTAATCAGCTGTTTTTACGACAAATTCTGCTATGATAGTACCTGCTGCTGCTGCTTTCTGGGACCTACTGCTGGCTTCTTAATTTGCTGCTGCACTGGGAGGGAGAGAGTCCTAGTTGGGAAAGGTAAGGGAGCTCTCATGTTGATAAATTTTTGATTGATCAATATTGAGCTAATACATAATCAATATTGAGCTAATACAATTGTTTCGCGTGCGTAAGTTGCGAATGGTCAAGGTAGGAATTGATCAGGATAAATCAAATTGAATCCAAAATCTGAATAGAACATACCCTGTGAGCCCGAAAATATATACGTTGGGACTGCATCTTTCACAACATTCAACGAATACGATTTGGTTATATTCGCAGCCTCCTTTCCCTTCAACTCCAAGGAAAACTGCAGAAAAATAAAGACAAACGTGCAAACAACTGAAATTTTAACAGGGAAATTGTTGGACAAAGTTATTATCTCAAGACATAATTACCACTTGGGTAGCATCAGGATCACGAGAAAGAGGATCAAAAGTACAAATGATCTTGCCCAACAATGGGCCACCATTACTGGAGCCCTCTTTGGGTGCAGAGACAGCTTCCTTCTACCAGGTATCGCCCACTAAGGTTGGAACCTTGAGCTCTAAGGCTTGTTTAATACCCTGTGGAAGCTCATCACACCTAACTCCAGCAACACATTTACTTCATTGACTCTGTTTCTGAAACCCCCCAAACCCGCCAACATAAATGCATTCCCTCTCGCAACCATCTGCCCAAGGGTTCAAGCCCCACCTAACAGCCTTCAAAGTCCGTCAAAGCAGCAAACTGTTGAGGATTAGGAGCGCATTCCTTCACAACCCACAACCAAAAATCAATCTGGCAAACCAGTCTCAATCCTCCAATTCTTTGCAATGATTCCTGACCCACTTCTGTAAAACCCCTGTTGGTAGCAGCCAAGGCTAGGACTAAAACAAGGCCTCAGCTCTTGCGGCTCAAGGGGATGCTGCCTAGTGGCGTGACGTTAAAATACTATCTATCTATCTATCTATCTTGAAGATAAGATATGTAGCTAAGGTCCGGCCTTCATCTGTAGAAGCCAGAGTGCTAAGAATAAAACGGCATCAGACCCGTAAGCACAGGGCCCAGCATCAGATTCGAGCTTGGGTCTGCCCTGCCAGTTGCCCGGTTGCAGCATCCCCTATCCACAACGCACGAAACCGCCAGTTTACAGGCAACGGCGGGTTTTTAGCAGTCACCAGAATATTCTAGGTATATTTCAACATATACCTAGGATATGCCACAAACCCACATCAACAAGGGCTTGCCCCCCTAGGGGCAACCCAAAAAGGTAAAAAGGGGAAAGAAAAGTTAAAACGAGAAAAAAGGAAAAGGGAAGAAAGAAAAAAAGAAAAAAAAAGGTAGAGGAAGAAAAGGGAGGGGAAAAGAAAAGGGGGAGGAAAAGCAGAAACGGAGAAAAAAAGAAAAAAGCGAATAGGGGGGAAAAAGAGGAAGTTCGGCACAAACCTTTTAAATCCCAACAATGATGGGCTTGGTTTCTAGTGGATAAATATTATTTTAACATGCACAGGACCCTACAACGAGCCCTAGGACTGGTCTATATATAGTAGAAAAGGGGAAAAAAATTAAAGGGGAAAACGAAGGAAAACAAGTTAAAGAAAAGAAAGAAAAGTTAAAACGGAAAAAAAAAAAAAAAAAAAAGGGAAGAAAGGAAAACAGAAAAAAAAATAGAGGAAGGAAGGAAGGAAGGTACTTTTATCGTCCACGGAGACCAATCGGTCTATGGGACCCAATATAAAACGCAAAGAAGCGGATTATCGCCCGGATTAAAAAACCCCCACCGGGCGGGTTTTCGAGGGAAAACCGCGGGCGTGTCCATCCCGGCCGACAAACCGGCGGCTAATCATATAAAATGCGTAAACATCCCAATATATACAAATATGCACCACCCCCGAAGTGCCTAGTCACGGACAACAAAGGGGGGCAAAGGTGACCTCGCAGGTCCAAGACCTCCCGGATGTATGACCCCGTGGCACGCATCGACCGACGGTGTTCATCGCCAAAATGCAAGGGCACGTCCGCCGCATTTCTAAGGGAGCGTGATCCGCCCGGACCGACCGAACGCCGGGCAACTCGAAAGTGTGATACTCATCCTCAATGGCACCCGCTTGACAAAGACCGACAGAGCCCCCGCCCCGGCGGGCTCCCCAATCCACCCGCCTGCCTCGATGCGAAGATGGTGGGCACCTGTATAATGGAGGCAATGAGTCCGCGCTTTTTCAAAACCGGGAACGCAGTAGAGCTGTGGGCCCCGGCTAACACGGGTTGATGTGCTCCTTGTAATGGGCCATTTTGACCTGCTCTAGAGCAATGGGGTCCCGTGAGCTTGCCAAGGAAACAAGCATCTAGGTACTCCCGCAGTCGCCACGACGGGCCACGCGCCAACAGACGATCTCAGGTTCTCGCATCGCTCCATCCGGGCGAACCACTGATCTCTTTTACCCTCCAACAGGCCCTAAGCCGCCAGCGGACTCATGGCCACAAAGTAAGCCAAAGTGCGAAGTCGAAAGCATCACCCATAGTAACCACTTTCAAAATAGACGATGTGTCTATCAAGGGCTGCCCTACCGGCGGCAAGAATCCGGGCCCTCTGCAGCGAATCCGATAGGGGACTGGGTTTCACCCCAAGTGCCCGTGCTAAAAATGCCTTCGCACTGCCTCCAAGTCATTCCGTGTCGCCAAAGAGACGACCGGGCCCCCAAACCTCGACCCCGCATGTATGACAGCTCGACCAAAGCCTCTAACAGATGTGGACCGATGTCCCCAATCATATAGCTCGCCTCATGATCGTTGTTCCGCATGGCATAAAGCCGCTTCCACCACCACCACCCGCAAGCGATAGACGCCCCCAGCCAGAGCGAGGAGGGGAACTCCACCCCTAGGTACTTGTAGGTGGGCGTGACGCCCACAGGCCCCCCGATATGTGAGTGCAGGAGGCATGGGGTGACGGAAGAGGATATGAGAACCACCCTGGTCTTGGCCGATTGACGCCAAGATGTCCGAGCCCGACAAAATGTGTCTAGGGCATCCAGTGAAACCGCATAGCTTCCGGGGTGTGGGCCAAGCCAACATCGCCCGCGATAGATGAGCCGGGCGATGACCCGGTGCAAAAGTCGATGCCATCCCCCCATGCTCGCAGAAGCCGGGCTCTAACCGATCAATGTAGAGGCCAAAAGTGTTGGCGAGGGGGGCAACCCCCGCCGACCCGATACTACCGGGTGAATGCTCGCCCGTCGGCCGCATCCCGCCAAAACAACTCTCATACAACCTCGATATGGCATTCTCGCACAAAGCGAGAGCCCCGCTTGACGCAGCCTAGCCTACGCCTTTTCCTTTCGGGGACCAGATCAAAAGCCTTTGCGAAGTCCACAGCAAAGAATACAAGTCCAAATAGATGATTCCTACCGCCTTCAATCGCCCGCAGCCAGAAAGATATGGTCAATCGCTGAGTGGCGGGTCGAAAAGCCCGCCTGCGTGTGAGGGCTTGCACATCCGCCGCCGCCCGGCCGGTCAACCTGCTGCCGAGAATGCCACCAACAGCTTTTGGCAAATACCGAATCGACCATGATCGTCCGGTAATTGGTCGGACAAAGGTGGGTCGCCCGCCTTGTGAATGGGAACAACCCTCGCTTGGGTCCATTGTCGGGGAAACCCTCCCGCAATGCTCGCTGAACAGGTAGTGAGGACCGGCACAAGCGGCCGCCCCGCCCACTTGAGTAACTCGCCCCGCATACCATCGAGGTCGGCCGCCTTCCCATTAGCTAGCCGCTGCAGTGCCCTCCTCAACATCCTCGGCCCACGAACCAATGGGGCCATCCCGTGGGGGTATGGGCGACGCTGCCCCCGGGCGGGTCATAGAGCCGCCGCAGCACTGCTTCCACCGCCTCGTGTGATGTCCCCCAGAGGGTCGGGCTGGCCTTCAAGCACTCAAGGCCAAAAGGTTCGAGGATGAGTGTCCAAAGAGCCTAACATCTCCCCCTCGATGCTTGGCAAGGTACCGCTTTTGTGTCCTTCGATGGGCGCAGATCGCGGTGGTGGCCCCGCAAGCCGCACCGATCCGTATCGTGACGGAGCCGCCGCCATGCTTTTACAACCGCATCAAACCATCGGTTACGCTGAATGTTGCTGACCCCGAAGCGCCACGCCGGTTCGCCAAAGCACCCGGTCCGCGATCCCGTAATAGCTGTCACCGGTCTGGCTCACCGCTCTAGTGTGGAGGTCTGCGCAATTACCGGGAGGGCGCCCATGAGCATCTCGGCAGAGTCCTCTGCACACTCATAATCGAAGTCTCAACTGAGGACGGCGAGGGGCTGGCATAGTGGGGGTTCTGGCGGCTCAAAGGGGAAAAAATAGAGCAAAAAAAAGAGGGGGGGAGGCGGGGGGGAAGGAGCAGAAAAGGGGGGGGGGAAAGGAAAAGCGAAGGAGGGGAAGAAGAGAAAGATCTGCACAAACCTCTTAAAGCCCAGCAGCAATAGGCTTGGTTTCTAGTAGATAGATATTATTTTAACATTCATGGGGACCCTACAGCAAGCCCTAGGACTGGTCTTCGATTCTGCAATGCTGGGCTTGGTTTTCAGTAGATAGATATTATTTTAACGCCTAGGGACACCTTACAACGTGTTTTAGGATGGTTCTATACATAGCACAACTTTAGACAGTCTCAAATTCGAGACATACATGTTCTAGAGCTAGTGTTTTACCACTAGACCAAAGGCCTTAGAATACGCTATGTTTTTAAAAACTATTCCAAAAATTCACGTAAGTGTTAGAGATTCTTATTGACTAAGGAAGGAATTCTGAGCTGAAACCAATCCGTTGGGGCATCTAATCATTCTCTTGAACATCATTTATACGTTCTTAACTTATGCCCAACAACATTGGGCACCGTTACTAGTATAGATATAATCTCAAACCACTTTGTGCATGCCTCCTTAACTTTAAAAAGATTATAACAAAGCAGAGGCTTTTACCCATCTCTGATATTTTACTTTTCGCATTATAGCATCAATATGATAAAGCTTGTCATCATAATATTAGTGCGACAAAGAGATGCTTTGGGGGAAGACTAGCCAGCTCACTCTTCCATACAGTGCTTTCTTTGGAAAGTGTGGTTTGGCAATCAATTGAACGAGCAAAGTGACAACTTGGGTTGATCATGTTTTCATGTGCAAGCTATCTAGCAATAAAACACTATAATTCACTGGAGACTTTTGTTGCATAGTCTCGAAGTAATCAAAACTATTTATTTGCTCGCTATATATGCTATATATGACTAACTCCAATTTCCAATGTGCATTTTGGGTGGTTTAGAGTATGATGACATGTTGATATAAAATAGTTATGAACTTCAACGTAAGAATACAAGATCAATTGAGTAATAAAGAGGCCAACAATAGCATGATCATCATCCATGGTCCGAAAGTAATTTTTATGGTCTTATTTAAGACTTGAATAATTAGAATATAGATTGTTATCACTAAGAGATAAGGTGACGAGAAAGATAAGGGACGACCTTTAGGTGCTGCTCGAAAATCCAAAAGTTCGGTTCAATTTTTTAGGGTTAATGAAACTCTGGTTTATTATTATACATGTATTTTGGAGGCTTGCACAGAAAAAATGAAGGACATATAAAGTGCCATTGGTAAATACCTTATACTTTCATAGGGTGTTTATTACTAGATAAAAACTATTCTATTCTTTATGTGTACTCTATGGGATATCAAGCAAAGGAACATTGAAGGGACCTTAATGCATTGGTTTTTAGGTTTACAGGTTGAGATCTAATCTAAGCTGTTGATTAGAGTGCTATTACCAGCTAAAAGCACTTCACCGCCCAAATTTTATACTCTTTCTCATAACATCCTAGGGTGTTAAGCATATAATCCTTATAACATCCTAGATAATATATCAGTGTTTAGCAAAGTCCGGGGAACACTATAAACTAACCGGTTGAAATTGCAAATTTTCCGGTTAAGTTAGTGTATTGTAGGAAATTTTCCATCAGTTTTCTTATAGTCTTCTATGATCGTGACAGCCTGAGATGTTACCTTGATGCTTGTTTCTCCAGCAAGCTTTGGGATTCCAGGGCTCTGGAGCAAGTCAAAACAGAACATTACAAGCAGCACATAAATCCCACATTAGAACGAGGCCCACAGCGCTACCTACGTTCACATCGGCCCATGAAAAAGCGCAGGCATATCGCCTCCATTCAAGACGCAGCCCACCATCTCCTGGATTGAGACAGTCGATGGATTAGGGAGCCACGCCGATAGGGTTTGTCGGTCTTTGCCATACGGAGTCGTTGAGGATGAGTGTCACACTTTCCAGTTGCCCAAAGATATGATCGATTCGACACGCTATGCTCGCTTGATTAGACCCGATGAGCCGCTACACATGATAATCGGGCACGACTTCTGTGGCGCCTCTCCGGATCATACATTCGTGAAGTAATCGGACTTGAGGGCTCGAGATATGCCCCCATCCAACCATTTAATTGATGTCGCCAGCCTATTGCTGCCACGGTTTTTCCTCGAAAACCCTTCTTCGGGGGTTTTAATCCGGCAAGAAATGTGGATCGCTTGCTTAGCATCCGTCCCATAGGCCGATTGGTCTCCTGGACGATAAAAACAATTCTATTCTATTCTATTCTATTCTATTCTATTCTATTCTATTCTATTCTATTAAGACAATGGAAAGTTCCGGCTCTAAATATAAGATACCCGACATGCCAAAATAATCATAGGAACCTAAAAAGTTTGCCAACACTGATATGAATCTGCCCAGAATAACACCAGATGCTGCCAGAAACTCTGCCCATAGCTGGGTTCTTGAAGCTGGGTTGCTCTATCCAGAACTCTGTTCAAAGCTTAGTTCTTGCCGGTGGGTTGCTCCATCCGGAACTGGGTTGTTGATGCTGGGTCCTTAACCCGAGAACTAAAAGCGAGACAACTCCTCCATCCCGACGTCCCTACTCCAATCTGATGCCTTGGTTCGGGAAATTGCGTCGAACCCTTGTAAGCTAACGTGTAAATCTGAAAATTCACACTACAGTTTTGAGATAGCAGGAAAATTTCCTACTAAAAATAGTGAGGCAGGAATCGATGGGAGCATGGAGGTGGTAGGCTGGGCTAGATCCAGCAGGAAATTTGACTTTTATGTTTAAAAAATTTTCCGAACCAAGTCTGACGCCCTGCTCTCATTGCAAACCCTTGAACCAGAGCATTAAGTCGATATACAGTCGCCATTTTGGCCATGCCACATGCCCAAAAATTGGTTTTTTAGGTAACGCCCATGGCCACGACGTTATCCACGCCATTTAAAATGGAGCATTTATAAATTGGGGTAGGGTGGAAAAAAAGGAATAGCTACGGCTATGGCGATGGCCGCCAAGAGTAGTTTTGGTTTGATAGTGGTGTGCATATTCTTCCTATTTTTGTTTTTCTGTGGCAGTGCAGATGTTCTGCAAAGGGAAAAACCGCTTCTGAGTCTGGTTTCGAGCGACGGATTTAGATACGGCTATCAATGGAAGGCTGCGACGCCAAACATAGAGCGAATAAGGAAAAATGGAGTAGAGGCACCTGTGTTTCCGACCATGACATTTCCAAATCACTACTCCATAGCCACCGGATTATACCCTGCTTCGTAATGAAGATTACAATCAGCAAGCAATAGAGCTGACAGAGCAATACAAGAACGCACAGATGCAAGCAATAGAACTGATGCTTGATTCACGAATGAGCCCCCTGTTATATATGCTCAGGAGGGAATCTCATTAAAGTACAATTGTTCAGAAGCCATAAAGGCCTGGAATAGTGGAGTTCGTGGAGCTGATACAACGGCTAGGTGTCAGGAGATTCTCCTGGCTTTGATGAACATCCAACACCCCCCCTCAAAGACATAAGAATCTCAGGGAGAGGTTTGAAACCAAGAAGAGAGAGCATCTGTAAAAATTTGGGACGTGCCAGAGCTTTGGTCAGAGTATCTGCAGCCATGTCCTCTGTAGGACAGTAAGAGAGCAAAAGTCTGTCTTGCTCGACTAGATCCCGCACCACATGGTATTTTATATCAATATGTTTCATGCGCTGATGCATGACAGGATTGTGAGACATAGCAATTGCTCCTTGGTTGTCTGTAAAAAGAGTGATCCCTGTTTGAGCAGTGATATGAAGTTCAGTGGCCAATCTGTTGAGCCAAAGAGCTTCATTTCCAGCATGTGCTAGTGCCACATATTCAGCTTCAGTGGTAGATTGGGCCACGCACTTTTGTTTGGAGCTGCTCCAACTGACAGCCCCCCCTGCAAGAAGAAAAGAGTAACCAGAGGTGGACTTCCTATCATGATGATTACCAGCCCAGTCTGCATCCGCATAGCCAAAAATTTCAGAATTTCCTTGTGCATGGTAGTGAATGCCGTGGTTCAAGGTGGCAGCAAGGTATCGAAGACATCTTTTGAGGGACGTGCAGTGGGTTTGTTTGGGATTCAAGCAGAATTGACTCAATTTACAAACAGCAAAGGCTAGATCAGGGCGAGTAGAGGTTACTGCAAAAAAGAAAGAGTGCCAATAATATTTTTGTAATGGGAATGAAACGAGAGAAGATTGGGTGAGCAATCAGGATCAGATGGTAATAAGGTAATGCCAAATTCAAGGGGAGTAGCAACAGGATTGCAGGATAACATGGAATGGCGGGTAAGAAGCTCGGTAAGATATTTGGTTTGCTTCAGATGCATGGATCCAAGATCTTGGTCATATGTAATTTCGAGGCCTAAAAAGTAGTGGACTGTGCCTAAGTCCTTCATGCGAAACTGAGTTTGAAGACTGGTTTTGAGGGTGATCAAGTCTTGCTCATTGGCAGCAATGAGAAGAATATCATCTACATAACATAATATGATGAGAGGAGATGGACTATGACGGAAGTACACGCTGGGATCAGCAAGGCTGGACTGAAACTGAAAGCCGAGTCAAGGTCCGGTGAAGTTTTTCATACCATGCACGAGGCGCTTGGCGTAAAGCCATACAAGGCTTTGTGAAGCTTACATACTGTATTTTGGGCTGATCCTTTGGCGAATCCTTCGGGCTGCTCCAGAAAAACGTCCTCATGAAGATCACCATGCAGAAAGGCATTAGAAACATCCATTTGATGCACAAAGAAATGATTGAGTGTGGCATAAGCAAGCACTGTGCGAATGGAAACCATCTTTGCTACAGGAGCAAAGGTCTCATCGAAATCAACTCCTGGAATTTGTGTGAATCCTCTTGCAACGAATCTGGCCTTGTACCTGTCAATCTCACCTGTACTGTTATATTTCAGTTTGAAAACCCAGCGAGAATCAATAACAGAATGATTTGGTGGGCGGGGCACAAGTGTCCATGTTTCTGCTTGAAGAATGGAGTCGTATTCCTTTTGCATAGCCTCAAGCCAATGGGGTTTTTCAGGAGATGCAAGAGCATCTTGATAGGACTGAGGCTCAATGATAGAAGCAGTAGTGGAAAAAGTGTAATCATGGCTCCAAATAGGAGGGCGTCTATTTCTGACAGGTCTAACAAGAATGGGTGCAGCAGGAGTGGGAGATGCATTGGTGGGAGGCGGGGAGATGGATGAAGAAGCAGTATGATCTGATGGAGAGGGAGGAGGAGATAAATGAGTATCAGAAGCAGAAGTGACAGAAGGAGGAGTGACAAGAGGAGCAACGGTATCTTCGTCAAGAACAAAGGTGGTAAGCTTTGGCGAAGTGGGAGGTAAAGAACATGTTTCAAATTCATTGAAGGAGACATGGCAGCTGATAACTAGTGTGCGATTATGGAGATCAAAGAGTCGATAGGCCTTCCTATTGGAGCTATAGCCGATAAACATGCATGTAATGGTTTTGGGTGCCATCTTGGATCTGCGTGCAGCTTGAACATGAACAAACGCTTTGCAACCAAAGACTCGCATGTGTTTGATAGAAACAGGCTGACCTCTCCATACTTCTTCAGGAAGACGATTTTGAAGGCTGCGATGAGGTGTCCGATTCATGGTGTAAGCAGATGTAAGAATAGCTTCACCCCAAAATTCTGCAGGTACATCCATAGCTATCAGAAGTGTGCGTGCCATTTCAACTAGAGTGCGATTTGCTCTCTCGGCTCTTCCATTTTGCTCTGGTGTATAGGGCGTTGTAATTTGATGCTGAATGCCTTTGGACCTGCAAAAAGTATCAAATTTGTTGGAGCAGAACTCTCCTCCCCCATCACTGCGAATAGTGATGATATTTTGGCCTGTAACCCGCTCTATTTCTGGCTGAAAATTCAGAAAAACACCATAGACTTCATGTTTGTAATGGAGCAAATGAACAAAAATTTTCCTGGAGAAATCATCCACGATGACAAGAATATACTGAGCACCACTTAGAGTAGGAGGCCGGATGGGTCCAATCAGATCAGTATGGAGCAGTTCAAGGGGCCTTGTGGCCTGAGAATCAGAGAGTGGAAAAGATGCTCGGGTGGCTTTTCCTTGGAGACAAGAATTGCAGGGCAGATGAGTAGGGGATATAGCAGGCAATTTGTGTGTGGAAACAAGATGCTGAAGTCGGGTGGGTGCTAGGTGGCCAAGGCGAAAGTGCCAAAGGGAATTTTTGGTAGGAGGAGTAACGGCCAAGTTTGCTTGTTCAATCAAGGGAAACCCATCCTCAATTTGATAAAGATTGCCAGCGCGTACACCAATCAGAAGAATATGATTCTCAGCATCAGTAATTCGACAAAGATTGGAGCTGAAAGCAATGTGGAGACCAGCATCAGCAATTTTACTTACAGAGAGTAAATTCTTATGGAGACCAGGGACATGGAGGACGTCCTTCACAAGTTTAACAGAGCCAGATTGAAGAGGCACAGCAACCGTACCAGAACCCACAGCATGTTGAAGATGGTGATCCCCCATAAGAACTGATCTGTGAATCTTGAACGGAGTATAAGACACAAAGGAGGATTGATTGGGTGTCATGTGACTTGTTGCCCCTGAATCTAGATACCAAGTAAGATCTGTATGACGAGAAGAGTCAGTTAGCACAGTGCACAAGAAATCTTGGACCAAATTGTTCTGCTCAATTGGAGCAGAAGGAGCAGAAGGTGCAGAAGGTGCTGGGATTGGGGCTGGAGCACGACAATCCCGGGCAAGATGCCCATTCTTCTGGCAGCGATAGCAAGTGAATTTGTTGCGATCTGATTTTTTCTTGGCAGCCTCTTTAGGATCTCGAGAATCCTTAGAATCTTTCGGAGATACGATCTTCAAATTGGCAAACATGAGAGTGTCGGCATCAGAGACTGGTTTGTGCTGCTGTTGCCGCAGAGATTCATTCTTAACTCTGTCAAGAGCTGTATCAAAGGAATATTCAGAAAGACGACCCTCCAAGTTGATGATAAGACCCTCAAATGATTTTGGTAGGCTGTTGAGCAGCATGCAGACCTTTTCGTCTTCTGTAATTGTTACACCAGTGGCACATAAGTCATCAAGAAGATCTTTCATCATGCAGATATGACTCATGAGGTCGCCTCCCTCTTGAAGGCGTAATTCATACAGTTTCTTGCGAAGAACAAGGCGATTACTGGCAGTGGTGGACTCATAAAGATGAAGAAGAAGCTGCCACATTTCTTGGGCAGTGGTAGCACCTTTAATCATCCTTGCAGGGGTATCGTCAAGACTAGTAGAGATTATCAATCTAGCCTTGCGATCCTTTTCAGAAAATTCAGCAGCAGTCATAGCATCAAGGTCAATCTCGATGGTAGGAGCCGGCTGGTCAGTTGCTTCAGTGGATTCAGAGTTCAGAGACAGATTGACAGTTGGGTTGACAACCCGAGGTGAAGCAATGGATGGATTAACAACTTCCCAAAGCTGTTTATCCTCAAGAATCATCTGGATCCGCCACTTCCACATTTGGAAGTTCTTTCCAGAAAATCGAGGGAGCAGGCGCCAATCCCCAGAGGAGAGAGTGACGTTAGTGGAATCCATAGAGCAAGATTGAACAAATGCAGTGAAAAATCAGAGGATCAAATACGAAAGCAGATGGAGAATGCAATGGCGACTTATGCGTGATTGAATTACAGTGGGCCCATAACCTAATGAAGATTACAATCAGCAAGCAATAGAGCTGACAGAGCAATACAAGAACGCACAGATGCAAGCAATAGAACTGATGCTTGATTCACGAATGAGCCCCCTGTTATATATGCTCAGGAGGGAATCTCATTAAAGTACAATTGTTCAGAAGCCATAAAGGCCTGGAATAGTGGAGTTCGTGGAGCTGATACAACGGCTAGGTGTCAGGAGATTCTCCTGGCTTTGATGAACATCCAACACTTCGCACGGAATCGTGGCCAATTATTTCAGAGATCCCAGTGGGGAAAAATTCGGGGTCAGAAACGTGGATCCAAAATGGTGGCTTGGAGAACCCATCTGGCAGACTGCTGCCAAAAATGGGCTCAAATCTGCCGTTATATACTGGCCCGGCTGTGAAGTGAAGAAAAATTCCTGGAAGTGCCCGCCTGATTTCTGCCCCAAATTTAACTCCTCTGTTCCATTCGAAGATCGCGTGGATTATGTTTTGTCCCTGCTCGATCTGCCGATAGGTCAGCGCCCAGATTTCGTTGCCCTTTATCTTGACGATCCAGATTCACAGGGCCACGAAGTCGGCCCTGATGATCTGCAGATCTCTGCCGCTGTTGCACATGTTGATAAAATAATTGGGCGCCTTTTTGATGGGCTTGAGAACCGGAATATGACGAGCAGAACTGATTTCATCCTTGTGGGCGATCATGGAATGGTGGGAATTTGTGATGAAAAGACGATTTATATCGAAGATTTTGCTCTATGGGTTGTTCTGCAGGAGAGCTGGTTTGATATGCTGAGTCCTGTGCTCATGCTGCGGCCTCCGGCAGAGTATAATGCAAAGGATATATTAGCCAATATAACAGCGGCGTTAGGCAGCGGAAAGGTGGAAAACGGGGACCATTTGAAGGTTTATCTGAAGGAAGATCTGCCCAAGAGGTTGCTGTATTCCGGCAGCGATCGGATCGCTCCCATTGTCGGATTGGTAGCAGAGGGCTATAATCTGCAGATGAGCCGAGCTTCTGCCTCCAAGTCTTGCTCTGGTAGCCATTGGCTACGATAATGCTTACTTTTCAATGCGCTCTATATTCTTTGCTTCTGGCCCCCGATTCAAAAAAAATCTCAAGATTGATTCATTTTTTAATGTTGAGATTTACAATATCATGGTTTCTATCCTTGGTATTAAAGGCGCCCCAAATAATGGCACCCATGGATTTGCCCAATCTCTTCTTGTGCCTCATCATTCTAGAGTACTCTATTGATCAAGACCCAGCTGCATCTTTTTGATGTTTTCTATGAGATCTATAACATCTGCCCATGGCGTTTTCATGAAATAATAGCATTCATCTTCTTCTTTTATCAAAACAATGATTCCAAAGTGCATGTGCAAATGAAGAGAAGCTCTAGATTGTTGTCCTAAAGAAAAAACTTAGGATTTGCAAAGCATGCACAAAATGAGGATAGTCTTGCATGTATAGCCTAACGTCACACTAGATCTCTTAACATCAATACTTGCTTTCAATCTCAGTATGCTCCTGTTATGCAACAACTCCTCATATGCCTTAGCTGCGATTGGATTATGAACATGCCCAAATGCTCATAGATGACTTGGCATGTATTCTGGAGTACCCAGGTGATTTACGTGCTTGGGACAGCTGCAGAAAATGCTTTGGGAGAAGCTGCCCTCGACGGACCTCGGGGACCACAACCTTCCCATGTAACCAGTGGTTTGATGGACCATGCTCTATGCCCGTACGCGGTCAGACAATACCGCCTTCTCCTTAAGGCTAAGAAAGCCAGGTACACCGCAGCGCATCAAAAGAAAATAAGTCGTATTTAATTAAAGTGGGACAAATCTTGAATTTTGGGACTCGGACTGAAAATGGGACTCACACACCATAAAAGAAATTTCTGAATTGATTGCTTGAATAGAATTACACATGACACACATAGAATTGGGTTACTTGTTTTCCTCATAAATTTTACAAACCACTAGTTGAGATAGTTTTCAAACTTCTCAATATTATGTGCCCTCATACAATGATATAGCATGGAGGTTGCTCATGGCCTTGTCCATCTCCCTTCTTGGGATCTTGTGTGTGTTGTCCTTTGCAACGTGAGAACTTGGATATGACCATACCACACACTCCACCAATTCCCTCCTTTGAGGGTCGAAGATAATTTGCCCTCCACTTCTTCTCCCCATTCGGTGTATTGCTCCTTCAAGTTGCCCTTCTTGTGTCTCCCAATGGGCTCCCAATATTGAATTTGGAATCCAGGGATCTAACTCCTCCCATCGTGCATAGTGGTGGTTACATCGAGAGTGCCACCCCTAACCATATTGGACCTGATCCTCATCATCGCCTTACTAGCACAAAGTATCCTTCCTTGATGTCCTCAAAGGGATCCCACTCGGGGAAGATCAAACCACTTGGCTTTGAGGCCTTACTTCCCACAAACCACTTGGAACCCTTGTTGGGACCCAAGTGAGCATTCTTAGACGTGCTTGCACCTTGAGAACCCTCCCATCTTGACTCGCAAGAACCCGCCTCTTAGCTCCCTCCCACATGGTCGCTCGGTTTCCAAGCATGTCACAACTTTCTCCCAGTATTTGATTAGGGGAGTCCATTTGATTTTTCTTAAGAGTGGAGGTGTGCTTTCCATTTCAAACATCATCCCAAAGTGTTATGTAATCCTTGATGCCCTTCACCGGGTTGGCTAGAGTCTTTGACTGCCTTGAAGAGAGGTAGTGGTTTTGGTTGCCCTTTAGGAATGAGAACTTCACCACCAAGAAGACCCCTTTGCCACAACTCGATACCTTGTACAGGGCATCCACAACTTGTCACCTGGTCTCCACTTATATTGCATGATTGGTATTCCATCCCTAACCCAAAACTTGAACTCAAGTGGCTTTGTGTGTCCTGTCAACCGGGTCCTTACCATCTAGCAAGTATCCTTCTACAAATGATTTCCAATCAACCTCATCCATCAAGAAAGCCATTGGGTTGGGGTCAATGCAGCTCTCAAACACATCCATTAGTTCAGGGAGAGTGGTCACGTTTTCTCTCTTGAGCTTGGTGGAGAAAGTTCCAAAGAATCCATCTATATCATCATGCGTATGCCCAACCATCATGAATCCCACTTTCACAACTTTGAATACTCCCACTTTTGTCCAAGTATGACATTGCCCCAAACATCCATCTATTCTTGTTTTCTTTCCAACAGTTGTCCAACTGAACACATAGCTCCTCAGGCAGTGATTTCTCAAGTAAGGGGAAATCATCCCAAGTCCTCCTTGATTCACTAGACACCTTGGATGTGAGCTTTTTTATCTGCCTTTGGTAACAAAGCGGTTGATCATCCATCAAAGCCTCAAAAATGGGTGCTTTGAGGGGAATACCTCCTCCCTTCTATGGATCCTTTCTCTAGTGTTCTCGTGCACTTGAAAATAGAGCTCACATGGAAGTTTGGATCATCTCTCCATAGATCAAGCACAAAATGACCATATGTTCCGGTTCCATGACCATGTGTTAATACACCCGCCAGACTTACTTTCATCTGAAAAGCGTTTTGACAACGCTTGGGTAAAGGATCTAGCTTTGGCAAGAAAGTCTTGTGTTGGTCCATCTTATCATGAATTATACACAAAAATTTGTCCGGCTGCATCTCGAAAAATGTTCTCCACCGCCAATACAACTGCTGTCTACATGATATTTGGTCCCTTTGGTGATCGCAAATTGCTCCCTAATTGCCATTCTTTCTTTCTCTATTGCAGGTTGATGCAAGTGTATCCTTGAGTTGAATGCAAGTGTTGCACTTTGAGAATGGCATGTGTTGTAGGACACTCACGTCCGAGAAGTGAGTGCTCCATAACTTCTTGAAATGTGATTGAGAAAGAGGCCTACCTCCGGTGGTTTCTAGGATGGAGTTGACCTCCTTAAGGCACTCCTTCGGATATAGTGTTGTGGCAACACTCTTTGCACCACTTTCGCACACCGTGCTCGTTCACCTTCTATGGACTTGTGAGGCATAGATTGAGACATGTATCTCACAAAGCTCTCAAGACCGCAATGGCCTTTAGAGTATTTGCTCTAGTTTTCAAAGTGAGTGCATTACCATGTTGGAACAAAGTGTGCCCTTTTTCTAACCTGCTCCCCAAGATCGTAAAATGAAGACTTGCTCACCCCAAGAATCCATCTCAATGCTCTCATACATACCTTCATGCCCCTCAATTGATATAGTAGCCGTCCTGTGTTTTCATCATAGCTGGAATTCCCTACACAAGGAGTAAATGAAATTAATCCTATCTTTTTGAAGTCGTCCAATGTATTGGGACCTTATCTGCGAGGTCATCCACATTGTAATTTGCCTTTGTGCAATCTAGGTTGCAACACTCTTGTCCCCTAATTGCCTCCGGGTTTTCTTTGGTTGGTGCCATACTTTCCATCCTTTCTAAATATTTGTCACTTCTAGGCCTCTTGGGCACCTTTGGTCGCCTTTTATGAAAGACATAGCGTCTCTTCCTTGTGATCAAAGGATGCTCATCGACCACCAAATCTTCCACATGGCCTTGGGTGGGCCTTGGGGTGTGTAGTTCGATGGGGCAATCTAGAGTATCCACCGTTCTTGTGTGTAATATATCTAATTGGCCATCTCAAACTGAGCTTGGGACTCCGGCAGCCACGAGCACACAATGCAATCACTAGAGCTTCCACAGGACATGATTGTATCAACTTGATAAGAAGCTTCACAATGCCAACTCAAGATGTTCATCTCCCAGCCTCTCATCATTCACACTATCAAATGGATCAATGCAGGTTATTATACCCTCTGCAAATACCGTGCAGTTTGCAAGGGGTGCAACAAAAGGCAACCCATCTTCCTCCATTGGAGCCTAGGGCAATGGCCTCCTTTGGACTTCCCTGGCTCCATTTTACTCATCTCACATGTTCCCTGAATGAAAAAGCTCACATTAAAACCATATAGCCCCAAACACCACAAATATGGCCATATGAACCATATAAAACCATACAAACATATTAAATATAATCATATTAAATCATACAACCATATTAACTAAAATCATACAACCATATTAACTAAAATCATATAACCATATTAAAGCATACAACCACACTCGTTCTAAACCATATGTAAACATTGTAAACATATATAACCATTGAAACTATTCAACCATTGAAACCTTATTAAATACATAAGATAACATATATAAACATATAACCTACCCTTTCATATCTTGTCATGTCCACGTGAAAGCCTCTTGAGGAGGCAAACGGAAAGCCATGTCGACAATCCGCCTGCCATCGCGTCATGGAGGGCATGGCCCCTGCATTGACAATGGTTTTATTATTGCACTTTTACGAGGTTGAGGGTGCGGCCCGAATTAATTGCACCCTCTTCCTCTCCCCGACCATTCTTCCTCCCTGTTTTCTCGATCACTCATCCTCCCTGTTTCCTTAGGGCCCACTTTACCGTCGGGTGATCGATCGAACCGGCGATTCCAAGGCCATCTTATGACCCGGCGGCAATTGGTCGACGGATCGGGGCGCTTCCAGCCAGCCAGTTCTCCTTGCGATTCATTGTTCGGCGATTCTGCTTTCGAGAAGAAAGTGAGGCCCTTTTAGTCTTTGCTTTTTTAGTTTTTCGTAAGTCCTTTAGTGCATTTTTACTTATATTACGTTGTTAGAGGCTCTTATTGATCCCCCGATACAATTTACGGCCAGAAATCCTTATTCACGCTTTGCCAACGACTATACCCACATGGAAGCGAACTTCGGAAGCCTCCTCCTCATCCGACAAATCTTCCGGGTATGTTTTGTAAATATCATACCCTTTTTTAATCTCATTTCTCAATGCTTGTTCTCCAGCGTTCTCTGTACTCTTCTCCCTTTGTTCTCTCTGTTTTCTCATTGATCTCGTTTTACGTTTTTTGTTATCTTTTTCTTGCTTGTGGTTGAATTGAATACATTATACGGGCACAAGTGAGAATAGTGGTTAGAGTAGTAGCAAGCAACCCAGAGATAGAAATCATCGTGAGACCGTGTTAGGAACTAAGATATTGCGAGCATTAACGAGAACATAACTAGGAATGTCTTTCTCCCGGCAAGAACTAAGAATAGGAATTGCTTCCGCGAATCTCCATTTCTAACTCACAGCAAATCCCTTTGCGGGAGACATGCAGTGGCAGTTGGGAATACTTCAACTTGCCAACAGTCCGGGAAATCTGAGGCCTTCTTCTAGGACTTCATGAGTCGAGAACTTCCGACTTCAGCGAAGAGGTGTACACTACGGGTGTTGGCGGTTGAGGGATTCTCGGCTTCGCGATCCGGGATTGCCGCGGCTACCCAATGTCTTCACATTCTTTAGAACCTGCGCGGCCTTCCGGCTGGTGGTCGAGAATGTATTCTACCAATAGCTCTTTGTGCGGTCGCGGTGCCTCCACCCGGTCACGCCACACTCCTTGAACCATACTCGCCGAATATGCGAAGAAGGGCTCCGCCCGGGTGGAGGCCTCCGGCACTAACCACGAATGGCGGCGGCTTTCTCGACTTCGTGGAGTCGGCCGCCGAGACTCTAGTGCACTCTAGAGCTGGCTATGAGCCGGTCTTAACCACTCTCCTATCTTCCTCGGACATTGCGAAGGGAAGTGGTTTTCCTTTGTCTGCGAGCCAACTCTTAGCAATTCTCAATTCTCCTATTATGTGGTCGCGGTGGCCTCTACCCAATCAAGGGTAAAAGAAAGCTAGGGTGTCTAAAAAATGCCCTTACATTATGTATAATGTAGGGCATGTAGGCACCCGTTTTGTTATTTTTTTGAATTTTTAGTTAGTTGGGATATGTAATGATTAGGGTAGCCACGTCGGCAATTCAAAATTATGAGTGGCGATGGCAACCGAGCGGACCTTCATTGCAATTTTTTAGGAGGGAGATTGCGAAGTGTTTCTGTTTAGGAAAAAAAAAAATTTGCCCGCCGTTCAATTTTTCTCGTGTTTTTAGTGATCAACGAAGTAATTCGACCGTAACTATTCTTCTTCCTCGAAATCCTTGCCAAAATCCAAGCAATGGGCGCCTTTGCCTCCAAAGTCACCCAGATTAAACAAAAATTTGAAAATAGCCGATTCTAGCAAGAAAGCCGAAAAAACAAGAGGAAGGTTCAAACTTGAGGAACCCGGGGCCAAAAAAAGACTTATTTGTGAAGAACCAGCATTTGTGGAAGCAAAGCATGTAAGATGTGTAAATCACGGATGAAATTTTTCCAGTTACAACGGATAATGGACGAAAGCGGTGGGGGGCCCAAAGACATCTGACGGGGTTCAAAAGAATCTAGCGTGAAGCAGTGGGCGAGAACTTCTACAAACATTATGAAATTGTTTTTGGTAAGCGGGAGGTCACAAATCGCCATGTACACAGTACTTTGCTCGTGCATTTGCCCTTCAATTGTGAGTAAAAAGTAGATTGGGATACTTTTTAAAGTTTTGGCCAAAGATTTGGCAAAGGGAGGAGCAAAAGAATCTGCTATTACGAAGAAATTGCGACCTCTAAATCCACATCCAAGGTTCCTAAATTTCAGCAAGGATTTTACCCTAAGGAAGAGCTTGAATTTGCGAAACTTCACATTGAAGCGGTGTCATGGAGAGTTAATTAGCAAAGACATCAAGGTTGAAGAACCGAAAATCCAGCCAGACGAGATGCGTGACAATATAAATAAGATTTCGGGAAGAAAGGATGCACATGAAGAGGACCTAGCAACGGATACAAGAAGACATCAATAGTGTTCTCGGCGGCCTAAGCGAGAATAAGAGAGACATCAAGAGGCTGCAAACAGAGGAGGTAGACCTTTGATGAGATAGAAACCGGAAGGAAGAAATGCTTGAGAGAATTCAGGGAGCCATTGGAGAAAGCCATTCGGAGAAGGAGTTATGTGAAAAGAGGATTGCGAACTTGAGGAGGCCCACAAAGTTCGGTTTGAGTGCTGCAGGCGGCTTGATGATATGCATAAGTACATGATGCATTCTGCAATGATTCTCCTTCAGCCCAAAACAAGCTTAGTGATCTCTCCAAAATAAGAAAAATTCATATCGTGCATGGATGTGTGTTTTGCGGTAATGGCTTTGCTAATAATGAACCTATCCTAGTTGCTCCATCGAGCATTCATTTCATATCTTCTGTTTCTCATATTCTATTTCTGGCTGGACTATCTGCCCAAGAGCATGCAAATGGGGCGATAACATTTCAAAGACCTTGGGTGTGTACACTGGAGGAGGTAAGCAATATTTCATGATTTATGTTCAATTTGTTTGCACCGGGATTACTTGCAATGTAGAATCCATTTACATGTAGAATCCATTTACATGTAGATTGTCTTTGCTTAAGGTTTTGCTACAAACATGTAGGAGTGTCTTGGTTATTTTATACTTATAGTTCCTTGGCTTGCATGTCATACATATATGTGTTTCTTACATACATGTTGTACATTCACGATGTAGGGTCCTAAATGTAGAACTTAAATACATAAAATTAGGAGTTGTGTAATCGAAGTTTTGTGGCGAGAACATTTAGAGGTATTTTATATGCGTGTGATGTGTACATGTGCATACATTGGAGCACATTCATGTACATTACATGTACATTCCATCCGGATAAATAGTTGTTTACATATGTATGTACTCAAAGTACTTCAATGTAGATCGGTTCTAGTAATATGTACAGACTATTGATATGTACGAAACGATTAGAGAGACCGATTAGTTTGAGACCCGATATCGGACTGTTATGTGATTTATTTTCAGAGCTTCAAAGTGCCAAAAACTACTTGGCGAAATTACACCACGGTCAAATGCGCTTGTTTTCAAATTCGATTTGCATTGTGTCGAGGAAGCAATTTCTTATTCTTGGTTCGGGTTTCCACGGTTTTGGAGGTTCCAAAGAAAAATTGAGGTGCAAGATGTAGCCAGAAAAGAAAGCGGTGATTGAAGGAAAAAGCAAAATCACTATTCTGCGGTGATCTGAGGTTGAGGAGGTCGAGGCACTTGTCAGTGCATGGTGACATTCCGGTTATGGCGAGGAACTCGAGAGATTGAGGGGGAGCAGGCTAAGGCCACATCTTCAAAAAGTAAAGGCAAAGCGAAAGATGTGACTCAAAAGAAGAACTCCACGCCTAAAAGCCACGAGAAGAAGATAATTGGCGGAGAAACGGTAAGAAAGCATTTTATTTTAGTGTCAAAGAATTGAGAAATCCATGACATCCTATGTTTACTGTGTCCTAATGAAGAGGAATATTAGAACATCAAGATGTAAAGCCCTATACTTTTAAGTTTGTGTCAAAACTTTTCCGACACAGCAAAGGACGGTTGAAATTCGACAATGAGAAATCGGGGAAGAGGTTGCGGAGACGAGGATTTTAACCTAATAAGAATCGGTGAGGAAACCAAAAAAGTAGGGAAGGAAATGGATCTTGACTCCAGAAAAAAAGATCCGGAAAGCGGAAGAATGATCTCTACAGTAACTTGATCTACATTTCTTACATTTTTTTCTACATCTAGTATCCAAGTTAAAAACTTTAAAATAATATGGATAGTAGTAGGCGAATGTAGATGATTTGTGTAAATGTAGTGGTCATTGAACCCGCATCGGGATTCTCGAATACGAGGGCCATCACGATGCCTTCTTTGACCCAATGATGAAGCTCAAGAAGGCAAGGATTTTCCCGGGATCTTTGCTGAAATGGAGTGTTATTTATTTGAACAAGATGTCTTTGGACATGGATGTGGGGAAATTTTCCAACCCGGCATGTGGATATGTATGCCAGTCTTGGACTTTGAACTTGTTCATTTGTATGTGTAAGTCAAGTTAGTAATTGTATCCTTTTCAACTTGTTATAGGTACCGCGACTCTGTGTTCGGATGATAAAAAGGCCGTCACGTGCGGTTCTTCCCCATAGGACGACTTCATGGAATTTACGGCATGGGCCAAGGCAAGCGAAAAGATAAATCTATGGCGGCCTCCGTGGAAGAGATATTGTAAAGGTAGCTCTTACAGGGGATAAATTGGCTGAAGTCTTGAGATGGATCATGATTCCAATGCTATGTAGAGTTCTTGAACATCACACTTTGGCCATCTTCAACATGGCACTTACTAAGAGTAAGAACACCATCAACATTCGGATCTTCAATTACTGCCAGGGACATTGGCGTTGACATGCTTGCACTTAAGAGGTATTTTGTATTTCACATCTCCTTTTATTAATATTGAGTAGATTGGATACCATGTTAGCGACTTCTTTCATTCATTTGCTACAAAATAGATCCCGGTCTTTTGGGCTCCATATCCTCACTATAGCGCAGCGGTTGTGTCGAGTGTCCCACTTTTTGAAGCATGGACAAAATCCTTCACCGGTTGTGAAGATTCATAAGTGTCCACAAAGCGAGAAAGATGGGGATTCATGTGGCCTCTATGTTGCGGCTTATATGCGAAGTTTGTGAACCGCGATTAGTGTGTGGTAAAACTACCAATGTGAGTGTCTCACTTCTTTTGTCTTGCAAACAAATGGTTTTAATACTTATTATGTAAGTATTGTTGTCACATTCTTGATTACCCGAAACTGGTTCTTGACAAAGTATGCATCGATCGTCGTGATGTTCTCACCCAGAGCACTACTTCAGGAGTTAGACCACATTCAAATCGCTTTTGAACCTATTAGACCACACGGGTACTAATAAATGTTGCTAAAACAGCCTCTCCCTATTGTCAATGCTAAACACTATTTGATTATAAAATACACATTTTTCATTGAATTTGAATACAATCTCTTTTATTCAACTCCACCATACTTTATTGATAAATTGCATGTTCTTTCATATCAGGTGTATGCGAGAAAAGGTTGATAGTGTTTGATATCAATAATGTTTTGGCAAAACAAATACATAGGACTTTGGTATCGGATGATCAACTAGTTGGAAATTATGACATAATAGGCAAGAAAGTGTTGTTTTTAAGGCCCCACCTAGGCGAATTCACGGAATTTGTATTTGAACACTTTGAAGTAGGAATATGGTCATCAATAGCTCCATGGAACCTATCAAGAGTAGTGGATAAAATCTTGACAATGACCTTGGAATAAGGGACTTAAGGTTCACCTTTTGATGGAAGCCATTGTTTGGGCTGCTTTCCTGATTGCGACAAGTGAAGATAAACCTTTGTCTGAAAGCCAATTGAGTTTATATCACAGAAGTATCAGACCAGGAATAACAAAGAACACACTAATAGTAGACACACCGGACACTGCCTTGATATGTGAAGCGTAGAATCCTTTCACAATCCATCCGATGTACTAACAACTTGGTGTTTGGAGGCAAATGCTTTGAGAGGGCTACAAGGATCTGAATGGCATGTCGAGCTATGGACAAGCTAAAAAAAGTAACATATGAAACAGCGAGAATAGTATGTAATTTTCACATCGGGTGTGACCCGATTTTGAATGTAAAATTAATGTTAATATAAAACATGAACAACGGACTTGTATATATTGGCATCATATCACGATATGACCCGGGTTGTATATCTTGTGATATGTAATACAAGAGTTTTTGTCTCCATACATGTTCCACTTTCTTCTTTGTTTCATGAATCAAAAGAAAAGCTATTGATATCCATTCTAACAGAACAAGTTCACAGACTAGTTTAACTTCTTCATGCAACAATTGATAAACATTTTGTACTTTCTGATATACATTGTGCTTGGAAGCGAGAAGATATTGTGTGATCTTGAAATTTAAGTATCAAAATGCACTTGTTAAAAATAAGTAAATAAGAAAAACTTGCGACAATCGACTAGTTTTCTCAACATAACACGACTAGTTTAACTTCTTCATGCAACAATTGATAAACATTTTGTACTTTTCGATATACATTTTGCTTGGTCACGAGAAGATATTACGTGATACCAAATTAAAGTATCAAAATGCACTTGGTCAGATAAAAAATAAGTAAATAACAAAAACTTACAGTGTCGACTAGTTTTTCAACATAACTTACGCAGACTAGTTTAACTTCTTCATGCAACAATTGATAAACATTTTGTACTTTCTGATATACATTTTGCTTGGTCACGAGAAGATATTACGGTGATCTTGAAATTGAAGTATCAAAATGCACTTCCGGATTAAAGAATAAGTAAATAACAAAAACTTACGACAATCGACTAGTTTTCTCAACATAACGGAAGATGATGGCAAATATGAAAGTTCTTTATGACGGAACTTAGTCATGTGCACTCAACAATCTCGGTGGAAGCGATATAAGCATGTCATGCACCTCTCGTGTGATCATATATCTTTGTCGTGCCCCTTCAACTTATGCTTGACTGGCTTGCATCGTGAACTTTGCTCCAATTCTGATTCAATGGGTACCAATACTATTTTGTCATCCGAAACTTGTACTTGTGCTTTGTGCCTTGTGGAATTGATAGTAATGACCCGCTATAACCCCCGCACCAGCCAACATTCTATTTCCATAGTCGTCAATCACATCTTCTCGAAGAATATGCATCTCCTTCGCATAGGAGGACGCAGTATGGAACATTTTCATGATTCCACGGGGCAGCAAAAGATGCAAATATGTCTCCATTTGGGTACATGGATAGTTCTTGCTCATCGGTGCGCATAAAACCAACTAGCTCTTCTTGTTGATCGGCCGGGCGAACTAGGCTCCGGTTTGTGCAGCTTCCATGCACCACAATGCCGAGATTCTCACATTCTCCCCATCTGAAATTCAAGCAACCATTGCAAAAAACATGACAGGGATCTATACATGACAAGTGTTGAATTAAATTTGGATTAATAAGCGGACTTACACAATGTATAGCTAGAGTACCGGGCAATGTCTCACAATCGAGCGAGGGTCCCGCGTTAATGTCTTACGCCATCACCTCCCATATGACTCGTCCATTTTTGCACTTCTTTTGTCTCGGCCAAAGTGCAAGCGAGTTGGCACCCAAAATCGAACACCATTCTCTTTCCTTTCCTTTCGTCGCTAGGAACCTTTTCTCCAAAAGCGACACGCCCATCATGTTCTCCTTTTCCATGGCACGAGCAAAATAATTCCAATGCATCCTAATTTTATACCTGTTATAATATTGGGCCACATTCAAATAAAGGCTGAGAACACTTAAACCGAAGCGACACACCCATCGGACCACATGACATGGTATTTGATGTGGCCAAAACCTTTGCATCATCCAAATATGGTTACGCTTCTTGAGTGCAACTGAACAAAGAAAGCATCATGCTTCATAACACCGGAAACATACAAATGAGCAGTTTTTCATTTCGCCATTGACTTTCATCATGGTTATATGCACCCGGAATAGTTATCGGTCATTGTTCCAATGCTTTCGGACTGAACTTCCACGAATGGTACGCAAAGTGTAGTTCTGCGCAAAGTCCATTCTCGACAAACGAGAATCATCCCTCAAAATTTTGCCTTATCGATTTCCTGAATTGTTTGCTCTGCCAACTTGAAAAGTTGTGAATAGTGAACTTTGTAAGGTGCTGAAACATCTTGTCCAAGCAATGTACACGGAGTCCGCTTTTCGGTAACAAGCTTCAACCTCGCCCAGTTACCCGGCTTTGGAAGGGTTAGTTCCGCGTACTTGTAAACTTGCCATTCAATGTTCTCGGCCGCGACTCTTTCTCCTTAGGACAGATTTGAATATTTTCGATTGCCCGATTCACGGCACTCTCCCTTCCTACACAGTCCAAACTATGCCACTCTTCGCCTTCCTTATCACGTTAATCAGAATTTCCATAGGCAACCAACATTTTGAATGTTTTAGTTGAGCTATGACGCCTATTGTTCTCATCCGGCCGCGACAAACACCACAAGAACATGTACGCTTGGCATGAATTTGCTCCTCGTGATCTTAAAAGCTTTCCTATAGACTGCCTATGCTTCACGCTAAAGAAAGATGTGTTCCTTTCAACCTTCTCACACATCGGCTTAAGCAGTTCGAACTTTCTCGATGCTAATTCACTTCGTGATGTTCATCTTGAACATCTCATACACCCACTCGCAAGAAAAAATGGTATGTATAAGTAAGATATAACGAATCCAGTTTACTTAATTCAAAGAGCAATACGTAACCCATGACATTTCCAAATCACTACTCCATAGCCACCCGGATTATACCCTGCTTCGTATTAAGAAGATTACAATCAGCAAGCAATAGAGGCTGACAGAGCAATACAGAACGCACAGATGCAAGCAATAGAACTGATCTTGATTCACGAATGCCCCTGTTATATATGCTCAGGAGGAATCTCATTAAATACAATTGTTCAAGCCATAAAGGCCTGGAATAGTGGAGTTCGTGGAGCTGATACAACGGCTGGGTGTCAGGAGATTCTCCTGGCTTTGATGAACATCAACACCCCCCCTCAAAGACATAAGAATCTCAGGGAGAGGTTTGAAACCAAAGAGAGAGAGCATCTGTAAAATTTGGGACGTGCCAGAGCTTTGGTCAGAGTATCTGCAGCCATGTCCTCTGTAAGGACAGTAAAGAGAGCAAAAGTCTGTCTTGCTCGACTAGATCCCGCACCACATGAAGGGTATTTTATATCAATATGTTTCATGCGCTAATTGCGACAGGATTGTGAGACATAGCAATTGCTCCTTGGTTGTCTGTAAAAGAAGTGATCCCTGTTTGAGCGTGATATGAAGTTCAGTGGCCAATCTGTTTGGGGCAAAGAGCTTCATTTCCAGCATAATGCTAGTGCCACATATTCAGCTTCAGTGGTAGATTGGGCCACGCACTTTTGTTTGGAGCTGCTCCAACTGACAGCCCCCTACAAGAAGAAAAAGTAACCAGAGGTGGACTTCCTATCATGATGATTACCAGCCCATCTGCATCCGCATAGCCAAAATTTCAGAATTTCCTTGTGCATGGTAGTGGATGCCGTGGTTCAAGGTGGCAGCAAGGTATCGAAGACATCTTTTGAGGAGGACGATACAGTGGGTTTTGTTTTGGGATTCAAGCAGAATTGACTCAATTACAAACAGCAAAAGGCTAGATCAAGGCTGATAGAGGTTACTGCAAAAGAAGAGTGCCAATAATATTTTACGTAATGGGAATGAAACGAGAAGATTGGGTGAAACAATCAGGATCGGATAGTAATAAGGTAATGCAAATTCAAGGGGTAACAGCAGGGATTGCGAGGATAACATGGAATGGCGGGTAGAAACTCGGTAAGATATTTGGTTTGCCTTCGAGGATGCATGGATCCAAGATCTTGGTGTATCTTAATTCGAGGGCCTAAAAGTAATTAATTTCATGCCCTAAGTCCTTCCATGCGGCCAGGTTTGAGAGTGGTTTGAGGGGGTGATCAAGTCTTGCTCATTGGCGACAATGAGGAAGAATATATCATCTACACATAACATAATATGATGAGAGATGGACTATGGTACCATATTGCGGGATCAGCCAAAGAATTTGTGGGTGGCGAAAATTACGAGTCAAAAGGTCTGGTGAAGTTTTTCATACCCTTCTACGAAGGCGCTTGGTAAAGCATACAAGGCTATGAAGCTTACATCACGTATTTTGAGGGGAACAGTCCTTCCAGCGAGATCCAGCCGGGCTGCTCGAAAAAGCGTCCTCATGAAGATCACCATGCGAGAAAGCCCAAAACATCCATTTGTTCACAAAAAATGATTGGGTGTGGCACCAGCAAGCCTTTGTCGCGAGATAAAACCATCTTTTGCTCAGACAAAGGTCTCATCGAAAATCAACTCACGGAATTTGTGTGAATCCCTCTTCCACCATGAATCGGCCTTGTACACCATCAATCTCACTGTCTTTGTTATATTTCGTTTTGAAAACCAGTGAGAATCAATACGGGAATGATTTGTAGGCGAGAACTGCGTGTCCATGTTTTCGCTTGAAGAATGAGTCATTCCTTTTATAGCCTCAAGCCAATGGGGTTTTCAGGATGCAAAGAGCATCTTGATGGGGCCGAGGCTCAATGATAGAAGGCGTGGTGGAAAAGTGTAATCATGGCTCAAATGGGAGATCCTCTATTACGGCGGGTCTAACAAAGAATGGGTCGCGGCCCGAGGTGGGAGATATGCATTGGTGGGGAGGCGGGGAGATGGATGAAGCGGTGATCGATGGAGGGAGGAGGAGATAAATGAGTATCGGAAGGCGAAGTGTGAAGGAGGGGTGACAAGAGGAGCAGCGGTATGCAATCCAGAACAAAGGTGGTAAGTAGCTTGAAGTGGGAGGTAAGACATGTTTCAAATTCATTAGGGAGACATGCGGTGATAACTGATGCGATTATGGGATCAAAATTCGATAGGCCTTCCTATTGGAGCTATAGCGATAAACATGCATGTAATGGTTTTGGTGCCATCTTGGATCTGTGGCGATGCGGCTTGAGACATGAACAAGCGGCTTTGCAACCAAAGACTCGCATGTGTTTGATAAAGCAGGCTATCTCATACTTCTTCGGAAGCGATTTTGAAAGGCTGCGATGAGGTGTCAGATTCATGGTGTAGCGGATGTAGAATAGCTTCACCCCAAAATTCTGCGGGGTACATCCGTAGCTATCGAGGGTAATGCGTGCCATTTCAACTAGGGGTCGCGATTTGCTCTCTCGGCTCTTCATTTTGCTCACGGTGTATAGGGCGTTGTAATTTGATCTTTGAATGCCTTTGGTTTCTGAAAAAGTATCAAATTTGTTGGGCGAACTCTCCCTCCCCCATCAACTGCGAATAGTGATGATATTTTGGCTTTGTAACCGGCTCTATTTGGCTGAAAGTGGAAAAACACCATAGACTTCATGTTTGTAATGGAGCAAATGAACAAAATTTTCTGGAGAAATCATCGCGATGACAAGAATATCCCGGAAGCACCACTTAGAGTAGGAGGCGGATGGGTCAATCGAGGTGGGTATGGAGGCGGTTCAAGGGAGGGCCTTTGTGGCACGAGAATCGAGGAAAGTGGAAAAGATGCTTTCGGGTGGCTTTTCCTTGGAGACAATTGGGGGCAGATGAGTAGGGGATATAGCGGGGCAATTTGTGTGTGGAAACAAGATCTTTGGTCGGGTGGGTGCTGGGTGGCCAAGGCGAAGTGCCAAAGGGAATTTTTGGTAGGAGGAGTACTTGGCCAAGTTTGCTTGTTCAATCGAGGAAACCCATCCTCAATTTGATAAAGATTGCCGCATTACACCAATCAGAAGAATATGATTCTCGGCATCGATGAATTAGGCAAAGATTGGGCATTTGAAAGCAATGTGGAGACCCGACATAAACAATTTACTTACAGTAAATTCTTATGGACCCCGGGGACATGGAGGGCGTCCTTCACAAGTTTAACGAGCCCAGTTGAAAGAGCCGCGACAGGTACGAGAACCCACGGCATGTTGAAGATGGTGATCCCCATAGGCCGTCTGTGAATCTTGAGCGAATTTATAAGACACAAGGAGGATTGATTGGGTGTCATGTGACTTGTTGCCCACGAATCTAGATACCAAGTAAGATCGTATGAGAAGAGTCGGTTAACACGATTACTGAAATCTTGGACCAAATTATTCTGCTCAATTGGGGCGGGGAAGGAAGCGAAAAGAGTGCGAAGGTCTTTGGGATTGGGGCTGGAGCACGACAATCGGGCAAGATGCCCATTCTTAACAGCGATAGCAAGTGAATTTGTTGCGATACGATTTTTTCTTGGCGGCCTCTTTAGGATCTCGAGAATCCTTAGAAGATCTTGCCGAATCTGATCTTCAAATTGGCAAACATGAAAGTGTCGGCATCGGAGTTTGTCTTTTGTCTTCGCATGAGAGAGATTCATTCTTAACTTCTGTCAAGAGAACGTATTATCAAAAGGAATATTCGGAAGAGCGACCCTCAAGTTGATGATAAGACCCTCAAATGATTTTTGGTAGAGGTACATTGAGCAGCATCACGGAGACCTTTTTAGATGTACGTAATTGTTACACCGATTGGCACATAAGTCATCAAGAAGATCTTTCATCATGCAGATATGACTCATGAGGTCGCCTCCCCTCTTGAAGGCGTAATTCATCGAGTTTCTTGCGAAGAACAAGGCGATTCTTGGCGTTAATTGGACTCATAAGATGAAGAAGAACATGCCACATTTCTTGGTAATTGGTAGCACCTTTAATCATCCTTGGGCGGTATCGTCAAGACTAGTAGAAGTTATCAATCTAGCCTTGCGATCCTTTTCGAAGAAAATTCAGCGGTCATAGCATCAAGGTCAATCCTCGATGGTAGGAGCAGAGCTGGTCGATTTGCCGGTGGATTGAGGAGTTAGAGGCAGTTGGCGGTTGGGTTGACAACCCGGGTGAAGCAATGGATGGATTAACAACTTCCCAAAGCTGTTTATCCTCGAGAATCATCTGGATCGCCACTTCCACATTTGGAAGTTCTTTCCAGAAAATCGAGGAAGCGGGCGCCAATCCCGGGAGGAGAGAGTGACGTTAGTGGAATCCATAGAGCAAGATTGAACAAATGCAGTGAAAAATCAGAGGATCAAATACGAAAGCAGATGGAGAATGCAATGGCGACATGCGTGATTGAATTACAGTGGGCCCATAACCTAATGAAGATTACAATCAGCAAGCAATAGAGCTGACAGAGCAATACAAGAACGCACAGATGCAAGCAATAGAACTGATGCTTGATTTGAATGGCCCCCCTATTATATATGCTCAGGAGGGAATCTCATTAAAATAATTGTTCAGAAGCCATAAAAGGCCTGGAATAGTGGAGTTCGTGGAGCTGATACAACGGCTAGGTGTCAGGAGAATTCTCCTGGCTTTGATGAACATCCAACACACTTCGCACGGAATCATTGGCCAATTATTTCAGAGATCCCAGTGGGGAAAATTCAGGGTCAGAAACGTGGATCCAAAATGGTGGCTTGGAGGAACCCATCTGGCAGACTGCTGCCAAAAATGGGCTCAAATCTGCCGTTATATACTGGCCCGGCTGTGAAGTGAAGAAAAAAAATTCCTGGAAGTGCCCGCCTGATTTCTGCCCCCAAATTTAACTCCTCTGTTCCATTCGAAGATCGCGTGGATTATGTTTTGTCCCTGCTCGATCTGCCGATAGGTCAGCGCCCAGATTTCGTTGCCCTTTATCTTGACGATCCAGATTCACAGGGGCCACGAAGTCGGCCCTGATGATCTGCAGATCTCTGCCGCTGTTGCACATGTTGATAAAATAATTGGGCGCCTTTTGATGGGCTTGAGAACGGAATATGACGAGCAGAATTTCATCCTTGTAGGCGATCATGGAATGGTGGGAATTTGTGATGAAAAGACGATTTATATCGAAGATTTTGCTCTATGGGTTGTTCTGCAGGAGGCTGGTTTGATATGCTGAGTCCTGTGCTCATGCTGCGGCCTCCGGCAAGTATAATGCAAAGGATATATTGCCAATATAACAGCGGCGTTAGGCAGCGGAAGGTGGAAAACAGGGACCATTTGAAGGTTTATCTGAAGGAAGATCTGCCCAAGAGGTTTGCTGTATTCCGGCAGCGATCGGATCGCTCCCATTGTCGGATTGGTAGCAGAGGGCTATAATCTGCAGATGAGCCGAGCTTCTGCCTCCAAGTCTTGCTCTGGTAGCCATTGGCTACGATAATGCTACTTTCAATGCGCTCTATATTCTTTGCTTCTGGCCCCGATTCAAAAAAAAATCTCAAGATTGATTCATTTTTTAATGTTGAGATTTACAATATCATGGTTTCTATCCTTGGTATTAAAGGCGCCCCAAATAATGGCACCCATGGATTTGCCCAATCTCTTCTTGTGCCTCATCATTCTAAAGTACTCTATTGATCAAGACCCAGCTGCATCTTTTGATGTTTTCTATGAGATCTATAACATCTGCCCATGGCGTTTTCATGAAATAATAGCATTCATCTTCTTCTTTTATCAAAACAATGATTCCAAAGTGCATGTGCAAATGAAGAGAAGCTCTAGATTGTTGTCCTAAAGAAAAACTTAGGATTTTGCAAAGCATGCAAAATGAGGATAGTCTTGCACCATAGCTAACGTCACACTAGATCTCTTAACATCAATACTTGCTTTCAATCTCGGTATGCTCTGTTATGCAACAACTCCTCATATATGCCTTAATTTGCGATTGGATTATGAACATGCCCAAATGCTCATAGATGACTTGGCATGTATTACGGAGTACGGGTGATTTACGTGCTTGGGACAGCTGCAGAAAATGCTTTGGGAGAAGCTGCCCTCGACGGACCTCGGGGACCACAACCTTCCCATGTAACGGTGGTTTGATGGACCATGCTCTATGCAAAATCTTCGATGGACAATACCGCCTTCTCCTTAAGGCTAAAAAGCCAAGGTACTGCCGCCAGCATCAAAAGAAAATAAGTAAGTATTTAATTAAAGTGGGACAAATCTTGAATTTTGGGACTGGGTTGAAAATGGGACTCACACACCATAAAAGAAATTTTGAATTGATTGCTTGAATAGAATTACACATGACACACATAGAATTGGGTTACTTGTTTTCCTCATAAATTTTACAAACCACTAGTTGAGATAGTTTTCAAACTTCTCAATATTATGTGCCCTCATACAATGATATAGCATGGAGGTTGCTCATGGCCTTGTCCATCTCCCTTCTTGGGATCTTGTGTGTGTTGTCGCTTTTACAGCGTGAGAACTTGGATATGACCATACCACACACTCCACCAATTCCCTCCTTTGAGGGGGTCGGCATAATTGCCCTCCACTTCTTCTCCCGGTGTCGGTGTATTGCTCCTTCAAGTTGCCCTTCTTGTGTCTCCCAATGGGCTCCCAATATTGAATTTGGAATCGGGGCGCAACTCCTCTCCATCGGGCATAGTGGTGGATTTACATCGAGAGGTGCCACCCCTAACCATATTGGGCCAGTCCTCATCATCAGGCCTTACTAGCACAAAGTATCCTTCCTTGATGTCCTCAAAGGGATCCCCTCGGGGAAGATCAAACCACTTCGGCTTTGAGGGCCTTACTTCCCACAAACCACTTGGAACCCTTGTTGGGACCCAAGTGAGCATTCTAAACGTGCTTGCACCTTGAGAACCCTCCATCTTGACTACAGCAGAGGGCAGTCTCTTAGCTCCCTCCCACATGGTTTATTCGGTTTCAAGCATGTCACAACTTTCTCCGGTACTTGATTAAAGTCCATTTGATTTTTCTTAAAGTGGAGGTGTGCTTTCCATTTCGAACATCATCAGTGTGTTATGTAATCCTTGATGCCCCTTCACCGGTTGGCTAGAGTCTTTGACTGTCTTGAAGAGGTAGTGGTTTTGGTTGCCCTTTAGGAATGAGAACTTCACCAGTGCCCCTTTGCCCACAACTTCGATACCTTATCCGAGGCATCCACAACTTGTCTGGTCTCCACTTATATTGCATGATTGGTATTCCATCCCTAACCCCAAAACTTGAAGTAGAAGTGGCTTTGTGTCACATCTGTCAATGGTCCCTTACCATCTAGCAAGTATCCTTCTACAAATGATTTCCAATACGCAACCTCATCCATCAAAGAAAGCCATTGGGTTGGGGTCAATGCGACTCTCAAACACATCCATTAGTTCGGGGAGAGTGGTCGCGTTTTCTCCTCTTGAGCTTGGTGGAGAAAGTTCAAAGAATCCATCTATGTCATCATGCGTATGCCCAACCATCATGAATCCCACTTTCACAACTTTGAATACTCCCCTTCTTTGTCAAGTATGACATTGCCCCAAACATCCATCTATTCTTGTTTTCTTTCCAGCGGTTGTCAAGCTGAACACATAGCTCCTCGGTACATTGATTTCTCAAGTAAAGGGAAATCATCCCAAGTCCTCCTTGATTCACTAGACACCTTGGATGTGAGCTTTTTTATATCGCCTTTGGTAACAAAGCGGTTGATCATCCATCAAAGCCTCAAAAATGGGTCTTTGAAGGGAATACCTCCTCCCTTCTATGGATCCTTTCTCTAGTGTTCTCGGGCACTTGAAAATAGAGCTCACATGGAAGTTTGGATCATCTCTCCATAGATCAAGCACAAAATGACCATATGTTCCAGTTCCATGACCATGTGTTAATACACCCTTGAGACTTACTTTCATCGAAAAGCGTTTTGACAAGCTTGGGTAAAAGGATCTAGCTTTGGCAAGAAAGTCTTGTGTTGGTCCATCTTATCATGAATTATATACAAAAAATTTGTCATTTGCATCTCGGAAAATGTTCTCCCTTTGCCAATACAATTTGTCTACATGATATTTGGTCCCTTTGGTGATCGCAAATTGCTCCCTAATTGCCATTCTTTCTTTCTCTATTGCGGTTGATGCAAGTGTATCCTTGAGTTGAATGCAAGTGTTGCACTTTGAGAATGGCATGTGTTGTAGGACACTCCGCGTCAGAAGTGGTGCTCCATAAAACTTCTTGAAATGTGATTGAGAAAGAGGCCTACCTCCGGTGGTTTCTAGGATGGGTTGACCTCCTTAAGGCACTCTCATACGGATATAGTGTTGTGGCAACACTCTTTTGCACCACTTTCGCTGCCAGGTGCTCGTTCACCTTCGACTTGTGAGGCATAGATTGAGACATGTATCTCTCAAAGCTCTCGAAAGGCTGCAATGGCCTTTACAAGTATTTGCTCTAGTTTTCAAAGTGAGTGCATTACCATGTTGGAACAAAGTGTGCCTTTTCTAACTTGCTCGATGTCACGTAAAATGAAGACTTGCTCACCCCAGAATCCATCTCAATGCTCTCATACATACCTTCATGCCCCTCAATTGATATAGTAGCAGAGTCACTGTGTTTTCATCATAGGCTGGAATTCTACACAAGGAGTAAATAAAATTAATCCTATCTTTTGAAGGCTGTCAATGTATTGGGACCTTATCTGCACGAGGTCATCCACATTTATCTTGCCAGCATGCAATCTAGGTTGCAACACTCTTGTCCCCTAATTGCCTCGGGTTTTTCTTTGGTTGGTGCCATACTTTCCATCCTTTCTAAATATTTGTCACTTCTAGGCCTCTTGGGCACCTTTGGCTGCCTTTTATGAAAGACATAGCGTCTCTTCCTTGTGATCAAAAGGATGCTCATCGACCACCAAATCTTCCACATGGCCTTGGGTGGGCCTTGGGGTGTGTAGTTGATAGGGGCAATCTAGAGTATCACTTGGTTCTTGTGTGTAATATATCTAATTGGCCATCTCAAGCTGAGCTTGGGACTCAGCAGACCTGAGCACAATGCAATCACTAGAGCTTCCACAGGACATGATTGTATCAACCCGATGAAGCTTCACAATACCAACTCCAAGATGTTCATCTCGGCCTCTCATCATTCACACTATCAAATGGATCAGCTGCGGTTATTATACCCTCTGCAAATAAAATGCAGTTGCAAGGGTGCAACAAAAAGAGCAACCCATCTTCCTCCATTGGAGCCTAGGGCAATGGCCTCCTTTGGACTTCCACTGGCTCCATTTGCCTCATCTCACATGTTCCCTGAATGAAAAAGCTCACATTAAAACCATATAGCCCCAAACACCACAAATATGGCCATATGAACCATATAAAACCATACAAACATATTAAATATAATCATATTAAATCATACAACCATATTAACTAAAATCATACAACCATATTAACTAAAATCATATAACCATATTAAAGCATACAACCACACTCGTTCTAAACCATATATAAACATTGTAAAGCATATATAACCATTGAAACTATTCAACCATTGAAACCTTATTAAATACATAAGATAACATATATAAACATATAACCTACCCTTTCATATCTTGTCATGTCACGTGGCGCCTCTTGAGGGCAAGAAGTGGCCATGTCGGCAATCCGCCTTTGCCACGTCATGGAGGCATGGCCCTGCGTGACAATGGTTTTATTATTGCACTTTTCGAGGTTCGGTGCGGCCGAGTGCTTGCACCCCTCTTCCTCTCCCCAAACCATTCTTCCTCCCTGTTTTTCTCACGATCACTCATCCTCCCTGTTTCCTTAAGCCCACTTTACCGTCGAGGTCGATCAGGCAAAGCGATTCAAGGCCATCTTATGGCAACGACTTGGTCGGCCGGATCGGGGCCTTCCGGTAGCCAAAGTTCTCATGATTCATTGTTCGTAGGCGTTCTGCTTTGAGAAGAAAGTGAGGCCCTTTACAAGTGCTGCTTTTTAGTTTTACGTAAGTCCTTTAGTGCATTTTACTTATATTACATTTGTTAGAGGCTCTTATTGATCCACGTTGATACAATTTGACTGGCAGAAATCCTTATTCACGCTTTGCCAGCGACTATACCCACATAGGCGAACTGGAAGCCTCCTCCTCATCAAACAAATCTTCCGGGTATGTTTTGTAAATATCATACCCTTTTTAATCTCATTTCTCATCACATTTCTCCCTTTGTTCTCTGTACTCTTCTCCTTTATTCTCTGTTTTCTCATTGATCTCTTGTTTTTTGTTTTTGTTATCTTTTTCTTGCTTGTGGTTGAATTGAATACATTATACGAGGCACAAGTGAGAATAGTAGTTAAAGTAGTAGCAAACAACCAAGATAGAAATCATCGAGGCTGGTGTTAGGAACTAAGATATTGCGAGCATTAACAGAACATAACTAGGAATGTCTTTCTCGGCAAAGAACTAGAATAGGAATTGCTTCCGAGAATCTCCATTTCTAACTCACGGCAAATCCACTGCGGGAGACATGAAGAGGAAGTCAGCGAGTTGGGAATACTTGACTAGCGATCCGGGGAAATGCAGGCCTTCTTCTGTTCATGGTCGAGAACTTCCAGCTTCGGGGGCGAGAAGAGGAGTGTACACTACGGGTATTGGCTGAATGAGATTCTCGACTTCAGCGATTGAATACCGACTGCAATGTCTTCACATTCTTTAGAACCCTGCTGCGGCCTTCTCGGCTGAGTAGAGAATGTGACTCTACTGCCAATGGCTCTTTGTGCGGTCGCGAGTGCCTCCACCGATCGAGCCACTCTCCCTTGAACCATGCTCGCCGAATAATGCGAAGAGTGGCTCGGCGGAAGGTGGAGACCTCGGCTTATTTAACCCGCGAGTTGGCGGCCGCTTTCCGACTCGTTAGAGAAAAGCCTTGAGCTCTAGTGCACTCTAGAGTGGCGCGAAGCAGTCTTAACCACTCTCCTATCTTCCTCGGACATTGCGAAGGGAAGTGGTTTCCTTGTCTCTTGAGGCCAAATAACAACCAATTCTCCCATGTGTGTGGTCGCGGTGGCCTCTACCCAATCAAGGGTAAAAAAAAGCTAGGGTGTCTAAAAAATGCCCTTACATTATGTATAATGTAGGGCATGTAAACACCGTTTTTTTATTTTTTTTTGAATTTTTAGTTAGTTGGGATATGTAATGATTAGGAGTAGCCCGTCGGCAATTCAAAATTATGAGTGGCGATGGCGGCGGAGCGGACCTTCATTGCAATTTTTGGGAGGGAATTGCGAAGTGTTTCTGTTTAGGAAAAAAATTTGCCGCCCGTTCCAATTTTACGTGTTTACGGTGATCAGCGAAGTAATTCATTGTAACTATTCTTCTTCCTCGAAATCCTTGCCAAAAATCAAGCAATGGGGCCTTTGCCTCCAAAGTCACCAGTTAAACAAAAATTTGAAAATAGCCGATTCTAGCAAAGCCAGAAAAAACAAGAGGAAGGTTCAAACTTACGAGGAACCGGGGCCAAAAGAAGACTTATTTGTGAAGAACATTTGTTGTGGAAACAAAGCATGTAAGATGTGTAAATCACGGATGAAATTTTTCAGTTACAACGGATAATGGAATGACGTTGGGGCCAAAAAGACATCACGGGGGTTCAAAAGAATCTAAGCGTGAAGCAGTGGGCGAACTTCTACAAACATTATGAAATTGTTTTGGTAGCGGGGAGGTCACAAATCGCCATGTACAGAGTACTTTTGCTCGTGCATTTGCCCTTCAATTGGCCAGGTAAAAAGTAGATTGGGATACTTTTAAAGTTTGGCCAAAGATTTGGCAAAGGGAGAACAAAAGAATCTGCTATTACTGAGGAAGAAGTGCGACCTCTAAATCCACATCCAAGGTTCTAAATTTCAGCAAGGATTTTTACCCTAAGGAAGAGCTTGAATTTGCGGAAACTTCTGTTGCGGAGGTGTCATGGAGAGTTAATTAGCAGCACATCAAGGTTGAAGAACTGAAAATCCAGCGAGGCGAATGCATTGACAATATAAATAAGATTTCGAGGAAGAAAGGATGCACATGAAGAGGACCTAACCACCACGGATACAAGAAGACATCAATAGTGTTCTCGGCGACGCTAAGCGAGAATAAGAGACATCAAAGGCATGTCTGCGGGGAGGTAGACCTTTGATGAGAGATAGAAACCGGAAGGAAGAAATCTTTGAAGTCGGGGGAGCCATTGGAAAGCCATTCGGAGAAGGTTATGTGAAAAGAGGATTGCGAGAACTTGAGGAGGCCCACAAAGTTCAGTTTGAGTCTTTGCCAGAGACGGCTTGATGATATGCATAAGTACATGATGCATGCGGTGATTCTCCTTCAGCCCAAAACAAGCTTAGTGATCTCTCCGGTGAAGAAAAATTCATATACGTGCATGGATGTGTGTTTTGCGATAATGGCTTTGCTAATAATGAACCCTATCCTAGTTGCTCCATGCGAGCATTCATTTCATATCTTGTTTCTCATATTCTATTTCTTTGGACTATCACGCCCAAGAGCATGCAAATGGGGCGATAACATTTCAAAGACCTTGGGTGTACCTTTGGAGGTGTGATATTTCATGATTTATGTTCAATTCTTTGCACCGGGATTCTTGCAATGTAGAATCCATTTACATGTAGAATCCATTTACATGTAGATTCTTTGCACTTAAGGTTTGCTACAGCATGTAGGGTGTCTTGGTTATTTTATACTTATAGTTCCTTGGCTTGCATGTCATACATATATGTGTTTCTTACATACATGTTGTACATTCACGATTGTAGGGTCCTAAATGTAGAACTTAAATACATAAAATTAGGAGTTGTGTCTTTGAGTTTTGTGGCGAGAACATTTAGAGGTATTTTTATCTTGTGTGATGTGTACATGTGCATACATTGGAGCACATTCATGTACATTACATGTACATTCCATGGATAAATAATTTGTTTACATATGTATGTACTCAAAGTACTTCAATGTGGATCGAGTTCTAGTAATATATCGACTATTGATATATACGAAAGCAGTTAGAGGCGATTAGTTTGAGGCCCGATATCGTTATGTGATTTATTTTGAGCTTCAAAGTGCCAAAAACTCTTGAGAGCGAAATTACACCACGAGTCGGTGCGCTTGTTTTCAAATTGATTTGCATTGTGTCGGAGGAAGCAATTTCTTATTCTTGGTTGGTTTTCACGATTTTGGAGGTTCAAAAGAAAATTGAGGTGCAAGATGTGGTAGGGGAAAAAAGCGTTGATTGAAGGAAAAAGCAAAATCACTATTCTGCGGTAATCTGAGTTGAGGAGGCGGCACCAGTGCATGGTGACATTCAGTTATGAGCGGGAACTCGAGAGATTGAGGGAAGCGAGCTAAAGGCCACATCTTCAAAAGTAAAAGCGGCGGCGAAGATGTGACTCAAGAAGAACTCACGCCTAAAAAGCCACGGAAGAAGATAATTGAAAGCGGTGAAGCAGGGTAAGAAAAGCATTTTATTTTTAGTGTCAGCGGTGAGAAATCCATGACATCCTATGTTTACGGTCCTAATGAAGAGGAATATTAGAGCATCAAGATGTAGAGCCCTATACTTTTAAGTTTGTGTCAAAACTTGCTTCGACATAGCAAAGGGCGCTGAAATTCGACAATGAGAAATCGAGAAGAGGTTGCGGGAGGATTACGGACCTAATAAGAATCGAGTGAGGAAACCAAAAAGTAGGGAAGGAAATGGATCTTTGACTCAGAAAAGCGATGTCAATGAGGAAGCGGAAGAATGATCTCTGAGGTAACTTGATCTACATTTCTTACATTTTTTCTACATCTAGTATCAAGTTAAAAACTTTAAAATAATATGGATAGTAGTGAGCGAATGTAGATGATTTGTGTAAATGTAGTGGTCATTGAACCCGAGCTTGCGGTTGAATCACAGGCCATACGATGCCTTCTTGAACCGAATGATGAAGCTCAAGAAGGCAAAGGATTTTCGAGGATCTTTGCACGAAATGGGTGTTATTTATTTGAACAAGATGTCTTTGGACATGGATGTGGGGAAATTTTCCAACCCGGCATGTGGATATGTATGCAGTCTTGGACTTTGAACTTGTTCATTTGTATGTGTAAGTCAAGTTAGTAATTGTATCCTTTTCAACTTGTTATAGGTACTGCAGCTCTCGTGTTCGGATGATAAGAAGGTAGGCGTCACGGTTCTTCCAGGACTGACTTCATGGAATTTGCGGCATGGGCCAAGGCAAGCGAAAAAAGATAAATCTATGGCGACCTCAGGCGTGGAAGAGATATTGTAAAGGTAGCTCTTACTGAGGGGATAAATTGGCTGAATGTGCGGATGGATCATGATTCCAATGCTATGTAGAGTTCTTGAACATCACACTTTGGCCATCTTCAACATGGCACTTACTAAGAGTAAGAACACCATCAACATTAGGATCTTCAATTAAAGGGGACATTGGCGTTGACATGCTTGCACTTAAGAGGTATTTTGTATTTCACATCTCCTTTTATTAATATTGAGTAGATTGGATACCATGTTAGCGACTTCTTTCATTCATTTGCTACAAAATAGATCGGTCTTTTGCGGGCTCCATATCCTCACTATGGCGCGGTTGTCCGAGTGTCCCACTTTTTGAAGCATGGACAAAATCCTTCACCGGTTGTGAAGATTCATAAGTGTCCCTGCCGAGAAAGATGGGGATTCATGTGGCCTCTATGTTGCGGCTTATGTCACGAGAAGTTTGTAGACACGATCGTGTGTGGTAAAACTACCAATGTGAGTGTCTCACTTCTTTTTGTCTTGCAAACAAATGGTTTTAATACTTATTATGTAAGTATTGTTGTCACATTCAGATTACCCGAAACGGTTCTTGACAAAGTATGCATCGATCGTCGTGATGTTCTCACCGAGAGCACTACTTGAGGAGTTAGACCACATTCAAATCTTTTTTGAACCTATTAGACCACGGTACTAATAAATGTTGCTTGCTAAAGCTTGACCTCTCCCTATTGTCAATGCTAAACACTATTTGATTATAAAATACACATTTTTTCATTGAATTTGAATACAATCTCTTTTATTCAACTCCACCATACTTTATTGATAAATTGCATGTTCTTTCATATCGGGTGTCTGAGAAAAGGTTGATAGTGTTTGATATCAATAATGTTTTGGCAAAACAAATACATAGGACTTTGGTATCGGATGATCAGCTAGTTGGAAATTATGACATAATAGGCAAGAAAGTGTTGTTTTAAGGCCCCACCTAGGCAATTCACGGAATTTGTATTTGAACACTTTGAAGTAGGAATATGGTCATCAATAGCTCCATGGAACCTATCAAGTAGTGGATAAAATCTTGACAATGGCCTTGGATAAAGGGACTTAAGGTTCACCTTTGATGGAAGCCATTGTTTGGGCTTGCCTTCGGATTGCAGCAAGTGAAGATAAACCTTTGTATCTGAAGCCAATTGAGTTTATATCACGAGAAGTATCAGGGCGGGGAATAACGACAACACACACTAATAGTAGACTGCACGGACACTGCAATGGTATGTGAAGCGAGAATCCTTCATAATCCATCCGATGTACTAACAACAATTTGTTTGGAGGCAAATGCTTTGAGAGGGCTACAAGGATCAGATGGCATGTCGGAGCTATGGACAAGCTGCAAGAAAGTAACATATTGAAGCAATGAGAATAGTATGTCGCTTCTTCACCAATTTTGTGACCCAGTTTTGAATGTAAATTAATGTTAATATAAAAATGAACAACAAGACTTGTATATATTGGCATCATATCGATATGACCAGGTTGTATATCTTGTGATATGTAATACAAAGTTTTGTCTCCATACATGTTCCACTTTCTTCTTTGTTTCATGAATCAAAAGAAAAGCTATTGATATCCATTCTATGAGAACAAGTTCACGGACTAGTTTAACTTCTTCATGCAACAATTGATGAACATTTTGTACTTTACGATATACATTGTGCTTGGAAGCGAGAAGATATTGTGTGATCTTGAAATTTAAGTATCAAAATGCACTTGATTAAAAAATAAGTAAATAAGAAAAAACTTGCGACAATCGACTAGTTTTCTCAACATAACCTGAGACTAGTTTAACTTCTTCATGCAACAATTGATAAACATTTTGTACTTTCGATATACATTTTGCTTGGTCTGAAGATATTCTGTGATCTTGAAAATTAAGTATCAAAATGCACTTGATTAAAAATAAGTAAATAACAAAAAACTTCGACAATCGACTAGTTTTTCTCAACATAACCTGGACTAGTTTAACTTCTTCATGCAACAATTGATAAACATTTTGTACTTTCGATATACATTTTGCTTGGTCACGGAAGATATTACGTGATCTTTGAAAATGAAGTATCAAAATGCACTTGATTAAAGAATAAGTAAATAACAAAAAACTTACGACAATCGACTAGTTTTCTCAACATAACGAGAAGATGATGGCAAATATGAAAGTTCCTTTGTGCGAACTTAGTCATGTGCACTCAACAATCTCGGTGTAGGCTTGATATAAGCATGTCATGCACCTCTCGTGTGATCATATATATTTGTCGTTACCCCCTTCAACTTATGCTTGACTTCTTTGCATCGTGAACTTTGCTCAATTCTGATTCGGTGGTACCAATACTATTTTGTCATCCGACAACTTGTGCTTTGTGCCTTGTAGCGAGTTGATAGTAATGACCAGCTATAACCCTGTCACCGGCCGACATTCTATTTCCATAGTCGTCAATCACATCTTCACGAAGAATATGCATCTCCTTCGCATAGGAGGGCCAGTATGGAACATTTTCATGATTCCACAGGGCAGCAAAAGATGCAAATATGTCTCAATTTGGAGTACATCGGATAGTTCTTGCTCATCGGTTGCGCAAAAACCAACTAGCTCTTCTTGTTAGGTCGACACTGGGGCGAACTAGGCTCCGGTTGTGCGGCTTCCATGCACCACAATGCTCGAGATTCTCACATTCTCCCCATCACGAAATTCAAGCAACCATTGCAAAAACATGGCGGGGATCTATACATGACAAGTGTTGGGTCAAATTTGGATTAATAGCGAGACACACAATGTATAGCTAGAGTACCGGGCAATGTCTCACAATCTGAGCGAGGGTCCCTGTTAATGTCTTACGCCATCACCTCCCATATGACTCTGTCCATTTTGCACTTCTTTTGTCTCAGCAAAGTGCAAGCGAGTTGGCACCCAAAATCGGACACCATTCTCTTTCCTTTGCTCGTGCTGGGAACCTTTTCTCAAAGCGACACACGCCCATCATGTTCTCCTTTTCCATGGCACGAGCCAAAATAATTCCTTGCATCCCTAATTTTATACTGTTATTTATAATATTGGGCCACATTCAAATAAAAGGCTCGAGAACACTTAAAGGCGGCACACCCATCGGACCACATGACATGGTATTTGATGTGGCCAAAACCTTTTGCATCATCCAAATATGGTGCTTCTTGAGTCGGCTGAACAAAGCATCATGCTTCATAACATGGAAACATACAAATGAGCAGTTTTTTTTCAGCTCGCCATTGACTTTCATCATGGTTATATGCACGGAATAGTTATCGGTCATTGTTCCAATCTTTCGGTTGAACTTCCACTGAATGGCTGCAAAGTGTAGTTCTCTGCAAAGTCCATTCTTGACAAAGCGAGAATCATCCCTCAAATTTTTGCGATTTCTGAATTGTTTGCTCTGCCAACTTCTTTGAAAAGTTGTGAATAGTGAACTTTGTAAAAGGTCTTTGAAACATCTTGTCAAGCAATGTACACGGAGTCCGCTTTTCGGTAACAAGCTTCAACCTCCTTGAAGTGCCGGCTTTGGAAGGTTCGTTCGCGTACTTGTAAACTTGCCATTCAATGTTCTCGTGCGACTCTTTCTCCTTAGGATGATTTGAATATTTTGATTGCCACGATTACGGCACTCTCCCTTCACCACCGGTCCAAACTATGCCACTCTTCGCCTTCCTTATCCGCGGGTAGTAGCTCTCCACATAGCACCAACATTTTGAAATGTTTTAGAAGGAGCTTAGCGGGGCGCCATTGTTCTCATCTGCTTTGCACAAACACCACAAGAACATGTACGGTTGGCATGAAATTTGCTCCTCGGGGCTAAAAGCTTTCTGTATAGATCGGCTTGTTCATGCTTCCAGCGGCGACATGTGTTCCTCTCTTTCAACCTTCTCACACGCGTAGGCTTAAGCAGCTCGAACTTTTCGATGCTAATCTTCTTCGGGATGTTCATCTTTGAACATCTCATACAATTCACTCTGCAAGGAAAAAAAAAATGGCATGTATAAGTAAGATATAAATTAGAACTACTTACGAATTCAAAGATGTTGCGAGACATTGCATTAGTTCTATGGCACTTTCGGATCATGATTTGATATACATTCAACTACTATACCACACCATCATACATACCACTGTACATGATATGTACAAATGTATAAATAATGTACTCAAAGAGTTCGGATGTACATAAAAAACTCAATATGTAACCAGGTCCGGAGACGGTATCAACTTTGTATTACGGATGTATGTATTTCATACTTTTCTTATGGAAGGAAGTACATTTAAATACTTTTATGTATCACCCTATCTTTAAAGACTATCCACGAGATCGGAAAGGCTTAAAATGTACTATAATGTACTTAGGAACTACAAAAAGCAAGACTATAATAACACGACTGACTTTCAACATTTTTACGCCTTATGCCACATTGGATGTAGCGGAAGTACATCCAAGTACTTCTTTGTTAAACATAGCCCATTCGGTACCTCCAAGTGTAAAAATATAATTATTGTAGTTGGATGTACTACAATGTATATCAGATACATCCCTTACATGGAATGCAAATAGGATTACTAAACTTATCCGGGATGCACATAAGCTAGCTTCTATCAAGCTTGCAAGAAAGAGGATTAAAGACTTAAAAACTGACACTGGGGCATGTCCAAAAGCTGGATTGGAAGTGTCCTTTTCTTCACGACATCCTGTACTTTGGAGAAGTTTTTGTGTGGGTTAACAAAACTCATTTACCAATTGTTTGGTTGATTAGGAGCTTATATGCCCTGGGTTGCCTTCTGCCGGTGCCCACATATTAGCACGATAATGACATCCGCTTTCTTCTAATTGCAGCTTTTGTGAGGGTTTCTTGCTTGCACTTGAAGAATTCGGAGGCTACTCCTTTTTGCTGAGTTTTCCATTCTCACCAACAATCATTGATAACGAGGGAATGCTTATTTGCTAATTTATCATTGCTATTTGCTCTTTTCACTTCTACTGAGACCTTCACGGATATTTTTAGCATAGTATCCTTGAATTGCTTCATTTGGATTTCCAATGGCGAGGTTCAAAAAGAAGTCAGACCTTTCATCGAACAGTTTTCCTTTGCTAAAGCTCTCCTTTGCCCGGGGCGTAAATCTTGAACGATCATATATAAATTTACAAATTTCATCAATCTTACGCTTCATTTTTCTTTGTCACATTCCGATATTGCAATCTTCTTGCGCCATTTCTGTTCCGCCGTTGTTCATCATGGTTCTTGCGTGGTTTAGGGTTATTTGGAGGAATTCGGCAAGAAGGAGGGAAATCTGGAGGCTTTGGGCGAAGTTTTAGAAAAGTGGGAAATTCTCCTAACGTTGGGAGGCGTTTCTTGGAGTGATTCTGTTATGGAATTGAAATGCGCTTCATGATTGCGTTTTAATTGGCGTGGCAAGTAGTTCGAAAAAAAAAAAGATTCCATAATATAGCTATTATGTACATCTTGAAAAAAGCGGTTATGTATTTGAAATGTGATACATCTCTTACTCTACATTTGGCCAAATGTAAGACACCTAACTTTCTTTTACCCTCAAAGACCGTCTCCTTGAACCATCTTAACCGTCCGAATATTGCGAAGGGGATGGGCTCTGATTGAGTGGAGGCCTCGGCGACTAACCCGAGAGGTCTTTGGCGCTTTCTCGACTCAGTGAGTCGAGAAAAGCGACAATGCGATACACTCTAGAGGCGGCATGACGGTCTTAACAACTCTCCTTCTATCTTCCTCGGACATTGCGAAGGGAAGTTGTTTTTCTGCCGGGCCAACTCTAACAACCTGAGGGGGAAACCCCGAGCTTCTTTGTATGCATTTCGGCTCGCGATGGGAATGCCTTACTAACAGGCACTCCATGTGTACCATCAGGAGTTCTCGATGGCTAAGGCATTCTCGACTTGCGGTCATCTCGTTTATGAAACCAACTCTGCGCAGGGAAACCATAGAGCTTCATGCGCATTCTCGCCTCGCAGTCGGGAATGCCTTAACCGAGCACTTTCAGGTGTGTACTAGCAGGGTTACGGATGGCCAAGGCATCCTCGACTTGCGGTGAGAATGTAAAAGCGGCGTGCGATCGCATTCTCGACTTCGCCGGAAGTCGAGAATCCCTTAACCGACCAATTCTCACGTGTATGGTAGCGGTGGCCTCGACCGGTCGAGTCACTCTCCTTGAACCATCTTAGGTGGGTATTGCGAGGGAGGGGCTGGGTGGGTGGAGGCCTCTACAGCTAACCACGGGGAAACCCGCGAGGAGGAAGCCAAGGCTTGCATTCTCTACAAATCTTGCACTTTCTATTCTCCTGTTTTTTAGTCCCAAGTGCCTCTGGCATGCGAGCCACTCTCCTTGAACCATCTTCCTCGAATATTGCGAAGAGGAGTGGTTGGGGACAGTGGAGGCCCTCGGAGCTAACTACAAGAGGATGCATTTGAACCGCATCTCACGGGCCTTAGTCTAGCACGATCTATGTACAACATTCCAAGTAAGCAGTCCATGAAAAAACACACCTAAAAGCGGGCTGTTCTTTACCCCAGATCCATTGTTTCCTTAGAGCATCTCTCAACCCGAGAGTAAATCATCTCTCGAAGCTGAAAAATCTTGCAAGAAGCGATGAATCCGTCGAGCTTATCAGCGAGTTCCATTATTTAAACACATACGGCATGTTCTCAAAAAGCGAAATAACATAGGCATCTCCCGAAACTCACCTCTTCCATGATAATTCCTTGGGCCCCACGTATCACCGGATCCATGGCCTCACCTAGAGTCTTTGCTTCTTACCTCGGTCTCTTCAAAGAGTGTATTAGCATCTAATACTTGTATCCGCTGCGATTCGCGTATCCCGTTCCATGGCGCCCGCGATGTAGAGTTCCGTGTAATGCAGCGGCTCCTCTCCGCTTCCTACCTTAGCTTCCGTGCTCATCGATCAAATCCAGCGCGCACAATGGGGCCAGCGGTCGGGGAAAAACACATATGCAAAGCGTTTAGCGACGACTGCGTCGTGGCGCCATTCGGAAGTCGCTAGCGGTCGATGCTCCCCTCGAACTTCGAGGTCCCCAATCTTGAGGGAAGATAAACTACGGCTCGCTCACTTAGTCCCTTGATGTGATTAAATTTCGAAATAGTGTTTGGGCGGGCTAAAACCCGCCGTCTTTTGTACTGCTTAGCACTTCTTTTCATAAATGATTGCATGTCCTTAACTTCAAATTAAAGAACACGCTTAGATCTTTTTTACATGCAGTCCTAAAACTCAGCAGCGGAGGAGACTTAATTCTGAGGGGTCCGAAGAGGATGAGAGGGCATAAAGACATGACTCCGTCAAGAAGCGAAGGCGCGGGGAGGATGCTTCTACCCACAAAAAGAAGAAGAAGAAGACAAACACCGGGTGAGCTCGAGGTTTTTCTTTTGTCGAATACCTTAAGCGATCCATCCTTTCTTCTTGCGGCATTCACCTGGACTCACTTTGGTGATCCTTGGGCGAACTCCATTCTTCGTCATCGAGGGATGGAGGCGAGCTTCTTAAAGCGGCGGCGAATTCTTGGTGGTATGTCGAGGTATCGATATGTGGGAAGGAGAAAGATCTGTTTTACACCAAAGGGACAAGAAGAGCTCAGGAGACAAGTACAAGAAAATCGGTGTTGTGCTCCAAAGATCTCTGCGCTTGATTCAAAGCATTTAACACTACATGTCGAGGACTGCGGAAAGAGTAAGTTCTATCACACCAAAAATTAGCGGTTGCAAATTATTCTCACTCTTCCATGAGCAAGGCGAAGGCCAAGAAAAAAAGCGGGCCTTTAAATTGTCGAGAACCTTGGGTGGAAGGATCTGGAAGGGATGAAGGAGGCGGAACCCTAACATCGGGAGCTTGGTATGGAGATTTCGAGTCGGGGAAAAAGCTGTTCAATATGGGGAGCTTCACTTCTCATCTTTGAAGACTCTACAACACTCTGCGTTGGGGAATGAAGTTGTGGTTCATACACAAAAAGTCCACCAAAAACAAAGATGGGGATGATGACACCCACGGGAGGAATCGGATGCCGAAGGAGGCGAAGATATGGTCGAGTCCCCAAACCTCGATCCGGATGATCGGATCAGGATTTCACGAGAGAGGGCCACGAGAAAATGGGCGTCTAGCTCGGTATTATCCGTTGGGAATATCACACAAAAGGCTGCATTGGACATTAGGCGGCTGAAGGTTTGCAGGGGGATGCCGTCTTGTTCAACCCCGGGGAATTTAATCCGGCACATACGCCGAATTACGAACGATGGTGCGACATCATTGCAGATCATACTGCCGGATGTCATACCTTTTAACGAATCGAATGCGATTGTTAATTTGGAAGTCCGAGGAAGATCCGAAGGAAAAGAGCGCCCCGGTTCCGGGGTTGTAGGCGGGCCGCATTGATGGAGGGCCAAAGTATTCTTGACGGAGAAGGAGGTGCCGCAAAAGGATCAGGATAGATATGCCAAAGCGAGAGTGCGAAGTTCTTTAAAGCGGAGGCGCCAGGCTCCAACCGGCGGCATTAGCCAACGCTTAACACAATAGCGGCGAGTGCCATTTCACGTAAGGTAAATAACTCTCCGGGAATCTTTCCATTTCCGACTTCGCCCGAGCCCTTACCATCCTAACATTTTCCCGATTATCATTTGGGGTTTCATTCGCGAGTCCGAAAGCCGGTAAACCGGAAAAATCAAAGGATGTAGAGCTTTCTCGACTTCGGCGAGAAAACCGAATAAGTAAAAAGAAAATTAGGCGTTCAAGGGACTTTCTCGACTCGCGGTCGAGAAAGCCCTACCATCTAACATTTTCCGATTATCCTTTGGGGTTTTCATTTCGCTGAGTCGAGAAAGCCGGTAACTTCTGAGAAAATCAAAGGATCTTGAGAGCTTTCTCGACTCGCGAAGTCGAAAACCGAATAAGTAAAAAGAAAATTAGGCGTTCAAGGGACTTTTCGACTTCATGAGTCGAAAACCCGAAACTACTATTACTATTTATTGCGAGTTTTTGTAGATGCTTTCATGCTCGACATTGGTGCATTATTTGAATCGACCTTTATCTGACGGATCATACCGCTAGGCAGCGGTGGAAAGCATTGGGTTGTCCTCGGCGTCCTAAAAAGCAGGACTCCCTCGGATAAGTGGAAGACCTTTGAGAAACTATATGAGATATGTTTGGCGGAGGAACGAGGAAGATGATGAGGGAGAGGAAGAAGAGGAGAAGAAGAAGAGAACACCAAGGAAAGGCGGGGAGTCTCTCTCGGACCAATATGACCTCATTCTTAGCGAGGCGGTGGGAGAAATGGGCTGAGATATGGGCTCAATGGACAAGAGGCAAGGTGAAGGACAGCAATGGAGAATTTCCATCGAGGCGGACCCCAAGTTGTTTGACAAGCGGTTCATGAAGAAGAGGATCTGAGGGCCTCACGGACAAAAAGCGCTTGACGCAAGGCGGAATCTTGGATGGAACAATCCACGCTAAGGAAGACTAGGAGTTCTAAAATGCAAGGCATAAAGGATTATGCCCCACGGTCCTAAAGCGGCAGCGATGCGTTAGAAGAAGGCATCACGGAGTTACGCAAGCGTTGCATCTAATGAATACCATGACTTTGATTTTTACAAGGAAAAGGCTGCCCTTGATGAGGAAGACATGAAGGAATTGAATCGTCTATGTCAACCCTACATCAACACGGTTGAAGCGTAACGTCAAAACCCTTCCTTTCCCACGAGCGTGCTATGGCAATTCAAGAAGAGGAAGCTTGGATTGGGGGTGGTCCCATTTAAGGCGGCGATAGCTCCCCCCCATTTATGGTAACTTTGGGACACAAAGGGATTTGGTGGTGCAGGCCGGCACTGGACCCGGTGGCACTATTTGTCATCAATATGATGAAGACCCCACCCTTTTTATGACAAAAGTGACATAGAAGCGATGGTACAAGGCGTGTCACGGACATGACCGACACGGATACTTTCGGTTTCCTTGTCTTTTTGCATCTTGGGACAATCGGACAAGCTGCTTTGTCTCCCAATGGGCAGTGATATTAACTTCACCAACAAGATCATGTACTCCATATCTGAACTTGATCATGAGTGTAGACTTGGCTTGCGAAGGCACCAAGCTTTGCCAACATAGTTTTGGTTTTGATTTCAAGATCATTTGTAGACACTGGATAAGTGGTGGTCTAGCGAGCATCATTATCTCGACGGGTTCATGATCTCTCAAGAGCGGATGGAACCACGGAAGGGGGCAGATTTATGGAGGATGTTCCATCGATGGACAAGGTCAGCAAAGATGGTGCGGCGGGTCCTATACATAGAATTCCTATCCGGCCAAGAGTTATCAAGTACTTCATAACCAGACTGGTCGTGGGAAGATCAAATTGTATGCGAGTGGTACATGAATGGCTGTTCTCTCGGAGGGCTATCTTTGTTTGGAATGAAACCTATATCCGTGGTTGGAAATAAGGACATGGTTGAAACCATTCGGTCATACGGATACGCTTCATGAGCATTTCAAGGGAGGAAGACAAATGGAAGCGATAAAGGCGGCGAGGGCGAGGGAGACCAAGCTGATGTAGGCGTGATTGTCGAAGGTTTAGACAAGGATCTTTGCCGAACACATTCTTGAGAATGCGAGATTGAGGTGAGTTTACTTTGCTCTATCGGTGTTTCTCGACTCGCGAGTCGAGAAAACTTCGTTCCTTTCAATACCTTTTTTCTTTTCATTCTCGACTTCGCGAGTCGAGAAAACTCATTCCTTCGGCCGGATGTCATCATTTCGGGGAGTTCCATGTCAGCGACTCCGGATCATTGTCATTGGATACCGGGCGGTTCACGTCCACGAGGAGGAGAGTGCACTCCACAAAGACAATCGAGCAAGACACCGCTCCACGGCCGAGAAAAGGACGAAAAGATAATGATCCGCATTTGGATCCCCGATGAACCGGAAATATGGGTGAGCCAAACTCAAGCGGGATTGACTAGTCCGCCAAGCTTGTAATATTTGGCGTCAATGGAGTATTAGCTGCGGTATACCACGATAAAGGCGCCCCCCGAGATTAACACCTCGCAGATCAGGCGAGCGGAGCATAAAATAGTGTATCAGGGGCCTAGAGCTAAGGAAATTATTGAATGGTGCATTGAGCGGGGATTGAAGTGGGCATATGGTCTTGTATGGCAAAGAAAAATATTGTCAATGTTCTTGGTGTTCTCGGCATTTCAGTTTTGAAGTTCAAGTTCGTTTGGGGAAGCGAAAGGGTCGAGCATGTGTCGGACCTCGATCCAGCCATCACAAAGGGAAGCCTATAATGGTGAAAAATTTGGGCGGGGTTTATAAGCAATTCGGGACTATGGCAAACACAACAACGCGCGATCATAGGCGACTCGCCTACAAGTGCTATTATAACGCCATAAAAAATACAATCATTGCTAAGCCATATCGACCGAAGAATATGAGGCGGATAGGTGGTTGTCCTTGGTTGTGTCTCGTCTTGGCGGAATCCCTCTTTGCCATTCTTGTCGCCCGATGTGATTAGGAACTATCCGAGCCTCCACGGAACCCGATCCGAGAGCAAGGCGATCATGAAAGCTATGGACGACAAATATTTTGGTGAACACGAAGAGTGACCTCTGCTTTCGAGATAGTCAAATTGTGTGAATATTGTAAACAAACGTGAAATGTATTGAACATTTTGTAATGAATATACTTGTATATTGAGTTTTCGATGCCTTTCTCGACTCACGAGTCGAGAAAGGCATGCTTGTCCTGTTGATGAGACCATTTGTATGTTTGATTGTGTGACTGGATGCAGCCACAATGTATTATAATGATGCTTCTACGTTGCGTTTCCTGGGCCTTTCTCGACTCGCGAAGTCGAAAGGCATCGGTTGTACTTTCACTTTTATGGGCCTTTCATTTCGCGAAGTCGAGAAAGACACTACTTCCCACGTCATTGGATGCAGTTGTATGGAATGAATGTTCTCCATTGTAATTTGATTTCAACATTCTTTTCTTCGTTTTGACTAATGGCACCGTAATTGTTAATCATACTCTCCTTGCTCCAGGTGGTTCAGGCACAGATCCGACACCAGCCACCGCATCCATCCCGGCCAGCATCGCGAGACCGCTCAGCGCACAGATCCCGCTCAAGGCGGAAGAAATACCGTTCTGGCACAGATCCCGGTCATGCTACACTCTTGCTCGGCCTTTGGGATAAGGTTGCTCGGGAATTCAGAGGTTGCTCGCTACACCCTGGGGATAAAGAACAGGCGAAGAACAAAGAGAAAGTCCAGGAAGCTCAAAGCATCTTGCAAGCATTGCATAACATCCACGGAGGTTGGGGAAGGAGCATATTCGATGGAAGGCTGCGGGAGGCGAGTGGAGAAGTCGGGTGGACAGGTCGGCCGGTAGCTCCGAGGCACCTCCACGTGAGGCATTCCACACCCTTCAGGTTGCCCCCAAGGCTTACAGTCGGCGTGAAGAAGCGCCGCTAGTTTATCCCCTAAGGTGGACCACCTCACGAAGATGATGTAATCAGAGTGACAAACAAGACCACCATGGTCTCTGCGTCCGATGTAAAATACATTGTACCTGTTCAATTTATTAATAAAAATTCTTTTTCAACTAGATCTTTGGTTTCAAACTTTAATGAATTTCCTTTGTTTCAGTTGCATTGTTCTTGTTCTCGACTCGCTAACCAGAGAAAACTGCAGCAAAGCTTGAATGCAGAGTTTTATTCAAAAATTCGAATTAAGGATAGTTTTCGGGTCGGGGTGCTCCTTTTTGTGTAAATTAACAGGGTTCCGGAAAAAAGTGGGAATGGAATGAGTCCCACTTTAATTAAATACGACTTAAATGTTCTATCTTCGGGACTGTCGTCCCAGGACCTTCTGGTTAAGGATGCTTTGAAAGCTAGTACAGCCTACAGGGAACATCACTTTGAGTAGTCGGGGCAATATATGTAGCAGCTTTATGATCCTCAGGGTGCACAAGCAAAGATTACACCCCGGGGAAGGCCCGGTGCTGGAAATCATAGAGGCAGATGTAGTCCAAGGCTTACAGATGTAGCTTGCCAATGGGAAAGCGCCAGACTTGAATGGTATGCAGGCAGAGTTGCTCAAGCGGGCAGGGCCATCCATACTGGTACTAACGGCTTTGTTCAACAGGGCATTACAAGAAGTCCCCAGCCCCGTAGTGGACCACTAGGAGAGTTGTTCCCATCTACAAGGGAGGCGACCCATACTGCCCATCCAATTACCTAACAATCATGGTCAGTCCGGTGTTTTCAAAACTGCTAGCCGAGATTGATGGACTGGGCAAACGTGCTAGAGGTGCAGGCTCTCATACAGGTGGGATTCAGGCCTCAGCACTCAACCATTGATCACATCTTCACACTGCGAACTCTAGTTGAAGACAACGAGAACCGTCGACAAGATCTGTATTCTTGCTTCGTGGACTTCGTCAAGGCCTTTGACATTGTGTTTCGGGAAAGGCTGGGCAAGACTGCGACAGCTGGGGGTTCCTGCAAATCTGTAGAATGCACGAGGCATGGCAAGACTGCGACAGCTAGAGGTTCCTGCAAATCTGTAGAATGCATTGTACAAGCTATTTGAGACATGCTCAGGCTAGTTGTATGCGACAGGCTAACCATTCGATAACAATATATCCGTCAGGGATGCCCTCTCTCGCTAATAGTGTGGGCTTTATATTGACCAGTTGGAGAGTTAGGTTGCTGACAATGGAGCTACGGAGCTCACCTTTTGCACCAGAACACCAGGCACTTAATATATGCTGATGATGTGGACCCCCTAGCTTACATTCCAGTGGACATGCATCACCATCTCGATGTCCTGGACACATTCTGCCAGGTGACTGACATGCATGTCAATTTGGCCAAGACTAAGGTGGTCCTTATAACATCCTCACGTTAGCCAAGGACCCCCCTCCTTTAGTTAGCGAGGAGAAAATATGGAAGTGGCACTCCATCTACAAATATTTGGGAGTGGAGTTTCTCTCTACTATGCATTGGGACACTTTAATTGGAAGGCACTATTTGCAATGCAGAACAATAGTCATATAGCAGAGTTGTATGATTGGGCCCACCAGTCGCATCTGTTCAGGGTCTTAATGGAGCCCGTCGTTTTTATGGGGTCGAAGTCTGGGGCCCATGGTGTCCTTCGCTACGTGAAATGATTTAGAGCACGTACAGAAAACCTTCTTAACACAGCCACATCGTCTACTTTCATAAGATTGTTAATATAGACGATGTTCGTCTCTCGAACCTGGCTTATACCATGTCAATGGGGCCAATGCAGAGGTAGATCGCCATATCTTGAGGCAATGCCTTGACGCATAGGTAGATCGCCATAGCTTACCTTGATGCATGCTTCCTCAGCAAGCTCTAGGATGCCAGCGCCCTTGAACAGGTCAAGACCGCACATTAATCGCGCCACATAAACTCCACATTAGAACAAGTCCCGCAACGGTACCTGCATACCCATCTGCCTATGAAAATGTGCAGATTCATTGTCTCGATTTACAGGATCAACTATTTCCTCGGACATTCACCTGACATACATATCATATATATTTCATGATGTGTAGTTTGACAACATTCTTATTACTGCTACATTTTTCTCTTGAACACCATTCGGTAAGGGGTTTTTTTTTTATCAGGATGGTAATAAGTCTGTTGCGCTCTTTCATTGGGTCACATAGGCCGATCGGTCTTCGTGGGCGATAAAAACCATCGTATTCTATTCTATTCTATTCTATTCTTAGAGCAACTCGATCACTTATCATGTTACGTAAGCTTATCATTTGCTGAATCTTAGTTAAATCCAACACAAATTTGCCAAGGTCTGCTTTAATTTTGTTTACTCTGAATGCTTCTCTTATTGCATCATTCCAAAATCTGAGACATTGTAATAATGTTCCGATATGAAATAAACGAGCATTTGTGTGAGATTTTAACATGGCTTTTGACCTTCATAATTATTGCGTCAAATATTATACATAAGGATAACCTTTCAGATATTCTGTAGTAGGAATCTTGCATGGATACTTAGGAAGATGGTTGGCATGTTGGTTTTGGTTGTATTATAAAGTGTCACATGCTTTATTGCTTTTCTTTTAACATTTGTAAAGAGATATCACCAAGTTCTTGCAAAGAAATGGCATTTTGCTAGATTGGTATTTTTTCTCTTAGCTGGCTATATACATTGCCACATGTTCTTTGTATATATCCTATGGATCTGAATCACGATCTGGCGCACTGGTTAAGCAAGTTTGAGTAATTTAAAGCTAATAAATTCAAGCTGCTATTATGGATTAACTCATTCAGAGACCCCTCGCAACCAATTTGCAGCAGAATCATGTCCTATCAAGGCCATGGTTCTATTATCTGATTGAAGAGCCTAGAGTTTTTCAATCGAGACTTGGCACTAATTGACAAAGTCACTGTCAGCGACACTAAGGAATCAATGAGGATGATGGCCAGAGTTCAGAAAGAATGGAGTCTAGCCAATGGAAGCATGTGCTGGATTATTATAGGCAAACTCAGCTAATGGAAGATAATCGACTAAATCATCCTGCTGATAACTGATAAAGCACCCCAAATATTGTTCTAGAGTCTGATTAATACGCTTTGCTTGCCCGTTACTTTCTGGATGATGATCAGATGTCAATAAGCAGTCAAGATGCAATAACTACCTGCGGCGAGCTAGGGTTCACGATCACTGACAATGGTGTCTGGCAGTCCATGAAGTCTGACTAATTCACGAAGGAAAAGTTTAGATGTTTCTTTACTGGTGATGGTGATATTATAAGAAATAAAATGAGTCATCTTAGAGAAGCGATCACCAACGATCATGATGGCATCATGGTCCCGAAAGAGTGGCAGCTCCGGAATAAAGTCCACAGAAATACTCTTCCAAAGTCCATCTGGAACATTCAGTGGCTGAAAAGACCATGAGGAAGGTGTTTCAGAACCTTCGCTCGACAACAAATATCATCGAATAAAAGCTTCGACAGAGTGACAAAGCCCAGGCCACCAATACTCTCGACTAATAAGTTCAAGAGGCTTGGCTACTCCAAAATGTCCAGCCATAGGCGAGTCATGACAAGCCTGGAGAACCTAAAGTCAGGAAGCACCATCTGGAACATACAGAAGTCCATCGCGGAACAGAAGTCTATCTCGAATCTCAAAATGATCATAGTCCAACGGCATTTGCCAAGACGATAATGCTGAGCCAAGATGTGAAAATACATCTTGAGTCAATGGATCGAAGGGTAGAGGTGCCCGAACAGACTCCAACAAGGATGTACCATGAGGCCTCTTTAACAAAGTGTTGGTCATAAACTGAACTGATCAGGCCCTAGGATAACCCGTGATTGTTGATCAAATGCACGATCACCAGCTTGGGCTGAATGTAAGAGCGTCGAGATAAGGTATCGGGTTCTCTTAGAGAGGTCCAAGACGGTACTTGATCACGAAATCAAGGTGGGATAATACTTGAGTATGCTACCAGGCCTGGCGATGGTTGAGCACTAGAGCAGACTAAAAATATTTCAGATTTTGATGATCCGTATAGACTATGACCTTATGAGGAGAATCTTCTAAGAAATGTATCAACTCCTTGAAAGAATCAACTATTAGATAGTTGATTTCGGAGTAAAAAGGGACCGGAACAACAAGAAGCTCTTGTTGTCTTAGGGTATGTATATTGATGCTATACTGAAAAGGTTCAAATATGGTCAATTGCAAAGCTATCAATACGCAACTTGCAGTCGGATAGAAGACATCAGATGATTTATCTCTCAAAATAGAGGAAGAAGTGAAAGAGATGGAATGTATTCTATACAGTGAACTGGTAGGTTGCTTGATATACTTGGCAAATTGTACAAGACCAGATGTGGCTTTTGTTATTAATATGCTTTGTAGATATAACAACAATCCAGGTAAAGCTCATTGGGCAGCAGCTAAGAGGGTTGTCAGATATTTATAGGGGACAAAGCATGTTGGTATTTTATTCTACTCAAAGGATCTAGAACTAAAAACATTTTGTGATTCTGACTAGGCAGGTGATTTAGATTGCAGAAAGTCGATATCTAGTTTTGTTATGATGCTTGCTGGAGTATCCATCTCATGGAAATGGAAGAAGCAAACTTCTGTTGCCTTGCCCACAGCTGAGACCGAATATGAAGTAGGTACTTTGGCTGCGAAGGAAATGGTTTGGTGCAAAAGGTTAGTGGAAGAACTTGGTATGGTCATAAATCATCCGCTTGTTCTTAATTCTAATAACTCTAGTTGCATTGCTATGTGCAAGAATCCAGTCTTGCATGATTGGTCTAAGCATATCAAAATTCATATGCATTACATCAGGGATGTTGTGAACAGGAATCTTATACAGTTGAACTATGTGACTAACTTGCAAATCTCTTGACAAAAACTCTTTCGAAAAAAAGATTGATGCAGTTGAAGAAACGGCTAAGTTGTACAAATTATGAAAGGGGGGTGATAGTATTCATATCATATGTATATATGGTAAATATGTATTTTAGAATGTATGGTCACGAAATATTTTCACGCGGCCTTCTATTTTTTATTGTACAGAAGGAATTTATATATATGTATATACAAGGGGATGCAGCCAGAAAAGGCATTTCGGATACCTTCTTCTGAGCAACTTTTGGCTATGCAAACCTGTGTGAATTTGATTGCTTCTATTGCATTGCTGCCAATTCATAGTGTAAAGCTTGAATTCTTGTTAATTCCAACATTATAAAAATCGATTCAAACTGCAGGCATTATAAAAATAGTAATTGTATGCGAATTCATGCTAAAGAGGGAAATGTGCAAGACATTTCAACAAAGCAAAACGGTATCAAGGGATAAATGCAAGTATTGGAAGTTATAAACTGACTCAAACCGCAGACATTATAAAAAATGGAGAACTCAAAGGCATAGTGAATATATAATTGCAAAAAAATCTTAATAGGCAGCCAATGGAATGGATCCTCCGCAAAAACTAGAATCATGCAAGACTAGACCAAAAGCACATTGCAAAATTAGAACACGACAACTCATTGTTGTTCGAACAATGTAGAAAAACTCAATATACTTTATATCTAGATAAAGCTAAGGATCAAAAACTCAAAATGACGTACGATGATGAGACGCATCGAAGCACAAGTCTAGATGCAAAAAATGGAAACGCATGATATGCATATAGGCAATTTGGTCTAGAAACAAACGTGATGTATAGTCAATGAGCGTAAACACTTAGAAAATATGTGAAAGCAACATGCAATTGAATGTGTAAAAAGGCCATCATAGATCAAATGACCACATCATAGTCCTAAACAAAAAAACAGAGTAATTAGCAGTAGGGCAGGCTTGGGGCAACGTAAGAAAGGGTTGCCTTTATAAAACTCTATGGGTTGAAATTATATAGAACCAATTCTTGATGAACTTGTATATGACGAGTTGAACTTGTAACTATGTGTAGATTGGATGAAATATCATTACATTTCTAAGAATTTCACTGTGATTACACAATAGAAGGGCTTATCTAAGGAGTCGTATAATCTTGTAAGTGATGAAGAATATCATCATACAATAGAAGGAGTTTAGGATTTTGCATCCTTATTTTACATGATGAATCTTTTTAGTCATTTTCAATTTAATAGAAAAGAAAACTAGATCTATGTGCAAAAGCTCTTGTTTATTGAGGTCCACATAAGATGCTATAATAATAATGGATATAATTCAGCCTTTTCTGTTTGACACTATTTATTTGAAGCTAATTTGTTTGAAGCATCCTGGTGCTGACACATATGTGCAGCTCAACTTTTCATTTGCACTTCTCATTTTCATTTGCACTTCATTGGTTTGAAGACCCCCTTTCTTGCTCTGCAAGAAATCGATTGATCTTTCCACTTCTTGCCCTGCAATCAATCCCATGTTGGGAGCGAGGCGCCCCCTGCAAGCCACCGAGGATTTTGAACCCAACATTTAAATCCAAGGTATGTCAATGGATTCAAGATCTATTTTTTGAGACTCAAGCTTCAAGAACAAAGGTAAGATGGTTCTAAACCTCCATCGCTGGAACACACTGGATAAGATATAGCAAAAAGTGGTAGAACCCATCATTTCTTACCGGATTTGGGTTCCATTTATTTTGTATTGAAGATCTCTTAGAGCAATCTTGGCAAAGCATTGGTAGCTATCTAGCACCATAGCCACTTTGCAAGCAAGCTCCGGCTTATAATTTTGAGATTTCGGCATTAAATCTAGCACCAAAGGAAGCACCAAATCGCCCAAGGTATGGCTATGGCAGCCCTTTTCTCTGTTCTTTTTCTTTTTCCTTTTTTTCCATCCTGGGTTCTGCGTTTGAAGGCTGAGAGATATGGCGGATTTGTGCTTTTGGAAATGAAGGCTGAGGTATGGCGGATTTACAGGATGCTTGTGCAATAATGCAAATTTACAGCGTTTTATGTAGGGGGAACCTCCGCCACCTGCGGATTTCCACCCCGAAACCGCCAGGTGGCGGAGGTTCCCCTACGTGGCCTACACCACCTGCAAATTCCCCCTGCCACGTCGACAGGGGTATAAACTAGATTTTTTTTATTGTTATTATTCCTTTTTTTTGTGCCGACGTGCATTCCGGCAGTCGAGCTCCGGAGGTGTTTCGTCGGCGCTAGGGCGTCGGAATCGGCGGTAGGACGTCGGAGTGGCGTCAATCGAGGCCCTGGGATCTCAGCTTCAATTTGAGTACTTTTTTCTTTTGTATTCTGTGTTTTTTGTGTTTTCTTGATTGCTTATATGATTTTGTAATGTTTTTACAGGTTTTCGTGTAGATCTGCTTCTGTGTAGTTCTGCTTGGCGGTAAATCTTCGGATGTAGTGTAGTGGAGTCACTGGATTTAGTCTATTGGAGTGTATTGGTAGTCAGAGATGTTTCTTCAGTTACTTGCAGTTGCATGCAGCTCTTGTGTGCAAGTGAACATGTGTTTTCAGAGAAGATCAAGTTCTGCAAATTTTCGTGGAAGTTTTAAGGTTTGGCACTCTATTTTTTTGTGTTTGACACTCTATTTTTTTGTTTATTCAAGCTAAGATACATTCTAACTGTGATTTTTGTTTGTAGATTGCAATGGTTGGTGTGTTCTGGCTTACTGTCCTGATTATCTTATCTAATTGTTGTGTGTTTATTAGTATGACTTCAAACAGTATGGATGTGGAATATCCGTCCTTTTCTATACAGTTGACTGCTGCTCTTGGTGCTGAAGAAGAGATAGGGGATGTTGATCAGTTTCTGGAAAATGGGAATCTTAACGAAATAGACAAGTTTATGGCAGAAGTTGAGAAAGAAGAGTGGTATAATGTTGATTTCAGGGATCCAGCGAAAAAAGATACAGAGAAAGAGGTTGAGGATGCGAGCTTGATGAAAATATAATGCATGATGTGTATCATGGAGGGAGAGGTCGGTCTTCTAAGGCCACTAATTGGGCAAGGAAAAAATTTGATGCTTGGAGGGTATTCAGAAAGTTTGACACTTCTGTTCCAATTGAAGATGTTCCCTTATGGGAGATGAATGAAATGCTGGTCATGTTCATGATCCAGGTGAAAAAAAACAATGGCAGAATGTTTCTTGCAAGCAGGTTAGTGACTGTGTTGTTGATATTGTTTTTTAATTATTAGTTCTAACCTCTTTAATTATTATTCTTGCAGCCTCAATAACCTGTTTAAGACTATTGGTCGAATTATAAGGAAGAGACAAGACATGATTATTGAGCAGACAGGAGTTGATAGGGAGAGGTTCAATATTTTAAGGCATCCAATCTTTGCTAGGGCTTGCAAGGCGTTCATTGGTGCTGCAGAGCGTTCACGATGTGCTGGTGTGGGAGCTGAGAAGAAGAAGACAGCAGAAATCAGCTTTAATGTTGAGCGCGAATTATTGGCAGATCGTGACCATCAAATTACCTTTAACACAGGTTAGTTTCCTCGTTTATTTTTAATTCATTTCAGGTTATTTTTAGGTTAATTTTTGGGTAGTTCTTGCCTAATTTTAGTTGTAGGTTAGTTATTTCTAGTTGTAGGCTAGTTTTTAGCTAGTTTTTTAGTCGTATTTGTAGTTTTAGCTTACTGTTTTTGGGTTATTAGACTGTTAATATAGTAGTTCAGGGTTTTACATTAATGTAATTTTTGTTGTATTTATAGGTTGTCAAAAAAGGCTGTGCTATTATATGGTTAGTAGGTTTGGAATCAGAGGTCATGCAGAGTTGCATGGGGTCCTCGATTGTGATATGAGTCTGCGGAATGATGAATTTGGAGATTCTGTTCAGTACAGAGAATGCATATCAAAGAACTGGAATTGTAGTATGACTAGGTTTGATGATTCTCACTTCCGGCCTCCTACTTGGAGCTACGAAGCAGATTTTGTTGAGACATACAAGCAGTATGTCCGACACTTGCCTGAAAAAGAGAATGAAATGCCACGACACTTCTTCTTGCAGACAATTCCTAATCCTCGATACAATGTAAGTTAATTACTATTGTTTTTTTTTTAATATTTTATTTTGCTAATATGTTTCTTGTTTTATGCAGGTGTGGTATCAAAAGGTGCCTATGGGTGTCAATAAATTACGGACTTGGCTGCAATCAATGGGGAGTCTTGTGAGTGATATCGAAATCACTAATAAGAGTGGTCGTGTTACTTTAGTTTCTAGGCTTTCGATGGCTGGAGTGCCACCAGAAGTTGGCATGTTGATCACTGGCCATAGGAAGGTCGAGTCTTATAGCAAGTAAGTACTTTATATTTATTTGTTTTATGGTTTGTTTTTCCTTATTGGTAACATTATTTCCTGCAGGTATGACAGGACAAAGGAAATGCAGGTTGATGCTGCAATGAGCATTCTGGCATCTCTATATAATGAGGATGGAATTTTAAAAGTTTATAGCGACGTGCTACAGCAAGAGAAAACAAGAAAAAATTCAATTATGTCAGCATTTAATGGTGGAGCAAGTTCTAGTAAAGGAATCGCAAGTGATCAAATTAAAGCTTATGATAAGGTAATATATTTTTCTCTATTCGTTAGTTTCATTGTTAAATTTCTTTAGTAACCATTTATTTAAACAGGCTGCTATTCTTTTGTTCCTTCTATACCCATTGCTTCAGTTTCTACAAATATGGATGTTGATACATGTTCGGGAAGTATCACTGTAACAGGTTTGAAGCAGCTGGAAATAGACAATGATGTTTGCGAAAAGTGCCTCAAGAATTGTCCTCAGTTAGAAGGTGGTAGCATGATTGCAAATTCTATAATGACTAATACAGGTGGTCAGTCTTTCATGGCGGCAACAAATAAAAATTGTGTGTTTCTGTCAATATCGATTGCGAATCCTTTACAGGCTGGACCGATTATTGAAAATGTCATGGCTTCAATTCCAAAAATTTCTTGAGGATGTTTGATATAACTTGAGATCTGATAGTAACTGAATCACTTTTTGAACTTTGAAATGTGAAACTTTTTCAACTTGAAATGTGAAGTTGTTGATCTTCAATATGAAGGATTTTAACTCTCGAATTTAAGCTGTATTAAAAAATTAAGTTGTATTATAATGTTATTGTATATTGTGGTGGCGGCGCCTCCGGAGCGCCACTTGAAATTTAACACTGAAAAAATACTCAAAACCACTTAAAAAAAGACATGAAAAAAACTAAGGAGATAATCTTAAGGAATTTGTAGGTGGTGTAGGTTACGAAAATAAGAACTCTGAGAAAGCAAGTAATTGTGGAGATGTGAAAGTACTTAAATGTGGACGATGTAGACCATCAACAAGTAAACGTGACCCACATAGACCATCATTAGCACGGCATCGGAACGTAGTTCAACGTATAGATTTAAGGAACTTGGAGGGTATTGCTCCTCCACAGATGAGGGAAAACCATGGCCAGTGCTTAGACATCTCTCAAGATATTATTGCTTCTACTGATATATTCTATGTCGTAAGACGTTGTGAATCAAGTAAATAGCTAGTTGTGTACATAGTCTAAAATATGAGTTATGATTATTTGGTTCAATGTTCAATGAAGCAGGGAATCCAGAGTGTTCTATGTCCAAGCAAGACCATATTGCCTACTTTACTGAAACTGTATCTGATTCAACGTGTTGGGTATACTTTTGTTGTTATCTCTTGGTTTTTGTTTTGTATATTTCGTGTAGTAATACATCAAATATCTATGTTGCAGGGTTTAGATGATATCGAGGCAGTTTATAAGAGAAAGGTAGAAGAGCTTCAAATAGCTCTTCTTGAATGTGCAGCAGAGTATGAGGTTAAGGTTAGCAGCCTCTTAAATGCATATGGTGATGGATATATTTAGTGCATAACTAACTAAGCCTCTGCCTGTCTTTTGTCAAAGCAGATGATTGAAATGGAAATGAAATTGTTACAACTGAAATTCAAAAACCAACTCTTGGAACATGATCCTGGAGACACAAAACGTAATGATTGCAACAAAGTTTTGAGCCAGGCACTTCGGCTTTGAATTTGTAGGCATTTTTTTTTTTTTTTTAATTTATAAGTAAGAAAATTGTTTGGGCTTCAGTGTCGTGGCATAGTAGAATGGCCAGAGCTATTTATATGGTATGTTTGTGCAGATACACCGATTCTTAATTCCAAGTTCTTGGCCATAGAGCATGTAAGGAATGTAAGGACGTCTAAATATAGTAGAGCAAACAAGACCACAATCATTTCTAAAATGTCGCATATGCGCACAGTGCTGGCTAAATTGAAATTCTTTCTCTTTCAATTGGAGAAGCTCATACAGATCCTTTAATGTACTAGATTGTTCTATCAAATGAATGGTGTCGTGTAGTTACTATCATTATCTTCATTTGATCGTATCTAATGTCTATTTTTTCCACTTACATGCCATTATCTTATTGGGTCTAGAACAACCATTTTCTTTATCATTTCTACAACTACGCCCAAGTTTATGTTGCATCGCTATGTGTGTGAGAAATAGTGGAATCACAATATTTTGTGCATAATTGTCCACAGCAACAAAAATACTATTTGATGTATTGCATGTGAAGTCCACATCAACAAAAATATGACAATAATAAAGTGTATGTTTTTCTTAATTTGTCAAAATTTGGGTCTGGCAATTTCTTGTGAAGTACCAAAGGCCATATCAACAAAATATTGCAACAATAAAATGCAATCTTATTCTTTCTTTGATGCTATTCAATTTCAAAGCAGAACCTTTTTGATTTGGATCTATCCTGCGATGCTCCCAAATATACAAAGTAAATAGGGAAGAGAAATGTTTGCGGCGGCCTTGGCCGCTGCGATAAATTTCTTGTAATGTATAACCATACCTTTGTGTTTTATTCATGACAAATTTACGTATAACAAACCCAACTTGGATATCATCATTAAAGCAAAAACATCAAGATAGCATTTGCCTTGTAACGTATGAAATTGAAGAATTCTGGCACAATAGAGTTCAAGGATACAAACACAATAGAGGAAAAACTTGTCCTTCAGATTCCTAGTTTTGGTGGATATAATATAATCTAACTTACAGAGCTAAACAACATCCTACTTTAACGACATAATGCTATGGAAACTTAGGAAATGTCTTCCGTACTCCAGGCTTAAGTTCTGAAGTGCTAGATATTTACATATTGCATGCCATGCGAATGCAGCACCACCTGCAAAGAACATAAGAGGGGACTCATTGTTGTAATTATCTAGACAATAACTTCAATTATTACTTGAGATGCAATGAAAAATAGAGAACAAATTTTCGACCAAATAGATACTACTCCAGTTCACAGTATCGGTCATACTTGGTGAACCTCATCTCTCTACGCTTGTGCTCGTGCATTTTTGCCATTTACCAATATGGTAATACACTCGCTGAACAAACTATAACCTTATACCGGCATGGTAGAGATTGAGGAGAGAGAGAAGAGCAAACCTAGGTTATAGTTCCAACTTACCCTTTAAGAAATAAGCAATCATGATTCAAGAAAAAAAAATGTATGCCCGTCTAGATTCCTAAACAAAAAGAAAAAGACCTCACAAAAAACACAAAATACATAACCAAATACAAGCTAGTAAAATGGAGAAGACCTTAGGACTGGATCCCAATTCTACTTTAGTCCCGACACCCAAAATTGTTTAATCATCCAGACTGTTACATTCTAGGATCGTAATAATTTGTTTGTTGGATTACTAGTGAATTTATACTATTCTTGTTGTTGATTAAGGCTAAAGATTGCTCTAATCTTATCCATTGCTAATGCTCTATAACCTATTCTTTCGTTCAGAACTAGTGTACACCAGTGCCAGCTCATACTCCTTATATGTATGACCAATCTTAGAAATGAAGATCAAGAGTGACAGGCATGACAAATGGAAATAGCTAAGGACTTCATTAAGTATCATTTGGACCACATTATCTACACTGACCTGTAAATCCAACATGACTTCATTGAAAACTTGGAAAATAAAATGAATATCTTTTGATTTTCCCACACAGGTCATGAGATATCTCCTCTTCAGAATTGCATCTCACATGTTACAATAATTATTGCAGTGTCATATAAATGAGGCATTGTCTGAGATGGAATTTGCATAAAGGAAATTATAAAGTGTTTCATCAATGAACTTGGGTAGAAGCCTTTGTAATCCAACATTGTTTTTAAATTACTCCTTAATATCACCATCTCATCTTTTTGCTATTTTTAGCTGAGTGGATTCTTCTTGCACTATGAAGTTGTGTCTTATTCACTCGGATACCCATTTCTATGTGGGCTTGTTAATCATCACCATTGCTTGAAATTCGTTACAATTTACATGGTCAATCTGGATAGTCACTAAAATACATGTTCTGCCCCTGGGTACCATTATAGCCCAATAGTAATTCCACATCTAGGATCTAAAATAGTTTCTTGGTAATAAAGAATATGAGATACTTTGGTACGATCTGATTCCTGACTAACTATGTTGAGTCTTTTGGTACACCTTCACCACATTCTATGTGGCACATTTACTTCCATATGTGCTTCAATTTTACAACTTTCTACACGCACTTCTGCACAAAGATTTGAGGACCTCACAAATAATTCAAACAACTTTCTACATGCACTTTAGCACCTGCAGACTCCTATATGAAGTTGAATTCAGGAGGCTTTAGGGCTTAGAACAAATTTCTTTCTTCACCTCCACGGTTATTCTTGTTACTTGTTTTCATAAATCATGCTACAATGGAACATCCAAGTTATTCAATCTAAAGATACGTTCCATTGCAGTTCTACCTTCATGAAAGCCACCATGTACTCTGCAAGCTGCGATCCACAAAAGAGGCCTAGGATCCAATAGCAAGCTACTTATCCAATCTCGTGCTTCAAACAACCTCGTTCAAGGGGGTCTGCAATCATATAAGCAGAATGTCCATCATTGGTACAATCCCATGGACCTCAACCATATCTAGAAAGTGATGATAACCACGACCACAGGAATGAGAACTTTGAAGCCAAGATGATGGTAAAAAACAATAAGCCAAGGCTGAGGAAAGATGGAGAAGTAAAGGCAATATCGAGGTTGAAGCCAAAGGAAGTGTATGTGGTTCGAACTCCAAACGCATCACACCACCTTGAGAAAACCCATCTAACCTTGAAAACAAAAACAAACTGAGAAAAGGAGTGTAAAATCCCAAACAATGCTTAGAAGAGATATCTACAAGGGTCAACGATCAAAGAAATTTATATGCTAGTTGCCTTAGAAATGCCACATGCAATACAAAATTTACCATATCGTAAAATGGAGAAAATTTTTGACAAGCTAGGTCAAGAAGGGCACGACCACACGAGATTGTCTAAAGATTAGTCCAACACCTACTAGTATGAGAAGGGATAGCGCCTATATAGAAATCGGGTAGAAATGAGGGAACCTGTCAAATGGATACCAGATAACCTGGGACCTAGTCGAGAAAACCAAAGTAGTGGCCAAGCCATGTTGCAATGTCCTTTGAAGGTATCCAAACAAGCTTATAGTAACATTTTGCAACCTTCAAACAAGATGAACCTCAAAAATAAAGATGTCCATAGTTGCTTCTGCTGCTGCTGACAATGTGAATCCCAAAACTAAAACAATATATAGACAAAACCTTGGAAATTAAAACACCCATCCTAACCCCGATAAATCCTTAACAAAAGACCAAAATAGGTCCCTCAGCATGCTTTTCTTTTAAATTTGATTATTACACTACAGTGAAGAATTTGTCGACGCACGTTGACTATGTTATTGTCTATATGTGTGTATGTACAGTAAAAAAACAAATTTGTGATAACTTTATGATGTACTAGAAAAGGGCCCGGCCTGACGGCCGGGCCCTTTTCTTTTGCTTCTTTCCTCGGCTCGGCCGGCCTCCCTCTCTCCTCTCTCTTTTCTCTCTCCTATCTCGTCCCTCTCTCCTCTCTGCTCTCTCCTCTCTCTTCCCTCATCTCCTCTCTCCTCCCTCCTCTCTTTCTCTCTTCTCTCTGTCCCCTCTCCTTGTGTCTCTCTCCTCTCTTTTCTTTCCCCTCTCTTCCGGGGCCTCGCCTCGGTTTGGGTCCACCTATGTGACTTTTTTTTTGCACCCTTCCTCGGCTCGGCCCCTTCGGGGCCTCGCCTCGGTTTGGACATCCTTGGGACTATTCCTCGGCTCGGCCTCGGCCTTCGGCCGAGGCCTCGCCTCGGTTTGGGCCCACCCATATAGTCCTAGTGCTAATTCCAAAGTGTCACACATCACATATTGAGGAGCTTAGTTACATTTACTACCAATTTCAAAGTATCATCCATTCCAAAGTCTCCCCACACCTATTACTACTTTTAAATTATATCACCTATTAGGAGCTTACTACGTCTACTATGAATTCCAAAGTACAACCCCTATATATTCAAGAAACTTCCCATGTTACTAAGCATCTATTGCTCAACCACCCATGAGCAGCATACTCACACATAGAACTATGAGGACCAATACCACATCTACACCCATGAGGACTTTCACGACGTTTGTTACTTGGCATCCATGCAAGAGGAGTTTACTCACGTCTATTACTAATTGTAAAGTATTATCCATGGAGAGCTTACTCACACCTATGCTATTAATTCCAATTACAACCTCTATATGTCCAAAGCATCATACATAAGGAGCATACTCACATATCCATGAGGACCCATACGACATCTATCTATTTTGTGATACCCATGCATGAGGAGTTTACTCACATCTGCTACCATATACATGCCCTACTAAAGTATCACCTATGAGGATGTTACTCACACTTACTATCATGGGTAGCATATTCACACATACACACATGAGGACACATACCTGAACTACACCCATGAGGCCACATCTACTACCTCTATACTAAGGTGCTTTACTGTGCATTTATGAGCATCTAAAACATTCTAGAACATTATATTTTGAGTGTTTGCAAAGTCTCCAAAAACTTGTTATTTTTAGATTGAGGTGCTTGCCCATGAGCACCTGGAATATTCTAGAACATTCTAGAAGATTCTATTTTGAGTGGTTGCAAAGTTTCAAAAAACTTTCTTTTTTAGATCGAGGTGCTTTTGTAAGCACACGGAACATTGTAGAACATTCTATTATGAGTTCTTGTAAACTTATAGAGAACTTTCTATTTTTAGACTATGGTACTTTCTATTTTTAGACTGAGGTGCTTATCCGTGAGCATCCGAAACATTCCATAACATTCTAACTTGAGCATTTGCAAAGTTTCAAAAAACTTCTATTTTTAGACATTCTAGAAGGTTCTAGAAGATTCTAGGATATTCAAGAACATTCTAGGACATTCTAGAAGCTTCTAGAGCCATCTAGAACATTCTAGAACATCCTAGACCATCCCAGAACATTCTATTATGAGTTCCTACAAACTTTTAGTTAACTTTCTATTTTTAGACTATGGTACTTTCTATTTTTAGACTGAGCTGCTTATCCGTGAGCATCTGAAACATTCCATAACATTCTATCTTGAGCATTTGCAAAGTTTTAAAAAACTTCTATTTTTAGACATTCTAGAAGGTTCTAGTCTAGAATATTCCTAGAAGCTTCTAGAGCCATCTAGAACATTCTAGAACATCCTAGACCATCCCAGAACATTCTATTATGAGTTTCTACAAACCTTTAGTTAACTTTCTATTTTTAGACTATGGTACTTTCTATTTTTAGACTCAGGTGCTTATCCCCAGCATCTGGAACATTTCAGAAGATTCTATTTTGAGCATTTGCAAAGTTTCAAAAAACTTCTATTTTTAGACATTCTAGAAGATTCTAGAAGATTCTAGGACATTCTAGAAGATTCTAGGACATTCTAGAAGCTTCTAGAGCATCTAGAACACTCCAGAACATCCTAGGCCATCCTTGAATTATTTGGCCCTCACCCTTAACTATGTGTGAGCTTCCATTTTTTATAAGAAACCAATGCTTGGTCTAGTGGTAAGGGTGGGGGGTTTGGGGGGCAATGTCCAGGGTTCGAGTCTGCGGTAAACCAAAAAAATTTTGTCCACCAAACTTGGGAGCTTTTGAGAGGCCAAGGCCCACGGACGACCGAGATCGCGCCACGTGGCGCCTCCTTTACCGTCGATGGGGGTGGACTTACTCACTCACATACATACATACTCACGGACGCTATTCTTTTATTAGATTAGATGTGTGTCTGAGCTCTCCAGATCCCAATGTTTATGACCTCTTATTTTTTACCAAGGATCTTTAGTCAGCTGATGACTTTTTTCACCTTTTCCAAAAAAAAATTCTCCTTGACTAGTTGCAGTACCACTGCAAATTGCAAACCACTATGTACTCCTTTGGATGTGTTACCAAATTGTATCAAGGCATTGATTCTACCTGAGAAATGCTCCAGCCAAACCTGTAGAAGATAGAAAAGCATTGTATTATGTTAAAGCTCTTGTTGATACAGATCTTAGGCAACAATTACAGCCTTGAAAGACCTTTACAGAGTGTTGGAAGTATTGTCTGATTCTTGTACAATTCAAGGTCTTGACAGTATCTATTATCAAGGACAAGATTAGATGATTGTCTGGCATTCAAGATTACTTTTCACAGTTGAAGATTCTAAAACATGACTTGGTTAGAGGGAGGTACAATCACAGATATGATTCGATTCTAATGGTGTTACGAGGGATCGGAGACAAGTACTAGAATATTATTGGATCTTCCTAAGAATGCAAGGATTCACAGATTGACATTTACTGAAGTTTAGAATGTATTAATCCAAGAGAAATTAGAATGTAATAGAAGTGTGGAGAGCAGAGGTTCATCTTGCTCAATTTAATGTAAATATGACTCAAACAAAACAATGGCAAACAGAAGCAAGATGACAGACCAAAGAGGGATAAACCATAAGCGACTTCTTGGTCCTGTTGGCAAAAAGGTCACTACAGGAATCAATGTCCAGAGCTTTAATTGTGCAATTTTTGGTGTGGCAGTCTTATTTACTAATGAGTATCTTGTATATGCTGCTTCTCAGAATCATAGTCTTGTCTCCGCTATGAGTTTTATGCCACCTGCCATTTAACTGGAACTTCCAAGTATCTTTCCAATTCTAAGGAGAATCATTCTGTTAATTGATATGGATAACGTCAATGTTTGCCAGCCACAAGCTAAAGTAATAGCAGCTTGAAAGCTATGTCGAAATTCTTTGCAGACTGTCTTTATATAAATGTCAGTGCCAATAATTTCCCTATATAACAGACTCATTAGAATATTAGGAATCCTTATGCCAAATAGCATAGTATACAATGTAGTATCAGACTCGTGTAACTGTAATTTTTGTTCTTGCTTGTACACCCACTGTTTCATCCTTTGGTGATGGAAGAATAGATAACTCAGCAAATGTCCCTCCAATAATGCCTTTTGCAAGACGTCCAGAATTGACTACTATGGAGTGGACTAGGTCCACAATTTGTTCCTGATTAGTGTCTGTATCTTTACATACACTTGGATCACCCTTCTTGCCCATAGAACTTCCAAATGAAGAGGATAAAACCTGTCATCAATGATGCAGTCAGAATCATGATGTGACACTTTAATAGCAGAGTTCATAACAATTCCACATTACTTCCACATTGAAGTGAGAAAAGTCATTATTGAAACTAGCCAAGTAGAGTGCATATTGGAGGTTACCTTAGCAAAGGGAATGAGGTCCGATGGAAGAAATATGATATCAGGGGTACATGGTAAATCTAATGCCTTGGGCTCAATAGAAAGATCCAGTTGTAATCCAGGGGCTCCTGGGAACGAAGGGTAGAAACTGCAAGGAGAAACCAAACATAAGTCAAGTATAACAAATAACAAATCGTTATGCAATTGCAATCCCCTTATCAACCTGCTCAAAGAACTTTACTGCATGATCCACATGAAGATTCAAGGATGAAACAAAGGAAATTACAGGAAAGACAATATTTACCTGCGCTGGCCAACAATATGAGCAGCAAGTCTCATCATTCGATCGCTTGAACTGCTAGAAACTCTCGAGGCTTCCTCACTGCTTAGGTGTCTAAGAACATCTGTTGTACAACAAGCCATTGTCACCTGAACAGATAAAAACCCTCCGTGAAGATATTAAAACTGAGGCAGAATGCACAATAAAAATATGGAACAATATATTTTTGTATTATAAGACTGCCCAGATGCACCTAGGGTAGAATACTAAGTCACACACAATGAAACAGTACCACACATCATTATGCCCCTAAAATTTAGTTTCTACAGACAAATGTTCTGCTTAATTTTGCTTGTAATTCCGTGTTCCATCCTAAGTTTTTCATTCTTTGACTGCCAGCATATCTGAAGTTCCAATAATGCACCAAGAGGCTCCTATTTAAGGACCAAATTCTATTGTCATTAACCCTTCTCAGTGGTCAGTCTCATTTGGTTTGCACCCAAATGCTTTAAGAAATATTTCTTTAGTTTTTACTTTTTATAGGGTGGATAATTGAGCACATCTTACTGGTCACACGAATCATGAATTTATGATCAAAACATACCTGCTCGTCAATATAAAGAACTCCTGGGTTTGTGAGAAGGGTTATCTGAGCATGTCAGTACAGAAAATTAAGAAACAACTCTCTGGTGGATTTTTTAACAGCTTCTATTAACATAGATACCTGTTTGCCTGGATCCCGAAAGATACTACTCTCAAATGGAGGCTGCAAAAACCGAAAATTGTTCCATTCATAGTTGCTTCCAGTAATGACTTCTCAATAGACAAATTTGATAAGAGATGCACAAATGCACCTGAGGAAACACTCTTTCATGAAAGATATCACGACATGACGGCACTAGCACAACACGTGCACTATCACCCATTTCTTCACAGTATTCTTCAACCTGTAAAAAATCCATGTCATGCACCCATGTTCCATGCATTACAATGACGGATGGGTAAAGCAGTATTTTGCAGCACACCCGATTTATGATTTCATCTTGAAATAAGTGTGTAAAGAGTTTGTCAATAATGCCTTGCTTTATATGTGGATGTTCTGCATCAATAAAAGGGCCCATCTGAAATAACAAATACAGGAACCATTAGATGGACAAAATTTGCAAATAAAGATAAAACAGTGGTGATTGCATACCAGAAGCAGAATATTAGGCCTTTTCTTTCTTGCAAATGAAAGCAGTTCCGTCATAGGCTCAAACGCTAAGTTGTCACTTGTTGTAAAAGGCCCTGCTGCAGCCAGCTTCTCAGACAAGAACACAACAATGTCAAGGTAAGAAAGCACAATGATTGCAACAGGAAGTAAATGACTTTAGTCATGGTGCTGTATAACAATAACCATGTTAAATGGCTAGCATGAGGTGGTGTATTCCCCCTGTATCCCGAGTAAACTTTTATCTAAAGTTGCATCCATCATAACCCAATCACATCTGTTCGTAGAATTTATATGTGCATATTTGATACCTATTGCCTTGAGTTTCATTGTCTTGGACTTTCCTAGAGGTAAACATACAGATCATGAATGCTTGAAAAGGAAGATAATTATCATACAATACAAATGGGCTGTGATGTATCTTCTTGGAGTGGAAGCTTCTGCATTTGAAGTCGCTTTGCTGATGGACCATTGGTCTCCAAGTAAGTATGATACAAGGGGAGTGGGATTGAATCAATTATTCGTGAGGCAATCAAGCAATGCCCACTTGGATTATGACCTTCAACTGCAACAACCTGCAGACCAAAGTGATATAACATGTATCATCGTCAGAATTTCACATTCATACCTGACTTAAAAAAAAAAAGTCTTTGCATATAGAGCACGGAACTAAGTAACTTGCCTGACCAGGAAAAAGCGAGAACTCTGATAATTTGTGCAAATCAAGACGCACTCTATGTCCTCCTGAATGCTCTACACTGGTTTGAAATTATTCAATTATTTGTAAGTTTATATGCATATCTGTACTAAGGTTAAATAAGACCATTATGTTTACCTTCCTTCAAGCAGAACGGACTTATCATTTAAATGGCCCTCGGCATCACAACAAATCCTGCCAAGTACAACTACTTGTTCCTGCAACATGACAACACATATTCTGAGTTTAGCAACTTCTTAAAAAGAGTCAACAAAATAAATTGGTCAGCAGCCGAAACCTGGGATGCATAAGCAGCATGATGGAAAACACTTTGATTGTTTTGCTCAGAAATAACTTTTGAAAATCTTTGTATTCGCCTTTCAAGCTCTTTAAACTGAAAACCAAATATCAAAAACTACTATTCGAGTTCACTGATAATTGTTAATCGATAAGGCTGAGTTTATAAAAGTGTACCCTGTTCTCAACCCTGTCGCACATGTATCTGCAACCAGGCTTAAGTCCAGATCCTAATATCTCAATTTCACATTTTCTGATTGGTTTCAATCTGTGTAATATCAAATCTCCATCTGGATTTGAATCTTCTACATCCTCTTGAAGATGCTCGTTGAAGATAAACTGAGTTGTACATCTGGCAGTCCTTTGACTGAATGGCGTGATGGGACTCTTTTCAGGCATTTGTCTTCCAGTATCAGACGAGATCTTTTTTGTACCAGATGCAGGTGTGCTATTATCGACCTTATAAAGGCTAACACGTTTGCTAGTAGGGGTCTTTTGCAGTGTTTCGTGTGTTTCCCACTCCATTTCTTCACCATCAAGCAGTCTATATATAAACCAGACGACTTATGACAGATAAAATAAAAGATCCATGCTTCGAATACCAACATGTTTGGTAAAACTTACGTGTCGAATTCATCCTTTGTATAGAAATGAAGGCCAGTTTGTTGTTTGCGGAATGCTTCCCTTTGTTGAGTTTGCAAAAAAATACGAAACTTATCGACCTGTGAAGCTAAAACGCGACCACCATCGAGCTGCCTGAAAACCCCTTCAACTACATTATCAGCATAAGCAAAGTCCTATTCAGCTGTACATAAATACAAACTGCTATCAAGGAAATAAGATCTTCACTCACGCATTCAGGTAGAAAATCTCCCAATTTTCTACTAGCTGTGAAGGAGTGAGACCAAGTGTCGAGCACAGCGAAAGACCTTCAAAAATGACATAAACAGTCAGACCCAGATACAATGAAGTCGATAAATCAAGGCCCAAGTCGAAAAAATAAATACTTGATTCGGGATACCATTGCTGGAAGCCAAAACCAGAAATGGATTCAAACATAACGGTCCAAAAACTTACATTGTTGGGCAGTATTTGTATCGTCGAAGGCGAATCCATTCTCTAAGAAAGTGTTGACGAGCTCCGCCTCCATTCGTTGATCCGCTTGTGCTCCAGAGAAGAGGAAGAGCTTGGCGGGAAACCGTATTAATATACGTATGTATATGATTCATTTGTCCAATTTTGCAAGATGGTCTACTGGGACGCTAAGAAGCCAATGTGATGCTTTGGTTTTTTGACGGAATATTCCTATAATATTCGATTTAAACTTACCTAAACCTGTGGCATTTTTGGGTTGCCCCCTCGTTCATGTGGATTTGTGGCATATTTCAAGTATATGCTAGTATATGCCTGAAATATGCCAATAACCGCTCCAAACCCATTATTGGCTGTAAACTGGTCGTTTCCGTTGTTGGGCAGCCACTCTTGAAACTGGCTAACCGGAGAGGCCTCCTCTGGGCAACTAGGGTTCTGGCTGGAGTTTTATACCGTGTTTTGCCGTTCATGCTAATACTAGCAAATCAGAAATCCATATTTCTACAAGGAGTTCCTGTTTCGGCAAACCAACTAGCACCTTCGATTTGACTTGAAAAGGATGCAATGCCTTTTTGAAAGCCTTTGCGATTCATTCTTCAGTACATGTTGCTAGAACAAAAGGGAAAAGATTCGATTTGGTCTAATATTGTGTTGAGATGAAGAATAACAACTGAGAAAATGGTATCCAAGGCAAGCAAGGTTATCTTACTCATTTTGAGGTTTTCAATGTTGGTGCTTTAATATTAGGTCAATCAATCTGCATATGTTTAATCATTACTCATCTGTTCTAGCTTCTGCTTATCGGGTTGTTCATGTTCAAATTGGTTGGCTTGAAACACAGGAATTGTGGTGGTTCCCATGCAGATGACTTCTTGCATTCATACTTGTCTCCTGGCATATGGTTTATAGCTCTTCTCAATCACCACATGTTAATGCTGGAGTGCAAGTAGCTTAGGTGGCATTTGCATCAGCTCAACCGATATGAGAAGAAGCATTTGGAGGATCACTAGGGCAAAGACAAACAATGCTAGTCGAGTCCCGCAAATTATGCATTTCTTATTGCATATTCTGTTTTTGTATGCTCCATCTATAGATATGTACTTTCGTATGTTCTTCCATTGATGGTCTAGATTAGGATGTATAAGTTCTTAAACAACAGGACGAAGCTTGAAGGCTAAGGTGACGAGGATGGGCCTCTTCCTTGATGGACTCTCAGGGTACCAGGGTGCAATGCCCTCTTCATTTGGTTGAGGGCATTTGTAAAGAAGTTTATCATTCATTTTGATCACTATTTTGTGAAGATGTTTCATAAGAATATACCCCTGGCAAATCCAAGTTTTAGTATACCTGGTTTTTTAAATCCTAAACATGTCAGTGCTGGCGTCCTTATTAAACATTTAGTGCGCTAGCTTCTATGAAAGTTTTTATGGATTACAATTGGGTTAAAAAATTTCATGTGTGCATGACATTAACTGAACAAGATTTGTTAAGCAAGGAAGTCCAAGTTGCTATATCAGATAAAGGCAAAATAATCTTCAACAAGACTTCTATTGCGACTGTCTGTCCAGCTTTTCCAATGTCAGTTGTGGAGTTGTAATATTCCAAGGTTCTTGTAATTTGGTAGTACTCTGGACTCATAAAGGCAAGTAATGGGCTTTATTGACCATGGTGACATCAAAATGAAGTTATAGCTATTACAAGGGATAACATCCTCTAGCATCATAGAAGACAGAGTTTGAAATGCTTCGTATCCATAGCTATGTTGTGCACATATATGCCAATGAGAGAGTTCCAAGAGAGCAGATAGAATGTTCTAGCACTTTGTTTAACACTTCTACGGCATCTGGGATACTTTGATACCTTCAAAAGAAAGGAAGGAAGGAAGGAAGGAAGTATATTTTAACGTCCACAGAGGCCAACTGGCCTATGAGACGGTCACAATACAATATATCAGATAGTATCCAAACACAAAAGAAAACCACAAAAGCCCTATACAATGTGTCTTTACCACTGGGACGAAAAAACCCCTATGTGGGAGAAAAAACCCTTGTAGTAGGCGTTCAAATTCCCTATCTGGGCGCTCAAATTCCCTGTGATGTGAGCGACTCTCTGACGGTGGAGACTTGCAGAATGTAGGACGCAAGACGCGCAACCATTGGCGAAGCCAGCAATTGATGAATTACTATCTCAGAGCATCTGAGATCGGCATGAGCTGCTCGGATGTGTGCATATGCTGGACACTCCTGTAGAGCATGGTGTTCATCTTCTACTATCTGCATGTGGCAACACTGGCATAGTCTCTCATGCCGAGGGATTCTTTGCCCTCCATCCGTACCCTAGCGGCATGTCTCAATTCTGAGATGGTGGGACCCTGTCCTCATTGCAGCTATGGCTCTCCGTTTCTTGGTAGAGATGTGTGCCTTCAAATATCGGTGTGCGCCATGTTCCAGCGACGGATTAACCTGCATGTGGTAGTGTTATGTTTTGGGCTTCGCAAGACTGAGCACATCCCACAGAGAGGCAGCAAAGCGCTCATTCAAATGCAGCTCCTGTTTCCCGATATCCGGCATAGCCATAATTTGTTGATAGTCTATGGACCATCTTGCGAACCACCCCTTACAATGCTCCTGCCACACTCTCTTCAGTCGTTGTAGCCCTTGTGCCAATAACAGAGCCCGGGGGGGAGACGTTGTGCATCCATTCTGTCAACCTTATGGAAATACGCAAGGTGCCTGCGCATAGCAGAATGCTGCAGGGGCCAAAAACCCGTCTCATACAGCAAAATCGGATAAGGCACCGTGTCCTTGACGCCTAGGCTGTATGTCAAGAAGGCCTTCTCTACCCTCTCTAGCTTATCCCAGGTGTTCTTACTAATCGCTGGACCCCAAAGCAATACTGGTTCAACGAGTGCTCTGAACAAGTGTGCTTTGCATGCCCAATCGCAGAGATCTATTCTGTAACAGTTATTCTGCATTGCATATAGGGCTTTCCATCCCGCGCTGACCCTTCTTTCTACACAGTCATCCCATAGCATGTTAGCAGAAAAATTGATTCCCAGATACTTAAAGGTCCTTACAACATCCATCCTTTGTCCTCTGTAATAGAAGTCTGGGATATCAAAGAAGTCTGGGATATCAAAGAAGTGTGTGTATCCTGGTTGCATAGTTTCCCACACATTGAAAAAGGAAGCTAAATAGCAACAGAAAAGAAAAGGCTATATGACACAAAATAGCTGGTATGATGAGGATTTGCAACAACAATTAAAGCAGGCTTTGCTTTATAGCTGCTAAAGCAACTGGAATAAAAATGCTTGAAACACAGAAATTGTAGTGGTTCCCGTATGCATGCAGATGACTTCTTGCATTCATACTTGTCTCTTGGCATATGGTTTATAGCTCTTCTCAATCACCACATGTTAATGCTTGGGTGCAAGTAGCTTAGGTGGCATTTGCAACAGCTCAACCGATATGAGAAGCAGCATTTGGAGGATCACTAGAGCAAAGACAAACAATGCGAGCTGAGTCTTGCAAATGATGCATTTATTATTATGTTGCATTTATAGGCATGTACTTTCGTATGTTCTTCTATTGATGGTTTATATTAGGATGTACAGATTCTTAAACAAGAGGATGAAGCTTGAAGGCTAAGGTGACGAGGATGGCCTCTTCCTTGATGAACTCTCAGGGTACTAGGATGCAATGCCCTCTTCATTTGGTTGAGGGCGTTTGTAAGGAAGTTTATCATTCATTTTGATCACTATTTCTTGAAGATGTTTATAAGAATATGCCCCTGGCAAGTCCAAGTTTTAGCGTACCTTAACATGCCAGTGCTGGCGTGCTTATTAAATATTTAGTCTCTTTGGATGCGCTAGCTTCTACAAAAGTTTTTATGGATTACAATTGGGTTAAACATTTTCATGTGTACATGACATTACTAACTGAACAAGATTTGTTAAGCAAGGAAGTCCAAGTTGCTATATTAGGTAAAGGCAAAATAATCTTCAGCAAGACCTCTACTACAATTGTCCGTCCAGCTTTTCCACTGTCAGTTGTGATGTTGTAATATTCCAAGGTTCTTGTAATTTGGTACTCTGGACTCATAAAGACAAGTGGTAGGCTTTATTGACCATGGTAGAATGACAGCAAAATGAAGTTATAGATATTACAAGGCATAAATCGTCTATGATCATAGAGGACAGAGTTTGAAATGCTTCTTATCCATAGCTATGTTGTGCACATACGCCAATGAGAGAGTTCTAAGAGAGCAGAGAGAATGTTGTGGCATTTTGCTGAACACTTCTATAGCATCTGGAATACTTCGACACCTTCCAAAGTAAAGCAGTGTGCATATCCTGATTACATAGTTTTCTACACATTGAAAAGGGAAGCTAAATAGCAGCAAAAAAGGAAAGGCTATATGACACAAAATAGCTGGTATGATGAGGAATTCCAACAACAATTAAAGCAGGATTTGCTTTCTAGCTACTAAAGCAACTGGAATAAAAATACATTGTAAACACAAATGCAGCCATCGCCCATGGATCCGACCTGCTCGAGGACGGCGGCCCACTCGCCCCAAGTAGTTTGAAAAACCAGGGAAGCCGTCCATATCCAATTATTTTTAAAATGGCATGACGCGCAAACCGGTCCCAATGCCAGCTACAAGGGAATCCGTTACCCTGCATGATCGGAGAAAAAGTATCCACTCCAAGAGGAGCTCAAACGTAAACTAGGCTCCAATTCCAAAAACTGCCCTGTTTCAGGTCGTAGATAAATGCAAGCAAACAAAGTTGTGTCTCGATTCATATGGAAAGCATGAGATTATGCCAAGACCAGCTGGATACGCTGATGTTGGACCCCCAACTCCAGCCCAACCGAACCCAAGCAACCACCAAACGAGGAAGGGATTTACAATTTTAGAAAAAACTACTCAAGAAAGGTTATGAATCCAGTAGAAGTGAGGATTGCAGACTGCTTGAATGCCTGAAAAGCTTGTGAAGTGATGCAGAATTAAGAGACATATGATCTAGTACTAAGTGGAAGCTAAAGAAACTGCATAGAGAAGAATGAGAAATCTAGCTAATGAGAATGGCTGACATAGAAAAACTCCGTACAACAACAAGATTTAGCTCAGAGGAAATGCCGCTGAGGAATGCAGGAAGACACAAAGCTCTTATGGGAGAAAGGGCCAAAGAAAGCTTGCGCTATAGCAGGCTTGTGCCAAAGAAAGCTTGGGTCCAAAAGGAGAGCTAGCGCCAAAACTGGTGTCCCTTTCCCTAGAATAATGGTTCTCTTCTATATAAGAACCATAGCAATTCCAATTCAAAAAGATACTCTGACATAAAAGAATCTATATGCAAAAGTCTGGTGCAAGAAAGCTGGCAGAACACTCTCAAATTTGCAATCCTGGCCAAGTAAAAAATTGGTCAATATCTTGGGCAGCAAGCAATTTTTTTGCAGATGAAGTTGTGGATGTTTTGTTTTTTGATTATTATTCTGACTGACATAGAGTTTGACAAATTTGCAAGTTACATCAGGTTTTTTTTACAAAAAACATGCAATAATGCCTTGTAAAATCATTTTTTTCCCTGACAGTCTATCACATGCATGAAAACAGCAAGCTACTTTTGCAAGTGCAATTTAGGATATGTCTTTTTTGATCACTGACACATTGTATTCCTTCTGACAGGCTTGGAAGTGATGTGCATCAAGTTGTTTCCATAAATAAAGTGCTAATAGACCTGCAGGGATCTATTTAGAATGGCTAAAAGTTAAGAACTAGCATAGTTTGAAGAATCAGAGATTTTTATGCTTTTTACTTTACATCTTTAGATGTTTTTTGATAAATGATGCTATAGTAAGTGTTGAACACGTGCAAAAAGGTGCTTTGTGCAAGGTAACCTCTGAACTTATCCTTAAACAACTAAAATGGTAGCTAGTGATGCTTATAATAACAACTCTAGCAATCTTTAATTCTCTTTTATATGGATTGACACTCTATTAGGCTTATATGCACTCAGACCTGTAGCAACAATGTTAAAGTGGCTCTCTTCTAATGATTCTCCTCTTAAAATTAAGAAATGCCTTAGTTAGATGCTTTTAAAATGCAAGTGCACTAGAAAACATCTCATCAAGCTCGAATTTTCATTTTCATGAACATTATATAGGTTTTGAAGATTATCCCAAGCTCTGATTGTCTTGGGCACAAGATCATTCACGCATAACAGTCAAATTTTCAGCTTCAAGATCTCAGGATTCTTGATGCAAGGAAGGTGTTACAATGCTTCAAATCATCAATCCTGCTAGTACCACAGATCAGCAGGTCGATGTTCATGCAAATGCCTTCGAATCTTACCCTGAGACAAAACCCCTTTTTTAAAATTTCCCCGTTTCAGATGCTTCTTGGCGAATCCATATCAATTCTTTGTCTTTTTGCTAGGGTTTGGGTTTCTCGGCATGATTTAAATAGTTTCGGGCCGTCAGGGCTATGATTAGCTTGTCTAATCTGCCAAAAAAAAATCGAACCTTGGCCTGAGCTTTCTAAGGTTCTTCAATTTTCGTGGGATATATCCCACATACTCAAACTGCAAAATATGCCCAAGGTATAAATAGATAAACACACGTGGATTTATAATTACATGTGCTATCTCCACGTGAGTATTGGCCCATTGCCACCCCACACACTCGGTGGTACCACATCGCGGAGGGGGATTGGCGGAAATGGATGACTAGGCTTTGAAGGGAGGGGAAGAGGGGGTAGATAGGATTTTTTTTTTTTTTTTTTTTTTTTTGCCATTGGCATGATTCCCAAGAAGTGGATTTTGAAGGTCAAAATGAGGTCTTTTTGCAAAGTTTCAAAGTCAACATGGCATGTTGTGTTCTTTTTGGAAAATGAGAACTTTAATATTTGGAGATAAAAAAATGGTCCAAGTTTGATGAGGTGGCAAAGGTAAAAGGTGATTGGGCATACAAGTGATGATATGGCAACTATAGAATGGTGATGTGGCAAGTGAAGTGGCAAACAAGATTTTCCCTAGTAAAAAACCCTTATGAGATGGAAATGAGATGGATGACACGTGTGGAGGTAAGGTGGATGACATGTGGTAGTGATGTGGCATCTCTTTTTGGTATGAAATGTGAAAATGGCACGTGCACTTCAAATCACTAACATTTTGTGATACTTATGCTTATTTTTTGTCGTTTCAAACTTTTGTAATGGCAAAAGAGTACTTTTCTCTCTCTAATTCCGTTTTTAGAGAGAGAACATGGTCTTTTGACCTTGAAGAAGCCAATTTTGATGGAAGTTCTTACATTTTTGAATGTATGATGAAGTGTGTGACTTTGGACTTGGGAGGTGGTAATGGCATATGAGATGAGGAAAATGAGATTTGTGGAGCGTGAAATCATGACAAAGGAACCTAGGGAAATGTAAATCATGCCAAAAAAACTGGGAATAAGCAAAGTACCATTATAGCTTGAGGGATCTTCCAAACTTTGACAAGGGGTCTTTAAACTCTAACTTCAAGTCTTCATGAGTGCAAAATTGATACAAAACTCTTCTTGTGATACATACATGATGTTCAATCGAGAGTCCTCACTTGGTTCTTCATACTTGATGTCTTGTAAAGGTCTTCAACGCAAGAAGTCTTCAAGATGCATGGTATGTTGGCTCATGCACACACAGGTCGAGTCAAATGTTAGATGTGAATATAATGCATGCACATGGCTCTCTTCCGGCAAAGCCTCATCTCACCAGAGCTCTATGAAACTAAGCAGTTTGACCTGCCGTATTGCATCCGTAGAGCTCAAAGCGCCACTGTAACGTGAAGCCTAATAAAACAGCAGCAGGTACGTTCTTTCGTATAGATAAGTGCTAAGATCAATTTTTTGTCACCAAATTCAGGATTTGCAGAATGTTGCTAAGTATTTGAAGCGGACGTCCGTATTTAGAGTCCGGGATGTGGTATTTCCGGACTTTCTTGGTGGTATTTCTGGACATCCGTTATCAGCCAGGTGGTATTTCCGGCCAGAAAAGGTGGTATTTCTGGCCAAAAGGGTGGTATTTCCGGCCAAAAAGTGGTATTTCTGGCCAAAAACCAAGCGTGAAACTGCGCGGCGGAGCTGAAATCTTTGGTCGGATCGTTCTTGCAGCTCCGTGGACGGCTTGAACTGCTTCAAAAGCCCTTCTAATCACTTTGTCTGTCCCTTTAACGTTAGTTTGATGAAGAGAGGAAGCGATTTGAGCCCAGATAGAGCCAGATTGATCCAAAAATGCCCCAAAACAGTTGATTCTGGGGTTGAAATTGTGAAGTTACAGTGGCTGATAACGGGTGGCCGGAAATACCACAAAAAAAAGTTCGAAATACCACATACCGGACTCTAAACACGGCGGTCCTGCAAAGCGGCTCAAGTCTAACCCAGTGTATGCCAGAATAATCCTGAAGCAAAGCCCACCCATCCCGCAACACTCCCGTGCATCTACATCCAAAGACCAATAATTCTGAAGAGGGGTCGAGAACATTGAGGTGCGACACACAGTTTGTACAATTAAGGTTTTGGTGAATCCGGCATTGAGCTGGGCTTAAAAAAAATGCAGACTTACCGTGATCCAGTAGCTTAGAGCGTCTGGCCCTAAACCCATGCCTGCATCTGTGAATCATTGCATAAAAAGGTAATTTCCGCTTGAATTTTCTTGCAATTTGGGGCCGCACTACATATCCAAGCTTTGTGATTAGCCGTGTTTCTGAAATACAGATTGAAAGGTACCGGAGAAAACCATTGAAGCGTCTGGCTCTGAAACCTTTTGGGATTTTGTAAAGCCCTGCGTAAATCAGGTAATTACTTTGTTATCTTCGGTTTTGAAGCTTGAATTCAGAATTTGATTTCGTCTATTTAGATTAGGTGGCCTGATTCAATCTCAATCTGCTTTCTGTGCTATACAATCCCCCCTTCTCCATCATCTCCAGATTCCCCTTTGGCTAACTTCTTGCCTCCACCTCCGCCCTTTTGAGGCCCGCCCTTTTGAGACGAATTAAATACAGAACCATCAAACCCTGTTCCTTGTGATAACCCCAAGGCCGTGTTTTCTGCAGGCCAAAAAGCTGGAATTGGCTTTACAGTCTTGATTAGCTTGCGTGTTCTTTGAGGCCTATGTTACTTGCAAGAGATAAACTAAAAAGGATTCCTTTTTCTGCATTCAATTTTGCCACATTGGGTCTCTGTTTTGTGCACTGTTTCTGATTGATTGTGGTTTATATCTTCACTATAAGTATGCGATAGCTGGAGTTAGCTATATGTCAGCCCAATCTACGAATTTTTCAATAAATTCATGCACTAAGAAGTCTTGCTTCTGGGAAAAAGCTGCTCTGTTAGCAAAATACAGATCTTTCAAAACCACGGTGGACTTTGCATGGCTGCTTGGTTTATTTGCAGAACTCCATCATATAGCTGCTCTGTGTGTAGTGATTCGGCTGTAATAATCCGGGCTCATCCATAACAGGCCCCCGCCTGCTTTTTATCTGCCTCATGCCAATGTGGCAGGGCCACGTGACAACCATCTGCCAGCTGCCCATTCTAGCAGCTTCCGCTGCTCAATTCGCTGCTAGGGGAGGGTGACCCTCCTCCGTCGGATAACCGTTATTGAACTTTTTAGCACCCATTACAATTTTCCTTATCTCCGCCTACCCGTGGACCTTCATTCGACCACTGCTTTCCCTTCGTCCGACGCCTGGGTAAGCTCCAAATGCAGCATCGATCCAAGAACACGGCTTTTAGAGAGGGGTGCTCAGCTTAATCTTCAAAACCAGTACTGTTACCTTCTTCCTTTGTTTATTTTTTAGCGATTTGAGCTGCTTCAGCCTAACAAAATAGACAATTTAGGCTTTTCCAATGCCCACTGCTATTAATTCTATACCCAGGCCGGTTGTTGCTACTGGCATCAAGAATGGAAAATAATGGGGAAGGCCTGAGCAAGGATTGCACCTACTCCAAGGATAACCAACATTGCTGATTCTCTTGAAGCAGGGAGCAAGAGGATGAGAATGAAAAATATCTAGTGTGACTGAGTAGATTCAACTTAATCAGGTAAGGCATACCTCCAAAGATACTTTGAATTTTTTGGATCATGGATGTTACAAGGACAATTGTTGCTGATGTTTAAGTTTTAGAAATCTGATAGAATTTCCTTTCTGTTTATTGCATCTTTTTGGCTTTCATCACATGCTAGTAAGATACTTCTACTGTTTTAGTGATTAAATTTCAAGAATAATAGGGCATGGATACCCATCTTCTCTTATGCTATAGAAAAGAAATATTATGTGCTCAGACGGGACTTGATTTTTAATTTTTATGATGAAGCTTTTATCATTTGAGACTTTAAATTGGCTTACAGGTCATGTTCCAGTTGTATAGCATGTTAATAGGATTCTTAGAAATAGATAAGGGCCAACGGTATATCCCTTTACATCTGTCTTTCCTTCACAAAGTACACCAAGAACAAACTTATTTGGCTTTGAAAGACGGTCCAAATTCTCGAACTTCAGTTTCTTCTCACCTCCTTCCCCATAAACAGCTCTTTTCACAGAATTCACAACATTCTTGACCTTGCATTCCTTTTCCCAGAACAATGGCTGTAGCGTTTTGCATACAATATCCCCAGGCACTCTTGCCACGTTTTTTATTCTAGGCCAATTCAGAAGATGTACCCTTAACACTAAAAACCAAAGAAGCACAGTTATCAACAGGGACTCTCAAAGCTGCAATGTCGTAAACTCTGGTAAACGCATCTTCATCGAGGAAGAAATTTTTGTGCCCAATGCTGGATTTGCAGACTGGCAAGATATGCTGTGGAATTATACTTGGAGACACCATGGTTTTTCCCATGTAGATCCGGTGAATCTTTTTGAACACCTACATGTGTCATGTGAAGTGGAAACGAGAAGAACCACTGAGCTAAACATTGTGCACAACATCCTGGTAATACTGTTGTTGGTGATGCCAACGGTGGTGGCTGTTTCATCTCCTATGATTTTGGTATGATGTGCAGGTAACAATTCCTTCTCTGATCCTCTTGTTGTTGGGTCAAGGATCTCTATTTCATCTAGGTTACATGGCTAATAAACGTTGATATCATTTTTCTCTGAACCGTGACTAAATTGAAAAATTCCATTCATGTACACCTGTTTCCTGCAGATCCAAACATCAGGGATGAACTTTTTGAAGCTTTTTATGGACTTTATGAAAAGGACCCTGATAAGGTTGGCTTATTTAATGAGTATCAAGAGTGTCAATAGATGCCAAATAGTATTCGATGCCAAATAGATTCACTTTCTGAAGCATCTTAGATTATAGCAGGACAGGATCTCATGAAAACAAGATTATGCATCTAATATGTATCGAAACAGGATTAACATTGGCATGAATGGGCAGTTTTGCTAATGGCTGGTTCACAATGTTGGCAAAGAGCTGCTAATTTTGCAGCGCAAGAAGGGGAATTATTACATTATTGGAGCAGTTTGTAAAGTGAATCAATAGGCACAAGAATTATCCCTGTTTTTTTTGTATAGTGAATGGAACAATTCTAATATGAGCTTTGGAACAATAGCAATTGCTATTGAGGGTTCAAACCCCTTTATTTAAAATGTTCTCCCTGTTATGACTTTTCTACAGAAAAATTGTTGTCGCAATTGTGATAAAAATTAATGTTACCTCAGCAAGTAAGCAGTTGCCCATTAAAGGTTCCATGTGGACAATGAAAGGTCCCATGTGGTCATTTGATGGGCACTTAGTGGTCCAAAAACCTTCGTAGCAAACTCCAAATATATCAAAAACTCTGGTGTTTGGTATCAAATGAAAGCTAAAGAGACAAATTTAAAAATGTGAAGTTGAAATTTTTTTAGCCCATCATAATAAAATTCGTTTCCTTAAGTGGGCGCTTCATGGGCACCCTCCCCTATAGCAGCTCACGGTGAGCCACTCGATTTTTGGGTGCTTGCCTTTCCATAATGATTGTCTGCAATTTAATTTTAATGGTTTTCAGAACCATTGATATGATTGTTTCATATTCCAATGGGTTTCACACCCGTTTGCAATATTGTAATTTGTGAGTAAAACAACCCCAGGAAAGTCGCATTAGTGAAGGCATAAATTGCAGGACAAAGTTGAATTAGCAGCAGCAAACCCAGCTCCTTGATTCATACAGCAGCACTGTTATTTGCAAGGTCCATCGAGTTGTGGACTCTTCAGATTCAGAGTCTTACCATATGATCAATCCTAGTGGTTCCTCTGCCTAATAACTCAGCACGTTCTTTATTCGAGCTTGAGCATCTCCTTAGTGCGTAATGCAACGCAGATCTATCTAAGAAAAGACATACATGTAGATAAATGAAGAAGAGGAACAAGTTTGTTGCAGCATTATGTAGCCTTGGAATGGTCGCTATCTAAAGCAGGGTGATTTGAGATGAAACCAAATAAAACATGCCAATTTTTTGCAGCCGCAGCTGCAAATCCGTATTCAGACTGTAGGTTTTGAGTCTAAATGCCAGTTTTCATCAGATGGGCTTTACTCATTGTACCACAGCATCTAGCATCTGTGAAAAATCATTGGCGAGTTGGCTACAGTTCAATAATGAAGCATTTAAATAGGCTCATGCATATGCAGAACCAGACCTATGCCAAATCCGGTAACATTGGCCAGGCCAAATCTGGCTTCTTGAATCTGTCTTCAAGAATAGAATTGCTCTGTACGAATGTTCATCACATATCCAGCTAAGAACTGCTACTTTTAAGCCTCCGTTGACGAGTATAGCCCTCACTTGATGTCGTTGTTGGCCTTGGCCACGCGGTGTCGAAAAGTGTGTGTTGTACTCTTATCGAAGGTTATGAGAATGTTTTACTAATTCATATCCTAGTTCCTGATGGTGGTGTTGATAAAAATCCGACACCAATATAGGAATTGGCGTATGTTTTAGCAAACATTCAATCGGTTTCCCTATCCTTAGCCTTATAGATACGTATATACCAACCAATTAAAATTTATCAATAACAAAATAAAATCTTAGGGCCTTAGCACAATAGCTTAAAATTAGCGTTTTGTTTTTAGAGACTTCTGGGCTTCACCAAATATGGTTTCGGTTATTTCTTTTTTGGGTCGTTGTGTTTCATGTAAAATTTTACCCTCTCTATCCTAGTAGCCCATGATTGTACTAGCCCATTGTATGGGTCCCATGACGTATTGGTCTCCGTGGACGTTAAAAAAACTATTCTATTCTATTCTATTCTATTCTACGGTCCATTGCCTAGGTTGCAAAAGAAATAGATATTTTTTGGAGCCTCCGTTTTTGCGCAATTGTGCATTGTGAAAAGGCCGAACGAAAAACAAAGAGTTGTGTTTCCTGCATTTAAATTTGACTTCTTATATATGCACATGGCCGATGGTTGAAAATTTTAGAAAATTCTTGACAGAAAAAGGACGCAGTTTCGTCAAAAGAACTTACCTTTTCCATCTAAGACAGGCCCAGATCCATAAATTTGAATCAATAGACGCTTTTCCAAACTTAGTTGGGTAGGAGTTACTCTGCAATTTTTGTGAAAAAATGCAGCATTGATTGAAATCCATATTAGTGCGTTAAATCCAGTTCCAGATTTTGTATCTACCAACTAATTCTATCAACTGATTTCCACCATTTCGTAAACTGGGTCTGTAGCTGCAATACAATATAATAATTTATTGGGAGGGAGAAAGCATTCAAATCCAATCTATAAGCAGAAAGCATAGAGTTTTCCTTTGTCTCAAAGCTATTGCTACAGTTATCAGAGCTCCTCTATTTCAGCATTTTCAACCACTAACTTATCTCCGGCATGAGCTTCTCCATCGACCCATTTCATTCCATTTATATGCTAGGCGTGATGTTGTTTAAAGCCCCCATCACTGTAACTAGACACTAATGTCATGCAATCACTTTGCTTCAGACTTAGCTATTCTGCTTTTTATTTTGAAATGCTGCCTTCTATTCATGCTCTTTTGTTATCAGGCTCACGTATATTTTGTTTTATAGTTATCCATAAGGCTACCTTTATAATCTTAGACCTTGAACCTTATGTTTTCATGTTTAAGCTTATGTTTTCATTCAAGCAGCTCACAAATGTCGCCTATGTGTCTCGTTTGAACTAGAACTGAACTAGAACTAAGCTAGAGGCGATATTTAACACAACCGACATCCTTTAAACACATATGTATTTGTGAAACCCTAAGATATTGCTTACAGAACCCCCCACCCCCGCAAAAAAAAGAGGAAAGTAGAAACCCTATGACGCCTTTGGGTCTCCTTGCTTCATTGCAATGTTGAAACCCCAATTGTCCTCATCCACATTATATTCATGTTGCCCTCTGGCAAACATTTTAGAATATTTCTTTAAACATAGTCATACATTAGTAGTGAGACCATCATACTTATATTCAAAATTTTGAGCCTTTTCAGCCTATATGCTTTCTTTGTTATTCAAGACAACTCGAATTTGAGCGAACTCAGAGCTCCAAGTCCCAAGCACCTCTTTACATCCTTTCAGAAGAAACAACATCTAGATTCTTTTAGGCCATTTTGAACTAAAGTACGTTGCGATACTATTTTAGCCATAACTCACAAATCCGTGTAGTTTACATGGTTTACAATTGGATATTTTAATAAGCAATTGAGCATATGTATGTGGACAACGGCGTTTATTGATATTTTAAATTTTTATTCATTCGGTAATCTATGAGGTATAAGTTATTTTCCTGTTATTGCAGGCGCATACTTAGTATAAAATCAAGTGCTTGATGGATCTGCAAATTGATTTGAGATCTATTGATTCACACCATTCGAAAGGATATGAAAAAACAACTTGAGGTTAGAATTCTATTATCATAATATTTGTGTATTATTATATTGTGGATTATGCAATCTAACCAAAATAATACTTAACAGGTAGAAGAAACAAACAACAATAAGCTCAATCCATGCATTGCTACAAGCCATACAAAGGAGGCTCCAAGGTACACATTCAACTTTTCAAGTATTCAGTATCTATCAGCTAGAACACACCAAGGAATTGCATTAATTTGTTATGATATGAAATTTTTATATAGACAATGTAAAAAATCAAGACAATCGTCAAATATAGTCGACTTGGAAGTAGATGATAAGCAACGCGAAGTGATGACCAAAAAAAGAGGGCGTCCAAGGTTAGTAAAAAGATTTCATTTCTAATGTAGGCCGCGTTGATAATTTTAATTTGCTTTAAAATCGCAAGGCATCTTTTATCTACAGCAATCTCCTCTATTGTCCAGTTATAACCTTTGATTGAATCACGTAATATATTTTTGTTAATACATATTAAAATGTCCTTCTTTTCATAGGTTGCCTCCGCCAAATTCCGAACATCTTAGTGATGTTCAAATAGACAAAATCCTTCAACATCATGCGAGGCAAAGAAACTATAATGCTCGAAAAAAAATAAAGGCCATTACACCCTCAATGCCTGACACACTGATATCTGGTGAACCAAAAGATAGTGACATTTCATTATGTGATCAACCGAGCTCCACGGGAATTGTGGTTGCAAGTCAAATCCCCGTGGAGCAACAGATAAAATCTCTGAATTCCCTAGAACTACTAGCTCCAATGTCATCCATAAAGCAAGAAACAAAAGTCCCAATTCTTTCAACTCTTATCTCATCAAGTGCAGGTGGTCATTGGCAAAACAAAATCGAGAAAATGCAAAATCGTTCCAAACCTATAGACCATGAACCATTTAAGTGGACTAAGACATGTGGAACATGTCATATCCAACTCTTGAACACTGAGACCCCAAGTTTTTGTTGTAATAACGGCCGTCGTTTACTCCCACCTCTTGAACAGCTTCCACACCAACTAGAGGAGTTGTACCGCATACACAAATTTGCAACAGACTCACGAGTGATTAACAATTTATTTTGCTTCACTGCACTTGGTGTTAAAGGTGACTTCATCACTTTAAAAACACCCTCAGCTCTTGCTATTATGGGTCGAACATATCATCGTCTTCTATCTGCAAATGACTCAAATAGCACCTTGCATTGGTATTTATACGATGATGCATATCGATATGCAATTGCCACTGATAGACACATACCAGCTACTTGGATCATGCAAGTTGCTGCAAATCTGGACGCTATTAATCCGTATATCAAGGAATTGCGAACAGTAAAGGAATTAAATGCCTCGCCTGCCACACTCACGCTCGCAGACCCCACAACATCAGATGAAATTGCCGGTATAATGCATGCCAACGACAACATTACAATTAAACCAAGAACTGCAGCAATTTGGATGCGAAGTGACCATAAACCAGTGTTCATCAGTATCCTTGATCCTGCATATGAAACACTGCAATATCCATTGTTCTTTCCACACGGAACGCCAGGATGGCATCCACGTAATGAACACAAAATGTCTCAAATAGACTGGTATCGAACTAGGCTATTGCATGAACCACGCTTCTCATTATGGGGCAGACTTTGCAATGAATATCTCGTGGATATGTACTCAAGAGTGGAAGAGGAACGGCTCAATTATATTGCAACAGAAGGTTACAGACACAATTTAACCCAACACGAAGAAGACTTCATTAATGACGACGACGAGGATACTCGGCATGGAATACTGCCAGCCTCCTTTCTGGGCTGCAAACGATGGTGCACAGTGCAAGTAGCCGACGCACTTGCACTTGCAAGAGTAAAAGGAAAGCCAACCTTATTTATAACTATGACCACTAATCCTGCCTGGCCAGAAATAAAGTCCAAATTGATGCCTGGACAAAATGCATCAGACATTCCAATCATTGTCGTTCGAGCATGCCACGAACGAGTGCAACAGACAAAAAGCATTATCCGCAAATTTCTTGGTCCGCTATCTTACATGATGCATGTCATTGAATTCTAAAAACGCGGCCTTCCACATGCACATATTGTTGTGAAAACTGAACATGATATTCCTGTCAACATGATTGATCAACTCATTTGCGCTGAACTGCCAACAGACCCACTATTGCGAGCGCAAGTCGAAAATTATATGATTCATAGACATACAAAACGATGCCTAAAAGAGAATAATAGATGTTGCTCCAAAGCCTATAAATCCAACAACATACATAGACGAAAAGGGATATGTCCAATATAGAAGACGGACAGAGAATGACGTAAACGTTGTTCCATATATTCCATTCTTACTACAAGAAATGGATTGTCACATATATGCAGACATTGCATCGACGGTCCATATATTTGCATATCTTTATGGATACATCTATAAGGGTCTTGAATACCACTCGCTTTCATATTAATGTTGACCATAAATCGTCATCATCGACACAAGTTACACCTAATATCACATCCCAACCCACAAATCAAACCAATAAAACCCAACCGCAGCAAAAAAACGAAATTCAAGACTATATCTCTGCACGTTATCTGTCATCCATGGAAGCAGGATGGAGAATCATGTCATACCACATCACTGAAAAACATCCATCGGTCAAGTGTCTCCCTTTACACCTCAAGGGACAAAACAGACCACAATTTGCAAAAACGTCAACAGCAAATATTGGAATTTCCGCGTTGGATAGGTACTTTTTGCGCCCACTCGCGTCTGAATTCGATTCCATCACTTACATCGACTACAACGAGCACTATACGTTTACTAGTTATAAGCCCAATACCATATTACAACCATCCGATCAACTCGAGCAAGAATACCCGGGCGCAGCGCGAAATGTTGTCCATGAACGATCGAGGGGACAACTCATCTGCAGGATACGTCTACTACTCCCAAAGGTTGGAGAACCATTTTACTTGAGAAGCATCCTTCTCCATAAATATGGACGTTCTTGGGAAGACCTCAAAATCCACGATGGCCAACACTATGACACCTATCAAGAAACTGCTCAAGCTATAGGCTTAATTGCACCAGCAACTGAAGCAATTAAGACAATGGAAGAAGCAATATTATGCCTCCAAACCCCATCGCAACTTAGATTTCTATTTACACTTCTCATACTCGATGGTGGACCAGCCTTGCAGCTATGGGAAACCTTTCAACAACAAATGACAACTGACTTTCTGGACCAATACCAAGGGGATGAGCCTACTGCCACCAATGAAGCCCTCCTGGCCATTAATAACATCTTAGTGCAACATGCAACTAACACTGCAGCATTCAGCCTACCCATTTGCCATGTACCATGCAGAGAAATCCAAAATGAGCTTGCAAAATTCCCCCATGACGAAGAATACCTTGCCAAAAGCTCAATTATGTTTCAGAACATGAAATCAAACCAAACATCTGTCTATATCGAAATGCAGAACCTTTTTCACAATAGGCGACAACTCAAGCCACTCTTCATCTATGGTAAAGCAGGCACAGGAAAGACATATGTCCTTAATGCGTTCTCGCTATACATAAGAGGACTAAGACAAATTGTTTTACCATGCGCAACAACAGCACTAGCATCATTACTATATCCTGGTGGAAGAACCGCACATTCGCTCTTTCAGATACCTGTAGTAGAAAACAATATCAACCTGCATTCTTTACTTAATCCACGCTCAACAAGAGCATTGCTCATTAAAGAATCAAGAGCTATTATATGGGACGAATTCCCAATGGCAAATAGGGCAGTTATAGAGGCAGTTGACATACTGCTCCGAAAGATGCTATTAGAAAACATTCCACTGACATTATTCAAGACAACTATCACCATCCAGGACGCCATTAACTTTCTCTACAACCAAGACATACTCAGCAAACCTGAGCTTTGCGAAAAAAGAGCCTTCTTATCTCCGAAAAACATCACTGTCGACGCATTTAATAATTGCATCCTACAAATGCTTCCAGGATATCCAAAGTTCTACTTCAGCGTCGATAGACTCACAGAAAATGATCAAGTTATAGAAGATCACCCAATGGCAACAACGGATTTCCTCAACGGTTATAAACACCAAAGCCAAACAACAATATGCCACTTGACAAAGACACTCGACAGAGATATAGGATTAGTAAAAAATGCAAGAGTAATGGTATGTTCAACGCGTAATAGATTCGTCACTGTCAAGCTACTTACAGATGACCCACAACATCATGGAAACATTCACCCTATCTCCCGAGTCGATTTTTTCACTCAACCAAATGATCGACCATGGACAATTCACAGACGACAGTTGCCATTACGTCCAACATACTCAATGACATTCAATAGCTGTTTAGGGCTCACACTCGACAAAATAGTCTTGGATCTATGAACCGAAGTCTTTGCGCACGGACAACTGTATGCAGCACTGACACGTGTACGAAGAAAAGAGGACGTACTAATCCTCCTAGACGCCAACAACCTTACACAGACTACAACGAATGTCGTCTACAAAGAACTCTTGCCATAAATCAGGTGCGTATCCCAAAAAAAAAAAAAAAAAAAATCCATCCACGCCGACGATGTAGGCGGAGCACCGACATCTTAGAATATCGATGCTCCCTCTACACTGTCGTCCCTGCACCATTGGTCATATCTGGGTTCAATTCCCAGGGGTGCAACAAAAACTTAAAAAAAAAGGCATGCCGCCCCCAAACTGCTATCTATATCCAGCTGTCACAACGAAAAAAACGTTGCCCTGGGTTCGACTCCCAGAGGTGCAATAAAAATTTGAAAAAAAAAGACAATGCCCTCAAACTCATATCTATACCCAACTCCCACTATAAAAACGGCGCTGGCTCCGCCAGCGCTAAATTCTTGTATATATATATGGTGAACCTGCATGACAAATGTATACAAAGCTAGCACAGTGGAGTTGCCATGTGGAATTGTGATGACAACTAGATGTAGGTGGTTGGGAAGAAAGAATAGGCTTGCATGGATTTTGGGCAACTTTGAGTAAATTAACACGTGATGTGCGTGTTTTAGGTGGATCTGCACATGTCCAAGCATACATTAGTAGAATAGGCAACTATTATAGCAGAAATGGCAGCAGCACACTATGAATGAATGAATGAGTGAAACAATGGCATGTGAGTGAGTATGGAGTGTGGGGATGATGTGGCTGACGCTCTTGCATGGAATTAATGACTTTAGCATCGAAAACTCAAGTTTGATACCTTGTACTTGCTACCACCTATATGTTCTTCATTATTCTTGAGCTAGCACAACAACACACTCTTGTAGATGCATAATACATTCTAGACCTTTCAAGATTGAAGCTAATCTATTTAAAGCAAAAAAAGAAATACGACTACTGCTATTTCACATGCTTTAACTTGAGCTTTTTGTCCTTTTATACTTCTGTGTTTCTTTTTTTTTTTTTCTTTTTTAGCACACCAGCCCTACCGGGCCTACAACCTTTCTTGCAATTCTAGCCTATCCACGTGTAATTTCCATGTCATCAAAATCTGATGTGCCTTATTTTGCACCATCAGATCTTGGCTTTTGCAAATCTAAGGCCAGGGAAATTAGAAAATCTGCCAAAAATGGGCATGGAGATGGAAAGGGTCACGGAGTAACTTCCCCTTTTTTTTTTTCAAGCCTCCTCTGAAGCTCTGCCGAAGAGCTTTCGGCGTGGCCCTAGCACATTGTGTTCTACTGTTCCTTTGCTGTCCTGAACTTGGCTATGCTAGCTTCATGGCATGGCTATTTTTTATTTTTTGGATGCCTATTGCTTCGGAATCCCGCCCCCAGATGCTTGCAGTCGTGCTCCGGCCATCAGGCAGAGAGATCTTCGAACCTCTTTTTTCAGGGTCTTTTCTTTTTTCCTCCGATTTGGCATGTTGGATTGCAGCGGCGGCCCCATTCCTGCCCATTTTTCTTCCCTTTTGGTCCCCCAAAAGTCCCCTTTTGCTCCATTTTTCCACCGATTAAACTCTTTGATTTTACTGCACTTTCATACCTGGTTTCCATCGGTGCAGCAGAGCAGATCAGACGTGACTAATAGGGAAGATACGAGATATTGCTTCTATGGCCTGTGTCTTTGTCAAAAAGCTTGCTGGATGACTATGGTCTTGAACGGAGTAGCCTGCAGGCCAGACAGTGCCATCGTTTTGTCTGTGTTTAAAAGGAGGGGCTCTTTTGTATTATGATCCGCATACTCTATGGCAAGGATTTGAGTTCTAGAGCGGCCATTTGTGCTTAGATGATAGATGTTCTTTCTCTGATCAAGATTCGGGTGTCCAGGTGCAACCTATTCTGCTTGATTTGATAGGCCGTTTAGCATGCCTAATATGTGGAGTTTTGTAAATCGCAGGTTTTGGGGTCTCTTGTCTCTGGCCATTGCATTTTGCTGGCAAACGTATACCTTTGGGCTTCTCATCCAGCTGCATGAAGCCATTCCAGGGAAGCGGTACAGCAGATATGTTGAATCGGTAGTTGGTACAAGTAGCTTTTGGTGGGTGCTTTTAAAATTAACTGGTTTAGGATCACATGGTGTAATCATGTAGAAAAATGCCTAGGAACCAGATTTGAGGGCATAACGCTTCCCCACATGCAACTTGGCTGTATCTTGTATCTGCAGTATTGATTGCTTTAAAATCTCTCCATACCTTCTTCTTGTCTTCTTCTTATTCTGTTACTTTCTTCTTCTTAGAGTGGTCCAGATATATAGAATGTCATGTTCTAGAAAAAAGCATGTGCAGTTTGAATATGCTTCGCCATCCATGATCTAGTATACTTGGCATCAAACTCAAAGAATGTGGATGTTTTGCAGTGAAAACAATCACATTAGGGCGGATTTGGGGTCTGAAAATGGCCCTTATCTTGGGCTAAAGATTTCCACGTCAGATTCGCCAGGACCAATCAGGTTTGCGCCTTTTTTACGAAAGTCAGTATTACTTGGCAGGTAGAAGGATGAGCAGGCTTACTTGGCATCCACATGGCGTATTTTCATAGGGGATGCCTGCGCTTTTATTGCAACCATTTTAATGGCCCGTATTTTTCGGGAGTCGCTTCGCCGCCCAAAATAATGGTGACTTTGACCGCCTACTGTCAGGGTCACCAACTCCCTTGTCAAATTTTGGCGCCAAACTTCAGATCTTGTCACTCCGGCGCCTCGTGCATCCTCTCCGCCTTCCTCCTCATCCGCAATCCATGTCTCCCGTAATTTACGTGTTCTTGCCCCATTTACAGAACTCCCAAGGTCAAGAAGTGGGAGGTTTTGTCTCAATAGGTTCAGGTGAGTATGTCGCCATCAACCAGGGCGAGCATAGAGTTAGCGACAAAAGCGATCAGACGTGCGGACACATTGGATAGGTAGGATAAAAGAGTTCAAGTTGAATTCTAGCGGCCGAAAAGTGGAAAGTATAACAATACGACATGCATATACCCCTTCTGATATGGCCAAAGAGCTAATCTCCACCAAAAACAGCTTCCCAAAATTGCCCTTAAATGGTAACCACCTTAAACGGATCACACGACGCCGGTTAGCTTTCAGCCTACTAGCTGCGTAGAGATAGTTTGGCGTCGTGTGATCTTCTTATCTTTTCATTTCTTTTCGTTGACACGTGTTTACAAACAAATTTATTGTGCGGGGTTTATGTTTATCGGGACGTCGTGGATGTCATTCCGGCCGAAAAGTATTAGTAGTGTACTTGTCGTGTATCACATAGACATCGGAATTGTCCTTTTCCAAGGTATGGATGCCATGGACGTAAAGGTCAGGAAACCGAGCTTGAGGCCGGTTGAATTGCCCCCTTTAAGTGAACTTTGTAAGCCACAGACTAATGAGAACAATGTAATTGCAATGAAGAAATGCATGGCTGACGAGGTGCAAGCGGGAATAATGCTCAAAACGGAGGCGTGAGGATGAGTTTCAAAATCTTCACACCGTTTGAGGTATTTGCTAACATATTCCAGATGGCGCAGGAAGTTCGAAAAGCTCCGAAGACATATATGTGCTTTCTCCCCCCTGCCGATTTTGTGGATGGCTTATTTTTGGTTCCGACCTGGGATGTTCGATTCCACGAATCATCCGGTCAACTAACAGAGGTCCGCGTAGTTAAGTCCTCCTTTAAGTTCAGATACTTTCTTCCAAAACAATATTTATACGTTAATTGTCAACTAGAACGAAGGAAACAGAAAAAGAGAGGCTGCACAACTTTTTGGGAGCCGTTTGAGGACCATAATAGACACTCCGTCGCGGTGGATATTCGAAAGTATGGAGAGGGAGGAAGTCATTTTATCGGCCACCATGGAAGCGAATGGCCATTATCGAGCTAAGAGTGCTAATGGAGACAGAGGAAATTGGCCGACGACTTCCATTATTTTATTGATGGCATTAGGGTTGGTTCTGTGCAAGAGGGAAATGTAAAGTTTAGTGAGTTCGCGATCAACAAGAAATTGTCTATCGGCTAGCGCTTTGAATCTCGGTTTTTATTTGTGTTTTTGTCCGATGTTTTTTAGGGTTCCGTGATTTTGTCCGATATTTTTTAGGGTTCCGCATACAATTATTTAAAAACGTTACCATCATATTTTACTTTAACTTCTGTTTTTTTACTATTTATCTCCCGCGATTGTCTATTTTTGTCGGTGTTAAGTAGTATAAAGCGCCATCCGAGAAGCCATGGCAAGAACTAAGCAAACCGCAAGGATCCATCCAGTGGTGTAAGGCCGGTGATTACATTAGTCCGCCTTCTTCATCTCGACTCGAAGTCTCTCGATAGAGATTCTCCTCCTCCGACCATGCCTAATGTAAGACCCGGAAAAGAAATCCGCATGATGCATCAGGGGAGAAGCAGCTCGAGGAGTAAGTAGGGAGGTGCACTCGGTTCGGAGACGAGGATGAAAATGTGAGAGACCAAGAAGCGTAATATGATGCCGGATTAATTATTGGGCAGCCGCCTCTTCTTGCTCTTTTCCTCGCTCCTCCCTGTTCCCCGTGGAGGTGCGTGACCTTCAAATCGAGGAGGAGGCCCAACGCCGAGAAAAGGGGAAGGCGATCGGGGAATGTGAGGAGACGGCGGAAGAGTCGGCCGAGGAACAGCCCGCAGATGCCGGGTGAGGGAGGCGGCGGAAGAGTCGGCCGAGCAAATGTGCTCCAAATGCCGGGTGGGTGAGGGTAGAGGCCGGCGGAAGACTAAGCTGGTATTAAAGAGCCTTCGAGATTAAGAAGTATCGAAGAGCACCGAGATGGTCATTCAGCGTCTCCCATTTGCCGTGCTCGTGAGAGAGATTCAAGAAAGAGTGTGGTGCGATACATCATACCAGTTATAATTCAAAGCAACCGCCTTTAAATGCTCTTCAAATGGCTTCGAAGCGGTTGGTGTCTGGCCTGTTTCGAGGACTCGCAGCTTGCAAGCAATACATGCCAAGCGGGTGACCTGTCATGCCCAAGAACATGCGCCTCGTCTTACGCGATAAGGGATCCCGAAAGTACTATGGTCAAAATTTTATGGCTGAATACAACAAGAAGAAAGACCCCCTTAAAAAGGCCGTGAAGTGCCTTTTGTGTTTTTTCATATGTATAATATTTCTTAATGCAATGGCTTTATAAGCTTAATCTCTTAGTCCATTTCTTTCTTAGAAGCCTAGCTTCAAGACTTTGTATTTTTTTTTTTTAATGTTATAACGTGAGGATCACACGACGTAGCCAAGAAGCATTGTGCTTTTTGTTGCACATAGTAGTCTTGGCGTCGTGTGATCCAACCCTAACCCTAACCCTAACCCTAAAATGTACGGACAAATCTCCCCACAACGGTACCGTGTCCCCTTTCATAATCGACAACGGCTACTTGAGTTCAAAAGCGATGGCGGGCCTTACCGGCTCCTAAACATCTTCTTGTTTTCGCTGTTTGCTTCGCCATGGATTGTTATGTGAAGTTCCCGGAATGGTATGCATACGCCCTCATGACAACGAGGAAGTTGCGCCGACCGCGATTTATCCGTTCTATTGCAAGGAGTTGGACATCATGGCAACGAAGAGCGAGCTTGGATGCTATCGCGAGGTTGCTTTAGCTTTCACCTGCACCGCTTGGTCTCGGGCCAAGACGCCCTTTGCGGATGTCCCCGCTCGTGGATTCCAAAACCAGCTCTAGAGGGAGCGGCTTCCCATTTGCAAACGGGGAAGATGTTTTTCAAGAATGTTTCGCGAAACGGCTCCTCCCCGGCCGCGCGCCCTTGTGCTTAAGAAGGTATCTTATTTCTCTTTGCCGTTTGCATTTGCTAGTTATTGCATTCTCGCTTTCGGCCAAACCCGAAGATACATCGAAACAATGAAATCTTTAAGCCAAGAGGGGTCGGTTATGTGTGATGATGCCGACTATGACGTAGAAATGGAGATAGATCTACAAGAAGAAGAGCAAGAATGTAGGAGTTTTAGCTTAGTTTTTGACCGGCCTTGGGTGAACCGGAGGAGGGAGATGATTCAAGGTGATGAGGATGGGGATGAGGATGAAAAGAAGTTGTCCGACATAACGCCAATTTTAGTGGAAGGCAAAGAATACTTATTGCTAAGTGATATCTTGAGGAACGATCTATATGTTACTTAATGTGTGCTAGGAAGACGAGCTTATCATTACCTTGGCCGAATGGGTAAACTTAGGCCTAGATTTTGAAGAGGATTTGGACAAAGAGATGTTTGAAGTATCTAATTATACCGGCAATGCTATAAAGCTTAAAGAAGCATATGAGATTTGGAGTCTCGATTTGCTCAAGATGAGGCGAATCTACCAACGGAAGAAGAATTCCAAAGCGTCTCCGTGCAAAGCGCAACAGAGGATCTGAGTTTGGTGCCCTTCATCAATCGCAAGAAAGATAAGCCCTGGTAGATGAGGATAAATGTGAAGAAGATAATCTTGAGGGTTCTTATTTGTGGGAAGTAGATGATTTTTCTTGCCGACATTACGGGTGGGGAAAGATTGATTGAAGGACTCTACATTGTTAAGATATATCTCAAGATTCGTTAATGGGGAGATAATCGTCTTATTGAGAACTTTCAGTCAAAGGGTGCAGAGTTTGTCTATTACCTCCGTGCATTATGCATGTTGGGAACCATTCCCAATTGGCATCAAACACCGAAAAGGGTGATAGCAATTGGGCGGGATGTTGTGTTACAATATTTTGACGACCAAGCCGGGTGCCAGGCGAGCAATATGTTAAATTTTTAGCCGGGCTTGACTCACCCAAGGTTGAAAGTGGGGTCGATAACATGGAAGTCATTGCCTTGTTGGATCGGTCTTGTGAGGGGGATTGAAAGAGCATGAAATTGACGGCCGAAGCTTGAGAAATTGGAAGTTATATGTTTTCCAACTTGTATCGGTAAAATTATTTATGTACTGATTGTCCTTCGAAATTCCTAATAAAAATTATTTTATTTGTATTTATTCACATCACGAAATACATCACCGATTTTTCATCATATCTAGGTTTTCGTCGTGTGATATCTATCTCAAGAAATGAAATATTATTGGAAAAAGACAATTAATTTATTTATTCCTCACACGATGCAGAAGCAACTCGTGTGACTCATGTTATAAATAGAAGACCGATGTCCGCGCCGACCTCCGACGCCTTCCGCCTATACGCTCATCTTCTACTTCCGGCCCGCCTTCCACCTTCTGCTCGATGGCATCATCATCTTCCTCTAGCAAAGGCGACCACGCCAAGATAGCACTCCCCAGCCCCCGAGCTGCGTGGACATCACCCTTGCAAAGTGGTGATGAAGAGATTCAAGGAGATCCATGATGAAAACAACCGCCTCGTCGCCGAGAACAATGAGGCGGTCGACTGATTAGCCTTCACGAGGGAGCTGCTGCACGGCGAGACGTTGAGCTCGTGGAAACATTCGCCATGTACCAAGAGGCGACGAGCCGCAGGGCCGAGGCAGTTGAAACTGCTCACATGATTTCGCAGGCCTTAGAAGATATGGAGAAGAAGCTCCGAGCTGCGGAGGATGAGAACGCAGCCTTACGGCTTCAGCTGCAGGACATGAAAATCAGCTAGAGGATCATGAAGATCCCTAGCCGTTGTATCTATCTATTTTTGCTTCAAAGAAAAGTTTTTCTATTTTTGCTTCTATCTATCCTGTTGTTCCAATGTATGTTCTGTTTTATTAAAATATCACACGACGCGAAATGCCTTGCTTGCAATTAGGTAGCAATCAATGGATTTCGCGTCGTGTGATCTCCATGCCGTTCTATTTTGCTTCAATGAGAAGTTCTATCTTTAGTTATGTATCAGTAAAATTACTTATGTATAGATTGTATCACCGAAATTATCAATAAAAATTATCACACGAGCTTTCTCGAAGAAAAGATGTTAGAAGAAGTAACGGTCCTTTTTCCTCACACGACGCGAGAAGTAATCTGGCCGATTTTCGACCCACGGCATCCTTCAAGGCCGTGTGACTCAAGCTACTCTGAAATCCCTGTTATAAATAGAAGACTTTCTATCTTGCCTTCGACCTCCGATCCTCTTCTTCCGCCTTCCGCTTCTACGCTTCATCTTCTCCCCTTCCCTTTAGCCTTAGCCCAGCCTTCTCCTCCGATGGCATCTTCATCCTCCTCCGATGGCGACGGCGTTTAATCGCCAGCGGACATCACCCTTGCTGTGGTGATGAAGAGATTCAAGGAGGTTCCACGACGAAAAAACCCGCCTCGCCGCCGAGAAGATGGAGGCGGTGGAGCGTTAGAATTCACTAAGGGCTGCCGCATGAGCGGAGACCTTGAGCTCTCGCAGCAACATTAACCAAAATAGAGAGGCCAATAGCCAGAGGGTCGTGGCGCTTTAATCGCACACAATATTTCGCAGCGCTAGAAGATATGGAGAAGAAGCTTCGAGTCGCGGAGGATGAGAACGCAACTTTACGGCCAGCCTACTGGGATCATGAAGATCCGTAGCCATTGTATATATATTTTTTGTTTCAAAGAAAAATTTGCTCTATTTCTTGCTTCTATCTGTTCTCTTGTTTTGTTTTATTAAAAGATCATTTGCACGACGAAATGCCATTCTTGCAATTAGGTAGCAATCAATGGATTTCGCGTCAGATGATCTCCACAACGATACCCGTTGTATGTATAAATTCATAATTTATTAATGGAAAAGTGTATGTAACACAAATATCTAGCTAGATTATGTGATATAACTTGCAGGTAAATGCGAATTTGCATGTGGATGACAACGTCTATTCACATACGTGGCTTGTGGATGACAACGTCATGCCAAGGACGTGGCATGCGCTGCCACAATAACACTGTCTTTTGTACGGCCTGCATACAGTACGGCTAGGATATGACGGATCCCATGATGCGAACATAGGCTACCGTTGCCTAATTGCATGCTATAATTTCGCCTCGTAGGATTATTACACAACTTTATCGGTACTCGCAACCGTAGATTCCAACGTATCTCTAGTTTCTAGTTTCCGACCTGGGATGTTCGATTCCACGAATCATCCGGTCAACTAACAGAGGTCCGCGTAGTTAAGTCCTCCTTTAAGTTCAGATACTTTCTTCCAAAACAATATTTATACGTTAATTGTCAACTAGAACGAAGGAAACAGAAAAAGAGAGGCTGCACAACTTTTTGGGAGCCGTTTGAGGACCATAATAGACACTCCGATGCGGTGGATATTCGAGTATGGAGAGGGGAGGAAGTCATTTATACGGCCACCATGGAAAGTTTAATGGCCATTATCGAGCTAAGAGTGCTAATGGAGACAGAGGAAATTGCCGCGGCGACTTCCATTATTTTATTGATGGCATTAGGGTTGGTTCTGGGCAAGAGGGAAATGTAAAGTTTAGTGAGTTCGCGATCAACAAGAAATTGTCTATCGGCTAGCGCTTTGAATCGGTTTTTATTTGTGTTTTTGTCCGATGTTTTTTAGGGTTCCGTGATTTTGTCCGATATTTTTTAGGGTTCCGTACAATTATTTAAAAACGTTACCATCATATTTTACTTTAACTTCGTTTTTTTACTATTTATCTCCCCGCCAGTTGTGTCTATTTTTGTCGTTGTTCAGTAGTATAAAAAGCCATCCGCCGAGAAGCCATGGCAAGAACTAAGCAAAACCGCAAGGATCCATCCGTGGTGGTGTAAGGCCGGTGATTACATTAGTCCGCCTTCTTCATCTGACTCTGAAGTCTCTGATAGAGATTCTCCTCCTCCGACCATGCCTAACAGAAGACCCGGAAAAGAAATCCGCATGACAGACGGCGGGAGAAGCAGCTCCGGAGTAAGTAGGGAGGTGCACTCCGGTTCGGAGACAGAGGATGAAAATGTGAGAGACCGAAAGCGAGAATATGATGCCGATTAATTATTGGGCAGCCGCCTCTTCTTGCTTTTCCCTCGCCCTCCCGCTCCTCCCGTGGAGGTGCAGGACCTTCAAATCGAGGAGGAGGCCCAACGCCGTAAAGGGAAGGCGATCAGGAATGTGAGGAGAGTACGGAAGAGTGGGCCGAGGAACACACAGATGCCGGGTGAGGAGGCTGGTCGGAAGAGTCGGCCGAGCAAAAAGGCTCCAAATGCCGGGGTGGGTGAGGGTAGAGGCCTGTGGGGGTTTTAAGACGGAAGCTCGGTATTGGGGAGAGGCCACAGATTAAGAAGCATCGAAGAGCAATCGAGATGGTCATTCCGCCTCCCATTTGCCAAAGCTCGTGAGAGAGATTCCGGCAAGAGTGTGGTGCGATACATCATACCAAGCATGTAATTCAAGCTAAATCGCCTTTAAATGCTCTTCAAATGGCTTCGGAAGCAGCTTGGCTCTGGCCTGTTTCGAGGACTCGCAGCCTTTGCAGCAATACATGCCAAGCTTTGATTGATCATCATGCCCAAGAACATGCCTCGCCTTACGCATAAGGGATCCCGAGTACTATGGTCAAAATTTTATGGTGAATACAACAAGAAGAAAGACCCCTTTAAAAAAGGCCGTGAAGTGCCTTTGTGTTTTTTTTCATATGTATAATATTTCTTAATGCAATGGCTTTATAAGCTTAATCTCTTAGTCCATTTCTTCTTAGAAGCCTAGCCAGACTTTGTATTTTTTTTTTTAATGTTTATCGTGAGGATCACACGACGCCAAGCAGCAAGCATTGTGCTTTTTGTTGCACATAGTAGTCTTCGCGGCGTCGTGTGATCCAACCCTAACCCTAACCCTAACCCTAAAATGTACCGGACAAATCTCCCCACAACGGCCTGTGTCCCCTTTCATAATCGACAACCGGCTACTTGAGTTCAAAAGTGGCGAGCCTTACCGGCTCCTAAACATCTTCTTGTTTTCGCTCGTTTGCTTCGCCATGGATTGTTATGTGAAGTTCACGGAATGGTATACATCCGCCCCTCATGACAACGAGGAAGTTATGCCGACTGTGATTTATCCGTTCTATTGCAAGGAGTTGGACATCATGGCAAACAAGAAGCGAGCTTGGATGCTATCGCGAGGTTGCTTTAGCTTTCACCCGCATCGCTTGGTCTCGCCAAGATGTCCTTTGCGGATGTCCTCGCTCGTGGATTCCAAAACCAGCTCTAGAGGAGGCGGCTTCCCATTTGCAAACGGGGAAGATGTTTTTCAAGAATGTTGCATAACGTGCTCCTCCCGGCAAGGCGCCCTTGTGCTTAAGAAGGTATCTTATTTCTCTTTGCCGCTTGCATTTGCTAGTTATTGCATTCGCCCGCCAAACCGAAGATACACTGAAACAATGAAATCTTTAAGCCAGGGGGGGGTCAGTTATGTGTGATGATGCTGACTATGACGAGAAATGGAGATAGATCTACAAGAAGAAGAGCAAGAATGTAGGAGTTTTAGCTTCGACGACCGGCCTTGGGTGAACGAGGAGGGAGATGATTCAAGGTGATGAGGATGGGGATGAGGATGAAAAGAAGTTGTCCGACATAACGCCAATTTTAGTGGAAGGCAAAGAATACTTATTGCTAAGTGATATCTTGAGGAACCCGTCTATGTTACTTAATGTGTGCTAGGGAAGACGAGCTTTATCAAGATTACCTTGGCCGAATGGGTAAACTTAGGCCTAGATTTTGAAGAGGATTTGGACAAAGAGATGTTTGAAGTATCTAATTATACCGGCAATGCTATAAAGCTTAAAGAAGCATATGAGAGGCTGGAGTTTCGATTTGCTCAAGATGAGGCGAACCTACCAACGGAAGAAGAATTCCAGCGTCTCCGGTGCAAAGCCGCCAACAGGATCTGAGTTTATGTGCCCTTGATCAATCAAGGCAAAGATAAGCCCGGTAGATGAGGATAAATGTGAAGAAGATAATCTTGAGGGTTCTTATTTGTGGGAAGTAGATGATTTTTCTTGCCGACATGCACGCCAGGCGGGGAAAGATTGAAGGACTCTACATTGTTAAGATATATCTCAAGATTCGTTAATGGGGAGATAATCGTCTTGTGAGAACTTTCGGTCAAAGGGTGCAGAGTTTGTCTATTACCTCCGTGCATTATGCATGTTGGGAACCATTCCCAATTGGCATCAAACACCGAAAGGGTGATAGCAATTCGGTAGGGATGTTGTGTTACAATATTTTGACGACCAAGCCGGTCTCATGCAAGCGAGCAATATGTTAAATTTTTAGTCAGCGGGCTTGCTTGACTCACCCAAGGTTGAAAGTCGGGTCGATAACATGGAAGTCATTGCCTTGTTGGATCGGTCGCGGTAGGGGATTGAAAGAGCATGAAATTGATTTAATAAGCTTGAGAAATTGGAAGTTATATGTTTTCCAACTTGTATCGGTAAAATTATTTATGTACTGATTGTCCTTCCGAAATTCCTAATAAAAATTATTTTATTTGTATTTATTCACATCACTTGAAATACATCGGTCGATTTTTGTCATATCTAGGTTTTCGCGTCGTGTGATATCTATCTCGAAGAAATGAAATATTATTGGAAAAAGACAATTAATTTATTTATTCCTCACACGATGCGAGAAGCAACTCGTGTGACTCATGTTATAAATAGAAGACCGATGTCCACGCTGACCTCCGATCGCCTTCCGCCTTCTGCTCATCTTCTACTTCCGGCTTCCGCCTTCCACCTTCTGCTCCGATGGCATCATCATCTTCCTCTAGCAAGCGACCACGCCAAGATAGCACTCCCCAGCCCCCAGAGCTGCCCGTGGACATCACCCTTGCAGTGGTGATGAAGAGATTCAAGGAGATCCATGATGAAAACAACCGCCTCGCCGCGCCAGAACAATGAGGCGGTCGACAGATTAGCCTTCACGAGGGAGCTGCTGCACGAGCGAGACGTTGAGCTCGTGGAAACATTCGCCATGTACCAAGAGGCGACGAGCCGCAGGGCCGAGGCAGTTGAAACTGCTCACATGATTTCGCAGGCCTTAGAAGATATGGAGAAGAAGCTCCGAGCTGCGGAGGATGAGAACGCGACCTTACGGCCAACCGCGGGACATGAAAATCAGCTAGAGGATCATGAAGATCCCTAGCCGTTGTATCTATCTATTTTTGCTTCAAAGAAAAGTTTTTCTATTTTTTTGCTTCTATCTATCCCGTTGTTCCAATGTATGTTCTCGTTTTATTAAAATATCACGACGCCGAAATGCCTTGCTTGCAATTAGGTAGCAATCAATGGATTTCGCGTGGCCGCGGTGATTCCATGCCGTTCTATTTTGCTTCAATGAGAAGTTCTATCTTTAGTTATGTATCAGTAAAATTACTTATGTATAGATTGTATCACCAAAATTATCAATAAAAATTATCACACGAGCTTTCTCTCGGAAGAAAAGATGTTAGAAGAAGTAACGGTCCTTTTTTCCTCACACGACGCGAGAAGTAAGCGGTCGATTTTCCCGACCCACGGCATCCTTGGCGTCGTGTGACTCAAGCTACTCTGAAATCCCCTGTTATAAATAGAAGACTTTCTATCTTGCCTTCGACCTCAGATCCTCTTAGCCTTAGCCTTCTTACTTGCTCATCTTCTCCCCCCTTCAGCCCTTCCGCCTTCCGCCTTCTCCTCCGATGGCATCTTCATCCTCCTCCAGCAAGCGACCGCGCCCAGAACTGCCCGCGGACATCACCCTTGCTGTGGTGATGAAGAGATTCAAGGAGGTTCACGACGAAAACAGCCGTCTCGTCGCCGAGAAGATGGAGGTGGGACGAGTTAGAATTCACTAGGGGTTGGCTTGCATGAGCGAGACCTTGAGCTGTGACAACATTAACCAGGTACCGAGAGGCCAATAGCCCGTAGGGTCGAAGGCGATTTTACTCGCACACAATATTTCGCAGCGCTAGAAGATATGGAGAAGAAGCTTCGAGTCGCGGAGGATGAGCTTGCAACTTGACGGCTTCATTTCTGGGGATCATGAAGATCCGTAGCCATTGTATATATATTTTTTGTTTCAAAGAAAAATTTGCTCTATTTCTTGCTTCTATCTGTTCTCTTGTTTTGTTTTATTAAAAGATCACACGACGCGAAATGCCATTCTTGCAATTAGGTAGCAATCAATGGATTTTCGTCATTATGATCTCCACAACGTACACCTCGTTGTATGTATAAATTCATAATTTATTAATGGAAAAGTGTATGTAACACAAATATCTAGCTAGATTATGTGATATAACTTTGCGGTGTAAATGCTAATTTGCATGTGGATGACAACGTCTATTCACATATCATGGCTTGTGGATGACAACGTCATGCCAAGGGCGTGGCATCTTGTTGCCACAATAACAACGTCTTTTTATGCGGTGATACAAGATGCGGCTAGGATATGACGGATCCCATGATGCGAACATAGGCTACCGTTGCCTAATTGCATGCTATAATTTTAGCCTCGTGGGATTATTACACAACTTTATCGGTGCTTCATAGAACCGTCGTAGATTCCAACGTATCTCTAGTTTCTATATAAAGCGCCGGAGGCCTTTGTCTTCTCCTATCCGCCATCTTCTGTTTCTACCACATCCGCCCTCGACCATCACTCCTGTTCTCCCATCACTTTCAATGGCCTCCAGCTCGGTTCCATCCCCGCCGAGATCTTGTCTCAAGTTTTGGTCAAGGAAATTCAGAACATTCGCTACCGAAGCGGAGGAGCGGATCCGCCTTCTAAAAGAAAAAGAATGATGAAGGCGCCGCCAAGCTGGCCGGCGGCAGAGGAAAAGGCCGCCTTCTACAGGGAGGTGATTTTAGTGCGCGACAATCAGCGGGCTGCCTTAGACCGCGAATTGCGCGCCACGAGATATAACCTCCAAGAGAGGCTTAGGGCCGCAATCGAAGCGGGAGAGGCTGCCCGAGCCCACTTCGATGGCGGGGAAGATAAGGTTGCGGAATATGAGAACGTGGTTGGGGGCAGGCAATCATGTTGGAGGAGCAGAAAAAAATTATCACTGCCCTCCAGGAAGAGCTTGCCCGGCGATCATAGGCATCGGGCTCCTCCTAGAGGGGCCCGTTTTTTTTTTTAATGTTTGTAATTGGTTTTATTTTTCAATGGGAAAAGTTTTTGACAAATGTACCGAATATTACGTTTCCTATTTTTAATTTTCAATATCCGTGGTAGAGAGAATGACAAGACAGATCACACGAAGCGAAACCCTTCATAGGGTTTTAAAGCTCGTGTGCAGATTTCGCGTGGTGTGATATACAGTGTAGTTAGAATAGTTATTAATGTGTTCCAGCGGACAGTACCATTAATGTGTTCTAGCGGACAACCGACAGAATCCCCTCGACACGTGCGACAGCAGCCGAGTGTGTTTAATATGTTCAAGCGCTAATATGTATAAATTGAGGTCCTTGCATGTGCTCCTTCCGCCGGTTAGAGTCTTTGCTCCTCACTTCTATAATCTTAATGTCCCTCCCATTTGTCATCTATGGCCTCCACATCCTCAACCACGATAATGGAAAACGCGAAGAGGATAGAACTCCCTTCCGACATAGTGTTGGGTGTTCTAATGAAGAGGTTGAAGGAGCAAGATGATCTTCTAAAGGAAAACGCCGTTACAATTCAGCCAGAAAAGAAGAAGAGAATGAATTCAACCTTCTCATGCTTCGTAGCCGGAGAGGCAAATCAAAGCGGTTGAATAGAAGGTCGGACAGGATGACATGCCCCAACAACCGCGACCGAGGTGGTTATGGCGGCAAGCGAGGATGCTAATTCAGCAGTAAGAACACGTTGTGCTATTGGGACAGAGCGGGACATGTACAAAGAGATGGTGGGATGATTGGAGGAACGTTTGGATAGGGTGATTGCTCGCTTGAGGGGAAGAGATGAAGACGAAGACGAGGACGGAGCTGATGATGATGATGAAGATAATGAAGAAGAGCTCGCACTGGAGCAACAATGAGTCGTTGTATTTTGTTTTTCAATGTAACATCTTTCACAACTTTAATCAAAAGTAACCCTTTTTTATTATTATCTTGTAAAGCTTCACTTACGCGAAGCCACATAAATGCAAGCAATAGCGAACTCCAATCATTCGGCGCCGTGATGATACAAATAAGATCACACGACGCCGAAGCTGGGTTGTGCAAACAAGGTTGGAGGCAAGTACTTCAAGGCGTCGTGTGAACATGCTACACATTACAAGTATACTTTACCGATTCTTTGTCTCTTAGATCTCCACTGTTGCGATGCTAGTGGGGCCCTAGAATTTTGCCAAGCAACTTTCCGTTTTCTCTTCAGCATTATGCCAATGGTGTTTACGACTTCTGGGTTGCTCCTTAAAGCGACCTTCTTGTCGTATTTAGCCATCGCCCTTCTATAAAACCACTCATCATCCGTCTTAGAGGGTTGGTTCCCACATTTCCACCCCTCTTTGAGTGTTACGATGAAAGGCTATTTTAGCTTGTTTATCGCGACTTCTCCATGCCTTGTGCACTCCACTTTGCTAGGCTTCCATACTTCCTAAAAACCAAGGTGCATGAGCCCAAAAGATGTGCAAGTAGTCGTGACTTCACTCTCTCCCCATGCGTCTATGAAAGCTTTAATAAATTTGTTATTCGGCACACGAACATTTTACGCATCTTCTCTTGTGAGGTCCATTCTCTGAATGTATGGGAACAATTCAGACAATGCATCCCATGCTTTTTTTTTCCTCAATGCCGAACGAACGCCATCTATGCGGTCCTGCTCCGCATCAACCAGCAATTTTCCAAATTCATAGACCTTTTCTCCCATCTGGTTTCCGTTCAGAGCCTCTCTATGATTCTTTATGAAGCGCCGAGCTTTCATCCCTCCAATTGACACCTTACGAGGCACACTTGTTCTTCCCGCCCGTTTCTCATCGAAGCTCTAATCTTACATTGCCACCATGCAAACTCGCATACGATAGAACATGTTCAACTCTCGAATTCCTTCCTCTCTTCTCTTCTTGTCTCGAAATGTTCCACAATAATCTGCAGACTCAAAAATATCATCTTGTCGATGATTCTCACAAAGCCGTGCAAAGTGCGAGATATGAACCCTCTCTAATGGAATGGGGAAAATGCCATGGAACTTGGGATCTTCTTCTCCTCTATTAGGAGCATTTGCTTGGTTAAGGGACAAGGTTGAAACAGATCTTCCCAAGACTTGACTTCCTTGCATGATTGCAAAGATGCAGACAACTTTTGCATGTTCCTTGTCCTCCTCCACTTATGTTGTACATTGCTTTCTCGGTTTTTAAATCGGGACGCCAAGTGAAAAATTACTTTGTAAGATCCATAGTGATCTACTTGCAATTTTTCCCTCCCTCGAATCTAGATATTAGACTCGGGATGTCGGGTTTGATTGAACACCCATTTCAAAACCTCGTGGGTTTCTTTCTGAACTTTAAAGAGACCTAACCACCAGGTGTCATCTTGATTGACATGAGAACCATTTTTCCATAGACGCTTCTTCTCCTTGTCAAAGTCACCTCTACATCTTTTTTTTGTTATTCTTGTTGCTCTTTGATTTAGCATGTGCAATTGCATTCTCAATTGCTCTATTCATGATGACAACGGATACCCTCTCATACTTCTCAAACTTGGTCAGTTCCATTTCATCCAATTTTATGCAAACTTCAATCTCACCATTAGTTTTACGTGAATTGTTAAGTCATAATATTTGACAAGGAATTGTAAGAGAGTAACCGAGGTCAACCCAAAGATTATTGCGTTCATTCATTCCAACTATATCACAACAATCCTTGCCATTCTTATCTTTTATGGCTATGGCGGGACCAAAGACATTCAACGTGGTGCATCTCTCCTAATATGGCATACACCATCTTTGTCCTAGTAACCCTTGTATTCTCGACAATTTGTGGACGTGGAGCGAATACTTTTTTGTGCCCATTCTTTTCAACGCTTCGTGGAATGGCTTGAATAGAGAACGGTAACCAAGCCCACCGATGCCTACATCATCACAAGCGATCAGTACATCTGTAAGCTTCTAACTTCTTGTAGATCTCCCCTAGTACCATTTCCAATACCATCTTCTTGAGAGGAGAGTTGTAGGGCTGACAAATCATGTCCACTATCTCCCCGTTCGCCGCTAGGTTCTTCACTACGTAACCAAGATTGCTTCTAGTTTCCCAGTTTTAACCGGCCTTTGCTAGTGTTGTAAACGGACCTTGTGGCGTGACCTGGCGTCTGAATGCACCTGATCCAAACTTCGGTTCCTCTATCGATTCGATAATGCTTCTTCCTTTCTCGCAAGCCAAGGGGTGTTTTCTTCAAATTCTTTAACCTACATTGAAGCCCAAAGTTTGCTCTTTCGAGCTCTTGGATCTTTTTCTTGCAGCTGCCCTATCACCAATTTGGACTTCTCCACTTCGTATCTCAAAAAGTTTCCCTCCCAAGCCGTCATTCCTTTCCTTCATCACGGTGGAGTAATGAAGCGAGAGAAAAAAGAGTGCTGGTTTAAGTTATAATTCTCTTGTGACAATCGAGGCGGCTCATCTCAAGGAGGCGTATTCGATTCGAATACCTTCATCTCTCAATCTCTCACAATATCCCAAGAGGCCGAGTTACCGTCACCACAAAATCGGACTAAACTTGAAGCGTCCGAAATGGCGGTTTCCCGCCACTCAACGGATCAATGGATATAAAGCGCCATCCGCCCGGATGTCGATACTTTTGAGCACGCAGGCGCAACATGTCGAGGTCTAAGTTCTTATTTTTAGACCTTTTTTTTGCGATTGAAGACCGGAGCATATTCCTGAGTCAGTTGGATCCTTATCCACACATCATTTGGAGCTTCCATACCGCGTGGATCGCACTACGTGAAATGAATGTGTACAATTTGTATGCCCCAGCACAATTCGCTTCGTTTGAGGCTCGATCCGTACTAACCTCGTTTTTTGAAATTTACAGCGTGCATATGGAAAAGTCCATTCTCCTACAATCCATGCTTTTATACAAAAGCAAATTCAAAATTCGAATTGTAGGGGCGGGAAGCTTGTATTGGGATGAAGTAAAGATCCCGATTCACGAACTTTTAAGGCTTAATCGCAGGCCTCGAAAACGAAAGTCTAATACAAAGCTTCAACCTACACATTCAAATTTTGAAATGTAGAAGGCGGGAATGGACTCTAAATGAAAATAGGGCAAGACAAGAATCGGTGATGCGCATGATTGGTATCTGACAAACCAAGAGACACCGTCATGAGTTGCCGGTATGCTATAATGCAAGTGGCTTTTTAGAAGCGCCACGTGTTGCGTCAATCTGTCTGACAACAAGAGAATTAAATACATATGGCGCCATAGATATGCGATTCCCCTTATTAGGAGAATATTCCAAGCAAATCGACGGGAAAAAGGGGCGGAAATATGGCGTGGAATGGCTGATAGGAGGCCATTTTAGTTCATAAAACATAATATAACTTGGAATGATAGATATTTTATATGCAAATGGGAGACTATTGACGAGGGACTTGTGTTTAGTTTTAATTTGACAACAAATAAGAAAGTGGATCACACGATGCGAATTTAGTGTGTTCCATTTTTGTTGCATATGTACTATTCGCTTGGTGTGATCCTTGAAAAATAATATGCTCTTTGAAAAGGGATGATGACTTATGTACTTAAGAGTGGTAACACATGTACAGTAAAAAAAAAGTTAGGTATTCAAATGGAATTAGAAGCAAAAACTTTTTACATTCAAAATTTTTTATGGCCGTATGGTTTTACATCATTTTGTAAATTTAAATGCCCGGAGGCTTCAACTATTCACAACAAAAAAGCCCGGAGGCTTGCAGTCATATGGTAAGAAGCTGGAGGCAAGCTCGACTAAGAACAAGGAAAAAAAAATAAGAGGTGCTCTGCCCTAACAAATTTCATTCATCTGCTTCATCATCTGCAAAAAAAAATAAGAAATAACCGTTAGTTGAATGCTTAAGAAAAGAAAGAAAACATGCATGTACCATGAACTAACGCCATGAGCTCCTCGAAGTCAGCAGATTCGTCTTCAACTTCTTCATCTTCTTCATCATCTTCGGCTTCTTCTCCGTCCGGTGACCACTCATTTTTGAAGAATCTCCTATCCAGCCTTCAAGAACACACCGTGATGAACTCCTCGCTCGAAATTTCTCTCGATTCCTCATTTCTCGATTCCTCGTCAAAGGAATCAGAGGAATCAGAGGAATCAGAGGCATTCAGAGCAAGAACCGTGGGCAGCGGAGGGAACTGCGGAGGGAACACCTCTTCCAGCCGTAATAGGCGCCTCTTGGAGGACACCTCCGGCTCTTCCGTAGCTGATCTCTTCATGGCGATGGACTAGAGAAATTGGGCGGAGGATCTAGCAAAGATTGGGCGGAGATTGGGGGGAGAATGGGCCAATCTAGGGCTGGAATAGATATATTTTGGATTAGACGTGAAAATCGTGAGGAATGATTCACAGTATTCCAGTCCTATCAACCATCATTACATGCCATTATGTGCATATCTCAAATTTGAGCCATATCTAATATCTTCCTTTTTTAACCTTATACCTAAATATCCAATATCTTCCTTTTTTAACCTTATTCCTAAATAGCCAATATCTTCCTTTTTTAACCTTATTCCTAAACCTATATGATTTGAGTTTAACCAGAAAATGAACACCGATATAATTCGAATTTAACATACTATTTAATACCAAGATGCTACGTCACACTATGTCGATAATTGGGATTTAAAAAAAAACACTCCAAACCCTCCTCGAGAAAACCACGTAAGTGCCGACCTCACTTGTGTTTAAGTTTAATTTGACAACAAGCAACTTCCATATCGTGTAGATCGCGACGCCGCCGAAATCAAGGTGTGGTATTTTTATGCCCTAACACAATTCGCCGTGTGGTGAGCGAACGTCCGCATACTAACTTCGTTTTTGAAATTTGCAACGTGCATATGGAAATCGAAAAGTCCATTCTCCTACAATCCATGCTTTTATACATTAAGCAAATTCAAATTTGAATTGTAGGGGGGGAAGCTTTGTATTAGGATGAAGTGAAGATCGGTTAAAGGCGCAGCCGCGGCATACACCGAAATGAAAGTCTGATCTGATACAAAGCTTCAACCTACACATTCAACTTTTGAAATGTAGAAGGCGGTGACGCGCACGCTTACCAAGAGACACCGTCATGAGTTGCCGGTATGCTATAATGCAAGTGGCATTTTAGAAGCGCCACGTGTTGCATCAGTCCGTCTGACAACCAACAGAATTAAATACATATGGCGCCATGAATGTGCAATCCCCCTTATTCCGGAAGAATATTCCAAGCAAATCTGTAATTATGAGAGTTTGGTATCCTAGGTGGCATGGGAAAAAGGGAGCGGAAATATGACGTGGAATGGCTGATAGGAGGCCATTTTCAGACCCCAAATCCGCCCTAATGATTGACATGATATGGAATTCTTTGGGCATAAAACATTGGATGATTTTCGTTAAAAAATTCACATGATCTGAGGGAATGTTCTTGTAACACGTTTCCTTTTTTAATGCAGGAAAGAAACTAGGCACATATCTAGGAGTGGTTCCACTGCTAAGTCTCCCTGCTGGCACAACTATAGGACTCATAATCTTTGGGGCAGCTCTATGAATATATTAGTTTTTGGCTTTGGATTATCCATACCAAGGACCATTAGAGGTAGCTTGGCCTTGTCAAAGTACATTCTCCATTTCAGTGCAGAGATAAGAGCTTTCTACTACTCATCTCTTCCATAGTTGCCCACTGCTTCAAACAAAGGTAAGATGTATTTCTGTGAACACTTCGAAGTATATGTATCCTTCTGCAATACACTAATTACAAGTCCGATGTCTACGTTTGGCTATGCGTTTGGCTATGCTGCACAGGGATTGGCTGGCTTGAAAACAGTTATACTGACCAGGAATACTGATGGCAATGGCCCTGAATCTGCATGCTCAAGACATTACTCACAGAGTCATGTTTCCATGTAATTACGGCCTCAGCCACCAGACAAAGCAAATGGTATGTGGATATATGTAAAGCTTACTCTGGAGGTTGTAATCCTTTGAAAGTGCATTGTCTTACTTAACTATAACTGCAAGATAAACACTATTTTGGCATGATGCAACTGTAGAATTATAAAGTCAAATGGAATTGTAGCTTCTGAAATGTAATTCACATCCTTCTTGGTATATATAGCATATAAAACCTTGTAAGCTTGTAAATGTGGAGTCTCATTTCTTTTTATAAGGAATCTTGTTTAAGCTTGTCAACATAGTATAACTTGGGTTTTCCTTTCATTTCCACAGAGAAGCAGCAAACGGATTCTTCAAAACACAAAAAATGTGCTTATTCTCCTATAATTTCCATGAATTACATATGCTGGTATATATGGAAATAATCTGGATCATAGATGGGGTTTCTTTACATCCCTTAGCGGACGTTGCCAGATAACTTGGAATATTTTATTTACAGAATGTGTGTTACCTTTTTTTCTACATGATGCTTAGTCACAGCAGATGTTGGTACCAAAAGCACATTTTACTTAAGGGGTTCCTTGAAATAGAAATGCATTTTTCCTCTGCAAGGAATTCCCCTGGATGCGATCGAATAGAAAGTTGGGAAAAGCCAATCAACCCCAGCTATTGTAGGACCAGACCACCAGCTGTTTTCCAAGCAATGGATTGCTACACTTATAAGTTATTCCGGGAGTATCATTTTTAGCTGTCATTATGCAATGTGAGCTGATAAGTTGAAACCATGTATAGCCATACATTGGTTCGTTGATTGGTAAACTTGGGGAAGTATAATTCTTTGATGTCAATTCCTTGGTCCAAGGTTTCTACATTGAAATTTTAGCTGCCATTATGCAATGTGAGCTGATAAGTTGAAACCATGTATAGCCATACATTGGTTCATTGATTGGTAAACTTGGGGAAGTATAATTATTTGATGTCAATTCTTTGGTCCAAGGTTTCTACATTGAAATGCCATCTGTTTGCAAAAGACATGAAGGAACTTTTGTGAATAGATTGGGCACAGCCCTACCGGGCCTACAGCCTTTCCTAAAATCCTAGCCTATCCACGTGTAATTTCCAGATCAGCAAAAAGAGAGATCCTAAGTACATTTTCCGCATTCACTATTAAGATCTTCTTACAACAATAGTGTTACAACAGGGAAGTGTATGTTTTGTTTGCGCATTATTGTTCTATGAGGGAGCTAACGTTCCTCCTTACGTTTCTTACACGAAATGATTTAACACATGCAACATGGAGGTCCATAATAGTAGCCCTCAAATAGTGGACACTTCATAAAAAATAATAATAACCTTGAGCGATCAATTATACCTTTGAAGCACTATGAGATACCATCAATTTACCTTTGAAGTTCAATGACTTATGCATGCATCCATTAATATCTACAACCAACGCGCTAATGTGACAAGGTTTATTTTGCAATATGTATATTGTGATTCTACAATTCAATTTTCAACAAGCTTTTGTACGCAAAAAATGAAGTAGGGAACGTCAAGAAAAACTAAGAAATATTGTTTTCTCAAATGAAATACAAAGAAAAAATTACCAAATACAAATTAGTCTTCAAATACAATAATTTACCACAAATACATACGAAAAGCACTTTTCAATTACCACTGTCTAATGGCACAACCCTAAATTTCTGATACTCACATGTTGCTAAAGCCTAATGCTTGAAAACATATTTTTATCCTGTTTATAATGCAGCCTAAATCTACGACCAAGCCTTAACCAGTTTGGCCTTGCTAAAGCCTTCTGGTGTGCCTTTTGCTAGTTTTCTTTTTTGTTTTTAGTATAAGCAGCAACAACTTGAACTCTAATCTAATGTAGTCTACTTACTAAGTGCAGTTAACTTTACTCAAACAAGCTCAAGGCAACATACTACTGTGAATACCTCTTCAAATGTCGAATGTTTATAGGATTTGGAAGTTTCCTATCTTCAAAAATAGACCTGCTACTCCAAGCACTTCAAAGGGTCCTTCCCATAGGTTCTCAAACTTGGCAACATTATTCTCTTTTGCCTTGTTCTGTTTGAGCACCAATTCTCCGCTATTTAGTGTATCTTGAAGCTTTCTTGATTAGGATGGCATTTTTTAGCCTCAAATCTGTGCTCTTCCAAATGCATCAGCTTGATAAACCTCTCCTTCAACGCATCCTCCATCTCCAAGTTAATTGTGTGTGCTATTTTCAAGAAGGGCAACTCAAGCGTTATTGGAACAATGGATTCAACACCATAGACCATGCTGAAAGTATAATGCTTGGTGGTTGCCTTGGTGGTGGTCCTGTATACCCATAAGGCATCATAAAGCTTCACATGCCAATCCTTCTTTGAGATGCTTATGGTTTTCTGGAGAATAGACTTGAGTACCTTGTTTGTAGACTTAGCTTGACCATTTCCTTGAGGGTAATAGGCTGAGCTTTTGGTATGCTGGATTTAGAGAGTAGAAAGTAGTGTAGCAATGACTTGATTAACGAATTGACCTCCCCTATCAGATATTAGCTTGTGAGGAATGCCAAATCTTGTACAAATGTTTTCATGGAGAAATCTAGCAGTGGTCAAGGCATTGGCTTGTCTAAGTGGGACTGCTTCCGCCCACTTGATGAAGTAGTCAGTGGCAATAGGGATGTACTCATATTGTGCAGATGAAGGAGGATCTATTTGACCTATGAAGTCTAAGCCCCCATATTTGGAATGGCCCTGGAGATGTGACGATAGTAAGAGGAACATTTGATGATATTATAACAATCCTTGAAGAGTGTAGGCCAATAGTACCATGACCTTAGGATTTTCTTGGTTGTTGTATCAGCTGCAAAGTGTTCCCCATGTACTCCTTCATGGTAGGCTTCAATGAAGAGCTTGGCTTCCTCATTATCTACCTCTTTTTCAATCCTGCACAAAACATCCTCTATTAGTCTGAACTTGCCACATTTTTCTTTGAATCTTCTTTGCTGATTGGCATTCAAGTTGTGTAGCAGCTCATTTGCTTCAAGTATCTCCTAATCTCTTGTTGCCAATCTATCTCTTCCACATAAGAGACCACCAAGTTAGTACCAATGCAGGAATTAATCTTATCTAAATCTTCTTGATCTTCATGTTCAAAAAGCATGTATGGAAGGTAAGAACTTGGATCATTCCATCTTGATATTGATGTCATAAGATTGTACCTTGCAAGCCCGCTTATATATCTTGGCTTTGAGCTGATTCTTTGCAAAGAGTAGAGACATAGAATTCTGCCTCATGAATACTTGGGTGTGACTGTCTTGGAGAAGGTGTCCTTTTCTATCAATCAAGAACATGAGGGTTGTTGCGCTCTTTTCAAGTCTAGAAAACCTAAGCTCTGTATCAGACCAAATTTTGCTTGCAAACGAGACAATCCTATTCTTTTGGAGCAATGCAAAACCTATGGCATTCTTGGTGACACTTAGGATCAACTAGAATGTGTTTGCTCTCTCTCTTTGTGAACTTTCCCACCTTAGTAAGACTTGAGATAGAGCTAATGATATGTGATGAGGCACATACATTCTTAGGAAGCTGTTCATACCTAAGAAACTATTCACTTATTTGAAAGTCTTTGGTAGCATAAGCTTCTTCAAAGCCTCTACCTTACTTTCAGCCACTTTAATGCCCATTTGTTGGGACCTCATAACCTAGCAAGTCTCCTTTTGAGCACAAGAACGTGCACTTTCTAGGATTCAAGCTCACACCCCCTTTTCTACACATAGCACAAAGTTTTGTGAGATAATCAAAATGATTCTCAATAAAGGTATCTAAACATAGATCATCCAAGAACATTCTAAATAGGGACGAAGGCATATCCTTGAATATGGTGTCCATTGCCCTTTGGAATGTGGTTGAGGCATTCATGAAACCAAATTGCATACTTTTCATAGCAAAAGTTTCCCAAGGTGTGATAAAAGCTATTTTTGGTTGATCTTCCTCCTTGATGCTTTTTTTAATAAAACTTGAAAAACCATCCAAAAAGGAGTACATTTCCTTACCTGCAATAGCATGTAAGACTTCTTCCAACAAAGGCAAAGAATAGTACTCTTTGATAGCTTTGTTTAAATCTCTATAGTCAATGCATATATTCTAAAAGTTTTGTTCTTTTTCTCAACAGCACAATGCAAGACAACCACTAAGGGTTCACTATTTCTAATATTACACCTGCATCTTTCATCTTGTATAACTTATCTTTAACGAGATCAAGCAATGCAATATTTATCCTTCTAAGTTTTTGCATAACGGGCTTCATACCTTCTTTGATATTAATTTCAAATTCATATACTTTTTTGTCAACACCAATCAACTCATTGTAATCCCAAGCAGATACATCTTTCCACTCATCAAAGAATTTCATGACGATGCTTTCATCCTCTTCCTTAAATATGTCACTAACATAAACTCTACTATGACCATTCTTTTCTACTTTTACCTCTTTAACTTGTTTTTCCTGACTTGCATTGATGAAAAGGATGGGATAGAGCTGTTGCGAGTCATCCTCCTCTACTTCTTCCTCTTTAATTGCTCCCTCAACCAAATGCTCAAGGAGGACACTACTACACAAGGCATCAACATCATTGTTGAGCTCCTTTGGAAAATGGTGTAGTTTCCAAGACTTGAAGGTTGATAGTTCTTCCAAAGCCTTGCCCCTAAGTCTGATCATATCATCATGTTTGGCCTGATATTCTCCCGAGACTTGCCTACAAACAAGTTGTGAATCACCAAAAACTATGTTAGTGATGCCTAGATGTTTGGCCTCTTGAAGACCTGCAATGAGGGTCTTATACTCAGCCATATTTGAGGTTGCATTTGAGAAGATCCTGCCAAACTTAGCCAATAACTTGTCAGAATTATCCTTCAAAATAGCAGCAGAGGAGGCTACACTTAACCTTTTGAAAACTCCCCCCATCAAACTACAAATAAGCAAACCTTTTTTCTTGAGATGCACCTACCTCTACTGGCAGCTTTGGCTCTGAGTTTGGGACTCTGACAGCAAGCTCATACTCCTCAAAGTGATTTGGGTCAAGAGATCTTCTTGAATAAAGTTGAAAGCCTCAAATTCCCCAAGCTTATTGTATAGAGTTATTGTTTTCCTTCCATCAGATATGGTACACTCACCTTTTGAATATATGGGCCTTGCATCCACATTAGACAACCATCTTCTTCTTGTTTCGTCTGCACCCTCAAATGCCACCACAACAAAGTTAGCAACCAGCATAATACCTTCGATATTAATTGGAACATTGTTTACAATGCCTATGGGATTGATCTTTGAATTGGAAAATGATTTGAGTACCATAGGTGCCTTTTTGTCAACCTCCAAGCCACACTACTTCAAAAATAATGAGGCATCACCTTGAGAGATGATCTCCATCAAGCAATTCTTACCAAATTTTGCTGTACATGTGAAGGCACCAAGGTCATGCTCATTTCGGATCAACATTTGCTATTCTATGTTATTTGCGAGGACTACTTGTTTCTTTTGGGATAGATTGGCCTACTCCTCTTTTGTTAAATCCATCACCTTGCTTCTATAAGAAGGGGCAATCTTTGAAAGTGTTAGCAAATCCACACTAACCTTTGCATTCTTCAACAAAGACTCAAATTCATCACCCTCTTTCTCTTTCCTAGTGTATTTTTTACAAGGAGGGGTAGGTACAACCTAATTGGCTTCACTTGGCTTGACTTTAGATGCACTTACTTCCTCATTAGCTTGTGCAACCCAACAATATCCGGGAAGGCAGATAAGAAGGCACCATTCAAGGAACAATATGCATCAGGATCTTCAGTAGTGAAGTCAGTGAAGCACTTTTTGGAGAATATTTCTAAGGAGAAGAGGGAAGAATGCATAAGAAAAAAGCTATGTTTCAGATGTTTCTAGCATAGTCAGGGCACTCATGAGTGCCCTTTTGTTATGAAATCAGTATTGGCAGAGCTTGAAGGATGGGAATTCTCAATAAAACTAGACGACGATGAGGAGAAAGATCGGAGCTTCATTGAAGGTGAGTGCAGAACTTGTGCAGCAATTAATACATAAAATGTGGAGAGTCAATCAACAATTATCTCAGCCGCAGGTATCATAAATGATAAACCTTATGTAGTGCTTATAGATACGAGAAGCTCCCATAATTTTGCATCTTCTAGATTGGCAGCGTTGCTAAAAACTAAGACTTTTAAGTCTAAGCCGAGACCATTCAGCATTGCAAGTGGGGAAACTGCCAAAGAAGAATCAATTTTGATATAGCCTTGAGTCAGCTTGAGCAAGGCACATAAGTCATAGATGTCGGGAAGTATGGCTTATAGTAGGCACTAGGCATGGAGTTCTTGAAGCCAGCTAAAGCAATGATCAACTGCAGTAAGCATGAAACTTCGATTATGGCTTCAGATGACAAGCGCTTTGTGATTAAAGGTAAAAAAAAAAATTGCTTCCAGAATGCAGTGCATGTCTGTAAAATAGTTACTTAAGTGCATCATTAAGGATGAGGTTAAATAGAATAGAATAGAATAGAATAGAATAGAATAGAATTCATAAAATGGAGGCCATTGGCCCCGATAACAGTGCTAAAAAAAAGGGTGCTACGTTGAAACAGTTGCGAGGCCAATTGCTAAGTTAATCAAGGAGTTCCACGATATATTTTCGGATATAATCCAAGAGCCTCTGCTCTATAGAGGCGTAGAATGTGAAATCATTGTTGCACCAGATGCAAAACTGGCCAGTAAGGCTTCTTAAAGTTAGAGCACTCCTAAGATAGAAGAGCTCAAGAAACAGTTGAAGGAGTTGTTTGAGCTTGGAAGACTCTCTGGTGCTTCTATTGACAAGCTCAAGGAAGCCTTGACCACAACACCAATGCTGACCTTACAGACCCAAATAAGGACAAGTTGGTAGCAGCAGACGCAAGCAAGAGTGCAACGGGAGGAGTCTTCATGCAAGAAGGAAGAGTAATGGCGTACAACTCCAAGAAGATGAATGACGTCGAACAACGTTATCAAATGCACGTTCAGGAGCTCCTAGTGGTTGTAAGGGCTTGTCGCATATGGAGGCACTAGACATTTCAGCTGGATGTGGACCACCAGAGCCTCTATTATTTTAAGACGCAACTTCTCCTCAACTTGAGGCAGAGGCGTTAGATGGAATTTCTCGAAGAATATGACTTCAAGATAGTATATAAGCCAAGCAAATTAAATGTGGATGCTGAGACACTTTCTCTACAGTCAATAGAGACTCGAGTGCAAAGCAATACCATCTCGACCTTGTCAAGCGAATTCGGTAAGATTATAGAGGAAGCCATTCCTTCAAGCATGAAATTTAAGCATATATGGGCTAGTCTTTGCAAAGATGGACAAGGAAACAGAGATCTTCAAGCATTTAAAAAAGGAAGCAATCTTTTATACCACAATAACAAGTTATACATACCAGAAGCGTCAGAACTAAGGAAGCTAATCTTACATGATAACCTATTGCCGGCCATTGCAGGATTCATGAAACTTCAAGATTAGAAGTGGCTACTTCTGGTCAGGCATGAAGAAGCAGATAGTAAGGTACATCCAAGAGTGCCAATTATGCCAGCAGACGAAGGCAGGGCAACTCCGGATCCCATGAGCTTTGGAACACTTAGTGGTGCCAAATGCCAAATGTGAGTAGTTAAGATGCATATGAGATAAGCATTGATTGCGGGCGATGATGGGATCATTGTAATGTTCCCTATGCCATGATCAGTGCGAGCAGACATGATCGAAGGTCATAGAAAGGTAAGCATGTAATCATGGGTGATGATGAAATCATCTTAATGTTCCCTATGCCATGATGCAGTGCGTGTGCGCATAACAAGAGGTCATGTAGGGGTAGGCATGTGATCATGGGCAACGATGGGATCATCTTACATGTTCCTCAGGCTTAAATCTTAAATGGACCATGATTGAGTGCAGTTAAGTAGAGGTAACCTTGAGCTAGTAGTTCGTCTCAAGGAAGTATTTAGAGAGTTGGTCCGCTTAAAAACAACAATTTATTGATTAAACCAACGTGACGTGCTACTTATTGCAGGCCAATAGAGAGGGAGCAACAAGGGAGGGAGCGCAACTCGAGAAGAATAGGGGTATAAATTTTGTCTTTAATTATGACACCTAACTATATGTTATTATGATATTATGTTATTATGTTGTTACTAGAAAAAGTGCCCAGCGTTGCTGGGCTTTTCTTTGGGATTAAATTTCAAAGTTAATAAATATATGGTTAAGAATGTTAATTGGCATATATGATCGTTTGTTAGAAATGGAAGTTCAAAATTCTCCTTATATAGTAATTGAGTTTAAAGCATCTTGCATTGATCATATAGGTATGATACCCCCACAAGACAACACGTGAAGTCGACACATATTCATCTTTTAGTTCTTGTTGGAACTCTTACACTCTATTTAAAGTGACATCCACTCTTGGATATCATGGAATATTCTCGTTGCATATTGCATATTTTCAATTATGATTATTGAATGTCTGCATTTGTCGTTGACTGCCGACATTTTGCCGATGATTTCTTGTAGACGGGCATTGATGATGTCTAGAGGGTAACAATAGAGGCTCTATACGGGTGCACCATCTATAGATGTTCCTGAAAATGGAAACTTATAGAGGTCAATGCTTTTATAAGAATCATAGAAAATTACTAAGCCCGAACTTGTAGTGCAAAACTGTGCAAAAATTGGGTCAATGTCAAATTGAGAACCTGCAAAAGCCTAGATGGTATGCTCTGTCCTGTCCATGCATATACACCAACATTTGCTTACTTTGTGCATGCAATACAATTCCATGCAACTTGATGTTGAATGTTTAGGATTTATTGATTTCATTTTATAAATCAAGGTTGAAAAGATTGGCAAGTTCACATTTTCACATATGAGAATTCTTTGCCATTTTTTCTCAATCACCTATCTTTCCCCCAAGCTATAGTTATCAATGAAAATATAATTACAACTTCATTATAACAAAAATGCCCAAAAATGTGCTTTTTAGATTATGCCAATACCTATGCCTTGCATCATTATCATAATAATACAATCACAAATTGCAGGTAGAGAGATATTTTGTGATCCCTTTCATATCAACCATCACAACTGTGGCCCTGTTAAATTTAATAGAATCTCGTGATCTTGCGTAAAGCTCCTACAGAGTTAGAACATTGCCTCAAAACCTGTCGACAAATAACCTGTCTTACAAATAACCTGTCTTGCCTGATTTCCATAGGTTGCTATAACATCAAAACATAAGATGAAGGTTAAGCTTTAAAAATGCAGTACAAAATCCCTCTACAAGAAGTTTGTTATCTGCTCGATAGCCCTTCTGCTATTCTAATACTAATCCCCACAATGATTGCATTGCTTTGGCTTATGTCCAAATGATATGAGCAGATATGTTAAAACATCCAACCCGTTCTCAATCCAGCCATAAAGGCTAAGATTTGCAAATGCATTGAAATTTCTAAAGCAGGAGGTGTAGATGTAGTAAGACTGCATCGTTTGATATGGATATGAAGCTTCTAAAGCCAAATATGCTACTCTAATGAATCAAATGCTTGATAGCTTAGCAGAAAATATTCTACAGTCACAATTAGAAACAGATTCACTAATCCTAGACATCTATTCCTAACAATGAACCCATAAAACCATATGCAATGGACCCGCTACAACTATAAATGCATATTTCTTGCACCTAAGCTCTTACAAAAACAAAATACCAACAACAAAGGACTATAACTGCAAATGAATTTCCAAAATGAGTGCTAGCTACTGCATTAGCATCATGACATTTACAAGATATATTAGCACATAACCAAAGCTGTTTGTGCATGTTAGAGCTGCTTTTGCAGCAAGGCACTGACAATCAACAAAAATGCTTCGCTGTACAATTTGTACATTTTTCTGTTTCTGTTTCCAACACGTGCCGTGCCAACTCATAGCCTCATCGCCTGTGTATTGGAACCAACTAACTTGTAATTGCTCCCAAGTGCAAAGTTCTGTGATCACTATGTTGGCTAATAATGTGGCAAGCAACTGCCATCATGCATGTTTGTCATACCAGCAGGTGGAGGAAACTAAAGAACCTACTACAAAAGAAATGGCTAGGATTTTGAGATAGCTCTTTACCATGCCTGTGATGCTAAAACAGGCTTTTCTGATGGTGTCAAAACTGGTATACAGCAGCCCCAACTGAAGTGGCAGAGCTCTGCAAATCGTTTTTCACATGACTGAAGTTGCGAAACAAAAAGCCATTGATTATGCAATGCTAGATATAGGTACTACAAAATTTGAATGCAGCACCAGGTGTTTAAGTCCTAGAGAGAAAGGAGAATTAGTGACCTATTCTAGGATGATTTTAAAGCTGCAAAGCATCTAACTCAAAAAAAAGCACAAGCATCTGAGCTTATTCTCACATTTCCAACTATTATGGTCATGATGCTGCAGCAATCTATGTTTAAGACATCCCAGCCTACTTGGAATAGTTTCAGCTTTAAACCAACTCTCTAAGTTTGGCCTACACTTTTGGAGGATATGCTATTTTAGCTGTATAGATAAACCTTAGCTGTGTAATAATGACCAGCAACACTTGCAAAATAAACAAAAGGGAAAAACGATTTTGCATTTGAAGCCATGAAGAAAATGCAATGTTCTAGAAGCCCTTATTTGCACAAAGCTGGTCCTTATCTTCATCTAGTTGCTGAGGAAGATAGCTTGCTTCTTTCTTGAAGCCAATAAGGAAAAAACGATTTTGGATTTGAAACCAAAAGGGAAAAACGATTGTGCATTTAAGCCCAAGAAGAAAAAACGATTTTGGATTCTGGGATGTCTGGCAAAGGAAAAGCGATTTTGGATTTGCGGGTGTATGCTGGAATTTGGATTTGCCCGTGCTAACCATCTAGCATTTCCTCCAATGTTTTCTAAAAACCTAATTTCGAACCTGTATATCCCAATCTGTAACCCTACATCTCCATCAACGATCTCTATATCCCAATCTTGTAACCCTACATCTCAAGAACCGAATCCTTACCTTCAAGAAGCTATGGAGGTGCCGGTGGATGCCAAAAGGAAGGAACTGCATGAAATTTGCTGATCATCTAAAGCTTTCTGGAAAGCTCTGTTTGCAATAGCAGTCTGTAATCATCCGGTGGTGTTACTTCTAGGGAAAATGGTCTCGATTTTAGAAAATTCGGTAAGAACAAAAGCATGAGAAAAATAGAACATTACAAAACCCTCACCTTATTCGCCCACCAAATTAGTCGTAACAGCTCTTTAAGAGGCAGAAGACAATGAAAATCGATTCATTGAAAACCTTGAAATCGCAAGAGCCACCAAAAAAACAAACATCTTCCTTTGTATATGTGTTATTCTGCCAGATTTTGCACATCTGGATCATTAGACAGGGCAATCAAAACATGTTAGCTATGGATGATTTTGAGAAGGCCGTTCTTTTCGCATTTGATCAAATTGGGGCTATAGATGATAGGCAATCCTCAAATCAGGTATTCCCAAATCCTCAATCTCAACCATCTATTTGCATCAACGGTGTAAAATTGAAATTGATGACAAACACTCAAAATCCCTTTAGTATAAAGAGAGATAATGATGAACTCATCGAGGATATCTAATTTTTTATAAGTATGTAGTATAGCCTTTACATTTATTTTTATAATTAAGTGCTAGAATCTTACTACTATAATAAAATTCTAAGTATCATATTCCTTATTGTTTTTGGTCATTTATGGTTGATGCAGTTCTTGACATCAGCTCGCGCTCGTAACTCCGTTACGAGGATTGTTTACTGCAAAACCAGGAGAAGTGAAATCAACCCCAAAGCACCTGCAGGGTGATGGGGACACCAGAAGTGGTAGAAGTTCCTCCGGAGCAGGTATTCTAAGTCTATTCATTAGTATATCATTTGGAAGTTAGCATTCCATATGAGTTAGCATCTTGTATCTCTAGTAGAGACATTCTAGAACCTTAGTTCCGATCATGAACCCTAACTATAAGTTAGATGCATATAATTAGGATTAGATGTTATTCTTATCATTTATTAGGTTATGTGGCTATATGATGTTGGTTGATCTCATGTTTGCCCCTCTTGTATTGGGAAAAGGGGGGGGGTAGAGACCTAGTGCCATTATGTAGATGGTGCTCCTAGTTTAGTTCCTATTATTTGCAGCTTTTGCATAGAGCCCACCAGGCTATGTAGGCTATGAAAGGACTGAGCACCACACAATAGGGTCAGTGGCAAAGTAATGGGAGGTCCCTCCTGAACGGCTAGGTTAGAAGAAAGAATACGCTTATTTCATATTGTGAGGCCTATTTAGACTTGTAAGACAGTTTAGAAAATATTTACAAAAAATATCAGATTTCTAATCACTCTCAACTCACCCAAGATTATTTGTATTTAAACTAGTGTATTACCATGAAATTGATGGTGCTAAATATCTAACTAAAATAATCCCAATCTCATTCCTTTGGATTCTTACGTGATGAAATCTAAATCTTCATATAATAGATTAATAAAAAGATGTCATAACGTGGCATAATCCAGATAGCTTGATGCTAGACTAATACATGCAGTGGTCTTGATGCTATTCCATAATTTGATTAATAAAAAGATGTGATTCTCGTGGCATGTTCCAAATAGCTTGACGTTAGACTAATACATGTGGTGTCTGGTATTGTGTATGGCCGTGTTGGCTGGTGTCGTATTGGCTGGCCGGTGTCCCTGGAGAAGGTCCCTCAATCGGGTGAGAAGTCAATTAACTGAAATGACCACGAAGATCTTTGTATAGGCTGTCCATTAACCGGTAAAACAAATTGGATTCTTAGATGAAGCATTACTATTTGTTATTCTGATAAACATTACTTGTTCTTTTCCTTTTTTCCACTTGCATTTGGAATAAATCAGCGCATATACCATTTGAACATCATCAACAGCGCAAAGTCTGTATTCTGTAGTACTTTCTTTACTTAAAATGACAAAACTTTATCCCGTTGTGGAAACACTGGATGGCCTTGAGACAAAACGACTCAACATTCACATTGTCTGCAAGAACATACCGTGTTATTGATTCATTTTATTCCAACATCAAGTAGACTTTACAATATTTTGTACATGAGAGTCATCTCTCGTCTTAATCTCCAGCAGAATAAACGTTAAGCCACTGGACAGACATAATGTTAGGAGGTAATAGATCTCCCTCGGGCGATTCTTCATGTCTATTGTGAGAAATTCTCAGCCCATCTCCTAGGTATCAAAGAGGTAAAATGGACTTTCAATACCTGGCACACCTCCAAGGATATATGTAGTGAATTTGCAAGATGTATACATGCTCAAGCAATTTAGCCTGAGCAAGTTAATAAAGCTTTTGTGAAAATGGAACCCACAGCTCCCCAAATACATGCTTACTGCCTGCATTTATTTCCAGAATTTCCACCCTGCAGAAAACGAAGGCTATAGCTATATGAGTGCCTCTTTCTATCACTTATGGTTCATTAGCTAAAAGAACCACAACAATTTGCAATGACAAAACAAAACCACTACAGCACACTTTCAACAGCCAAAAGCAGTGGCAGCAGGCTTGACATAACGAGAACAAAGACCAGACTAACAGCTACTGCCCCCTGCCCTATAGTGCTGACTTGGTCGACGTCCCTTCATGCTAGGATGCTGTGAAGGGCCCACATCTTTAGACTCAGCTGATGAAAGTGCTGATTGAAATGTCCTATTGGTAGTGGAAGGTCGCCACTTTGCAGTGTCATGTGACATAGGAAGCCATGGCATTTCTATAGGTTGTGCAAGCATTCGTGACTTGGCTGAAGGTTTAGGTAGACCTAAAAGACGTGACTTTTGTGCAGCATCAGAAGAGCCCATTGGCCTGGAATTGGTACGGGCCTCCTTCATTATCCCGCGTGAAATGGAGGACCGATATGGTTGTGTGTCAACCTGACATTATTTAGTTCACCTTAGTATGTAAACCATAACTCATAAAACAAGGAAAAATCCATGCCTCAGACTTACTGTTTCCTTTGTTGCTTGTGTGCTGTTAGGTTGCCGCAACGTTTGCCTAAAATCATCCACCATTTCCTTCCAATGACCACCATCTGCTTTCTCATCACCATTTTGCGCCCCTGCATAGTAGTCTCATAAGCTGTCTATCCATAGGACATTCTTAAAACTTCAATTGAAGATTTACGAATAAATCACATGGCCATGCTCTTCATTACACTTAATTGGTTACCTTGTGGCCGCTCTGCAGTAACTGCTGGGACTGGCATAGTACCACTTGGACTTTTATTAGCAGCCTGTAATAACCACCGGCCTCTTGTAAGCATAATAAATATAAAACCCAGCAAAACCACAAAATCTACCATTGAAGGTCCCCGTTGTGGACCGTTTTGAATTTGTGACTGCTGATATTTTAGTATTGTCCAGTCAAAAATGTAGTCAAACTGAAAACCTGTATCCATATTAGATAGATCAGTTATAGATAGAAAGGGTAACAGATCAATGTAAACAAAAGAAACACAAAGTGTTAAAAAGCACACCTTCTCGTATGAAACGCTCACGAAATATCCGTTTCAAGTAGGCATAATCGGGCTTTTCTTCAAACCGTAAATTGCGACAATATTGAAAGTAGCATGCAAACTCTGGAGGATATGAATGACATAATACCTGTTCATGTGAATGGAGAGAGAGAAAGAGTAAAAGGAGGAACAATGACGCAAAGTAGAATTTTCACAAAAGAAGAAAGAACACCTCAATGGGAGTTGACAGCTTTTTCTCACTAATTTTATCATATTTCTGTTTCTTGGTTCCAGCTTTCAGACCTTGCCAAGGGAGACTGCACCAGAGAAACATTAATAGTGCTGTGAATAATAGAAAAACTAACTAACTGGACATGGAAATAATGCTGTGTTACCTGCCCCTCAGAAAGTACATAAGCATGTACCCTAGAGATTCAAGGTCATCTCTCCTGCTCTGTTCTGTGTTAAACAGATCCAAAATATATATGTTGGATATATTTTATTTTTCAAGCAAACCAAATTATCTCCATAAATCACCCTTTACCAATTCCAAGATGTGTCTTGATGCTAGCATAACGAGCAGTTCCTGTGAGATTCTTATTTTCCCTGTCACAATAGCGATAGATCCTTAAAAAGCGATCTAACATATTGGAAGTACCAAACAAAAGATGTAGTCACCTGTAAGGAATATGCTGATGGGTAACAGGATCGCGGTACTTCTTGGCAAGACCAAAGTCAATAACATATACCTAGAGAAACAAAACATTGTACATTATATATCACATAGTGGATGGCACATAGGCTTGCCAAGCACTAGAGTATACCTGGTTTGCTCGCTTCCCAAGCCCCATAAGGAAGTTGTCTGGTTTGATATCCCTATGAAGGAAATTTTTAGTGTGAACGTACTCCACTCTGTTCACCTGCAAAAACAACAAGCAATGTTTATTAACCTTACGTTAGCACCACAAAAGATATCTAAACGTGAGGACCCACTAATTGGTCAGCCAGCATGAGGACTGTCTTTAAGGAGAACTTTCGGTTGCAAAAGTCAAACAGGTCCTCGAGGCTTGGTCCAAGCAGATCCATAACCAACACATTGTAGTCAACCTCCACTCCAAACCATCTTATATTTGGAATTCCAGCTGCAAAGCAATCAAATGGTGGTCAAAGATGCATTGTAATGAAACAGAAGAAATGGATAAAAAAACATGTGCAGCCATAACCTACTTCCCCCTTGCAATATTCTGTACAGTTTGGCTTCGTACAACAACTGCGGATGCTTTGACTTCACATTTTCCTGGACGAATTCAGAAATGACAATGATGAGTGTCTGAAAAATATGCCTGCTGAATCTACTAGATTTTGCCTGGCTGTTGATGGCCATAACAAGAAATAGGAAAAATGATAAAAACGACAGACAAACAGTTGTGTCTGATAACAAATAAAAGTGGGGGTTTACATCAAACAAGAAAAATGAGGACTTTTAACATGAAACAAGGAGGATTTTTAAATACTACAATAATATACCAATTACATGAAAACGTAAGACCCTATGATTGTCTATTACAAACATCATAATCACACTGATTTTTTGCTTCAATAGACACTCCACAAATTTGAAACTTTTGCCACTTCAAACTTGTAAAGCAACCATTCCTCTTTAATGGAGATTTTTAAGATCTCCTGACATTCCTTCTCCATTGTTTTGCCAACAGAACATACAACTGAACAAATCGGCCAGGCCTACATCCTAGGTCTATCTTTCCAATCACAAACAACCTGAGTTTATAATTCCAATCAAATTGGATTTAGGATTCCAATCAAAGCAAACGCAAATAAGTATCCCTTTCAAAGACATTGGAAGTTACATCAAGGTAGTGTACTACAATGGTAACCTTGAGATGTGTTTCTTCAAGAAAGGGCAAAGGAACAGTAAATTAGGGGACAATCATACAACACTAAACTTAACGCAATCCTGAAGGGTAGATTTGAGACTTACCAACTTGATGCCGACTTGTTCATTCGTCAAAATATTCGTCCCTGCATAGCAATAGATTGCAAACTCTCAACCATATCTGAAAAGCAGATGCACCTGCTGGTGCTGGTCCATACCACTAAACCTGAGGTTCTATAGCAAACCCACATATGCTCACCTAAGTAGATTTCACCAAAGGACCCGCTTCCAATCTTTCGCCCCAGTACATACTTATTTGCAAACTTGGTCTCCATCTAATGTGATTTACACGGCCTTATTACCCTCACACAAAGCCAGGATACGCCAAAGGAATCCAATTCTTATTTACATTGAAAGCCCTTGGAATTCCTGGCGTTCCCTTGCTCTGGCCCATAAGGACCTATTTAACATCAAAATTGCTCGTTTTGGGCTGCAATTCTGTAGTAAAGTATGCCTAAGGAGAAGGAAGTGTAAGAATTATTGCCATGTTTTGGGCACTGATCAACTGGGATAGATTGGATTCATGGGGCAGAAGCTGATACAAAACCGGCAACAGGGAGTAAATTATATGAGGCAATAATGATCTAAGACCGATTTCAGAAATGGGTGCATAAGAATCGATGAGATCGGCAAGGTAGGAGTAGAATTGGGCCGATCTTGCACGGCGGCCGAGAGACTGCCTCCTCTATGACGGCGCCAGAAGCCGACGAACAGAGAACGTGGACAACTCTAATCTTGGTTTAATCTCTGATTAGGGTTAAACGTCGGGCTAAACCAGTTTAAACGAAAGGTTTGTGTAAAGCACTGTAATCTTTATTGGATGGTTCAGATATTCGGACACTATTAATCGACTCATCTGGGCCGTTAAATGTTAGGCCCACAAATACCATGCAGATGTAGACGTGGGTTGTATTCCTTGCGCTTGATTGGAATTTACGTTGTTAATTTATTGGGTGATCCTAAATGGACGGCCCAGATGGCTCCACGCGGACCCATGATGGCGGCCAGCCCTTGGATGCTCCCCATGTCTTTGTTGGCCCATAGACGTGGGTTGTTTTCCATTGCCATGGCGGACAAGTCAATCTACTGCCTAGGTGTAGATGCTTAATATTGTCTGTAATACTGTATGTGTAGATTCCTAATACTGTCTGTGATATTGTAATATTCTATGGTTCTATCTTTCCCATCTTACCACCGTGATTCTTTCCCTTGATGATTAATCTATCCCCCTCTGTTCATTCTGTTGATCTATCTACCTGCCCTTCCTCGAAAACAATTTGAAAAAACCTGCAACATGATTGCCTTCTCTGCCTCTTGTCTGCCCCCTCTGTTTGTCCTCACCACATGTGTCCCCTTATAGATTTCTTTATTTATTCATTTTTTAATTTCTTAACCCCTTTTTCCACCTTATCATTGGAAAGATGCCTCTACTTAATCAGAACACAGTGCAAGAAAGGAGGTATAGAATAATGCTTCAATTGCCTACATATAAAATCTTCTTATGAATGCACTGGTCCTTTACACTTGCACATGGAAAGAACATGGAAAGTAGATACTGTTGTGATTAAATTTAATGGCTTAGACTAGCAACATAAGTAATTTCTCAAACCGTTGCATAAATTAGACCAGTAAGTTGACAACCTTCCACGTGATATGCTATAAGAATGAATTTCGTAAAAGGCATTACTTTTGACACTATGACATATTGTTGTAATTTTGAAGACTTATTTTATCGTCTAGTTAATGGGGTAAGATCTAAGAGAAACGTTGGCACTCTGCATGTGCATCGCATTAGACAATCGTCTTCCTAAGTAGTTAGTTTCTATGAATTTGTCTAATCTCAATGGCGATCAAGTCAATTCACATCCATGATCTTATATATTCTAAAGTTTTTTCAAAGCTCATACTTAGATAACACAGGCATGACAAAAACAAAAAATGAGGCAGGGTGAAATTACACTCCAAATCAACATGTTTTTTCAAACTAGAATCATTTGCTAATTTCCCCACCCCAATTCTGGGAAGGGACTCGCAAGAGACACCAAACCAGAGCAGAAGACCTGATGCAAAAAGGGAGGAGCATCCTGCTAGAATAAGATGGACTAAGAGAATGGACGAGGAAGAGATATGAGATGGGCTGATGATCGAAAAAATAGAAATGAAGCAACGAGAATGGAAGAAGAGCTGCTGTGAGAAGACGCCGATAACCGGTCCCAAAGGGGGAGTGGCCTTATATAGTAGCCCGTCCCTTCCCAGAATGGCGATCCGAGGGCTCGGATCGATGCGATTAAGTGCTGGCGCCAATTATGAGGTTGTCAGAAACAGTAAAAACTTTTGAAAAGAAAAAAATTTCACCCTCCCACATTTTCTGTCAAGGAATTTTCATCGCCTCAAAATTTTCAGCAAAAATTTTACAACAGCTGATAGGCTTGAGGGCAACACCACTCGGGGTTCCACAGCTATTCTAGCGGTCTTTAAAAAATTTCCGCTGACTATTTTATTCCAAAAAATTTCTATAGAAAAATTCCAAGAGATGAAATTACTTCTTCCAAAAAATACATAGGATGTAAGGGAAAACAAACATTTTATATGTATGAATCATATTCTCTTTGAACCTTGTAAATTCTTTCTCAAACGTCATATTGTGAAGCATTTATGAAGGTTAGGAAATAAACTAAAATCATTAGTAGAATTTTATACCCATTGCAAAATGGACCATGATAGATCACCACACTCTTAGTTCTCTAATCTAATTATACAGAGCTTAGAGACTACTTTATCTCCTTTTGATATGTTGATACGTTATCAAGTCACTGCTATGATTCCATGTTCTAGATTTGAGAATATAACATTAAAAATATAATAAGAATTTTATATCAAAAGTAGCACTTACTAATCCAAATTCTTCCATTTATGAACGTAGAAACCAATGCTAGTAATATAAAATGGCATCTTCAAAAGTCATGTCTTCTTTAAATATATTCTTTTATATAGCAATTAAGATTTCCGCTATAGACATTTTACCTCTTCCATTTAGAAAATGACAGGCTAAGTACCATAGTCATATCTATGTCTATATAATTGTAAGTGGAAGGCCTCATATCGAGGACTTTATCTATGCCCGATTTGGGTTATCCAAAGAAAAAGAGAAACTTAATATAGCTTCAATTTGGAAACTATATAACGCTTCAGTGGAAACTATATTCAGTTTCTATGAAGCTATATTCAGTTTCTCTTCAAACTTAAAAAGTAGTCTTTCTATCATGTCTTTTTCTTTGAACTTTTGCAAGATTTTAGTTTATGTATCTAGGCTTCCATATCTGAAGCAGAATCTAATGCATGCGCTTCCATTTAATGCACCAATTGGCAAGAATAAATTTGCAAGAATACTTCATCCAGCAATAATTTGAAGCATGATTTTGAGGGCATGCAGCTGTTGCCTTGATCTTGGTAAGTATGTAGATGTTGAATTTGTCTTGTCTGTTGCATTTGTTTTGTTGATTGTCGGATTTAGAACCCAAAGATTTGATTGTTTTTGTTACTTCAAATATCTGTGATGTGTCAATTTTCATTTTGTTGTTCTATTCTCATCTCACAATCTGTTTTTTTTTTTAATTTCGCTGTTCTATTTTGCACTGCCGAAATATTCTGAGACCCAATGATATGGGCGGATTTGGGTTCTTCCTTTTCTTGCTACAAGAGATGCCCAAATAGAAAATGGCAGAGCTTCTTATTCTTGCTACAAGAGAGGCCCAAATAGAAAATGGCAGAGCTTCTTATTCTTTTACTTCATCCGATCGTTTTGCAAAACTTAACAAGACCCAAAAGGGAGACGATTCTATAGGAAACACAATGCTGTAAAAAGAGAGCATGATTCTACAAAGCGCTCTTATTTGCCTGCAAATCGAGGCATGATTCTACACTAGAGGCTCTGCTGTAAAAATTGCAAAAAAAGAATCTGTTGTTTTATATTTCTCTGTTCTATTTTTGCTGGGCGGATTTGGGTCTTCCCTTTTCTTGCTCAGTTGTGAATGCTCAGCAGATTTGGGTCCTCCCTTTTCTTGCTCAGCTGTGAATGCTCAGCATAAATTATATAACAGGGCGGCATCGCATCAGAGCATCGATGGCATATAAAAGAGAACCGAAGCATCAAATCGTTGCCCTTGGCAACTCTATTGGCATGAAATGGAACCCCAGACTAGAAGAAGCATTTGTGTTTCAGTATCCCCATCATCCATCATCGGCCAAATTCGACAGACGGCCATTTTGGCGCAAAGGACCAATGCATGCAAAGGATTTCCAGCTCCACAATCATTTAGGTGTCGGATTTGGAACAATGCTCAGACCCAACGCTTAAACGACGCCTTTTCTTCACTGATTTTCTATTGCTTAGGATCGCCGATGGTCACCCGAGGAATGCTCTGCCCTGCACTATTTCAGTTCGAGAATGCTCTGACCTATGTTTTGTTTCACAGGGATACTGGGTGCATGAATCCCAACCCCCCTTAAGATTTTGTATTAAAGCTCCACCTTATTATTTTAACAGACTTTGATTTAAAAAACCTGACTTAGATTTAAACTTGTTGCTTAATATTAGGGTAAAACTAAGACACTAAGCTTGTTGCTTAATATTGAAATAAAAAGCAATTGTACACTTTATTTTGTGTGGATTTACAATAGCTTAAGAGTGTATGTATTTGCAATTGTCTAATTGTGTGCATACAATATTTATAGTCTTCTAACTAAAACATAAATTTTCTAGCGCTTACCATAGGGATGGCTACAAAAGACTCGCAACAAGAGGGAGATGGTGTGGCGATGCCATCCAAATATCTGACCTGGGCTGATGAAGTGTGAGTATTGTAATGTTCTTCTTTAGACAATAGATTTAGATCATAAGATATATATGGGGTAGGATATAAATTTCTCAAATTTCCTTTTGAAATCATAGTAGCCTCTCATCTTAGCATTAATATTTGTGTTTGAATTAGGGTTGTGCATAACGGGTTATGGAAGATACGTTGTCTAACGATGACTATTCATGGGCAGTTTGCCACATCTCAGGACATGTGGTTTTGCATATATGATGGGTGCACTCATACCCATGACCATGGTGGGGAGGGGTATTTGGGAATGACGATGCAGGGGGCAGCTATCCCTCGGTGTGGACAAGAGCGGTGTAGCAAGGCAGATTACTTAGCCAGCAAGAGAGGAAGTATAGGGCTAGAGCACGCACACGGATGACTATAGAGTGGAGTAAGATGGAGCAAACACTGCCACCACTAGATCTAGCACGGGTTGCTCCGCAGGGAAGGGACCAGTGGATGGATCAGCAAGTACAAAGGCTATTGGATGTGCATGCAGCTGGGGCAAAGACGCGTAGACGAGAGACAGAGGCTAGGCTCATAAAGAGACTTGGGCAAGAGCATGTTGAGGAGGATGAGGATCTTGAGGTGGCTCATGATGGTCTAGTAGACTCATTGCATCCAGACACAGCAGACGACATGATTAAGAAGGGTGAGGATATCGAGGTAGCTGAGAATTTTGTAGTTGATGGTATAGTAGACTGCAGGGTTGTCTGGGTCCTGAACATCATTTTCTAGAAATGCAGGGCATACAGGAGGCAGGAGCTACGATAGATTTTGCATTACAACTAGGACTTGCTTGTCCCTCCACTTCATATACTATGGAGGATGGGAGAGATTATACGGCCCCCTCACATACATTTGTTGGCACATCTCTAAGTCGTAGTACTTCATTCCTTCCGTGTACATCTGTTGATGTGGATCTTTACATTGGAGGGTGCCTTTCCATAGCAGTGCTCCCATATCCCATCACACTACTCCTACGTCCGTACTGATGTCAGCCCCCCTTTCCACGTTTCCATTGCCTCTCACCTCCACTTCCACAATCCCACTGCCTCCTACCTCCCATCCTACCACTTTCTATTTTACCATGCGTATCAGCAACTTTTCCTTCATTTCCACTTCTTCCCACAGTGGTTGGCTCTGTACCACATACTACTTTGTCATTTAGTGACGTTTCATCTACTATGATGAGCCATCATCCACCCTTGTCTAATTTTATGCCATATCTTTCACGCCCAGTGGTGCCTAGTTCAGTTACACCGACACTTAGGTTTTCCAACGGATTAGAAGATTCACTTGATGCACTTGCACCTAGACATGGCATGGGACATTTGACGAGTAGAGCACACTCACTTGAGGCACTTCAGACTCGATTTTATGAGGTACAAGATAGGATTGCTGTAGCAGATGAGGCCTCGCCATTGTCTAGTGTGCCAGAGGATCCAGATGAGCCCAGAGGAAGGGGCAGGAGAGGGAGAGGCAGAGGGAGTGGGAGAAGGAGGAGGAGAGGGAGAGGGAGAGGGAGAGGGAAAGGGAGAAGGAGGGGGAGGGGCAGAGGCAGGAGTCGAGGTAGAGCTAGAGGCAGAGGTAGAGGTGATTTTGAGCAGGTACAGGAAGATGCTCAACATATGGAGATAGCAGGAGTAGTGACACCGTACCCCCCATCAGCACGGGATTGGGCACAATTATCACCAGATGGGTGGGTATTTGATAGAGCTGCTGGACATGGGATCGTACCACAGGCACATCGAGGAGCATTTTATATGAGTCAGATCTTTGTACCCCTACGTGCATGGGCTTCTGAGAGGGGCCGGGAGGCACGAGCACCCACTTGGTTGAGGTTGGAGGCTGCTTTTAGACCACAACGTTGGTTTTGGCGGATTGCACGTGAGATTGCCATAGGATATGAGTGGGAACCTTGTGAAACCTTGTGAGTTGGATATCATAGAAACACAAAACTGTTACACGGCAAAAATTTTTCCTTAGAAATAATCCCTGCCCGCGTGTTGACGCCGACTAGCTACCACCCACACCTTGGATCCCGGATCCCCCGCGCTAGTCTTATCGGCTTGTTGCTACGAGATTGCTCCCACAAGCCCACGTTGTCACGCCGGTCAGTACCGCCCACACCGTGGATCCCTGATCCCCCACCTGACCTTTTGTTTGCTGCTCTCACAGCAGCTCGGATTCTTCCAGAGAATCCTCCCTGGAAGATTGTCCAATGGCTATCAAGCCCAATCTGTCCCTGGCAGTTCCCAATGCCCTAGACTCTAACCACAGTCCCAGACTGTGATTCCGACCTCAAAGCCTAAGCCTAGGTTGGTTCCTGGCAGTTCCCAATGCCTTGGGGCCACACCGCAATCGCGGAATCTAATTCCGAGTTCTAGGCCCAGTTCTTGAATCCCAGAACAACCCGGATTCTTTCAGAGAATCCCCTTGGTAATCTATTCGGCCTACTGTAAAGCCTTCACATCAGCCCGGATTCTCTCAGAGAATCCTTCTGAGATAAACACCTACCAAGTGCTCACTCAGATCGATCTTAGGCAGAATCAAACTGCTCCTGTGATCAGTTCCCAGCTCTTGGCTGCAACCCGACCATATAGATCTGGCCTAATTCGACTATTGGCAGTAGCAGACTGCCCTCAAAGCCCTGCTATCAAAGTCAGAATCCAAATCCGACCTCAGAGTCTAACCTATGGATTCTACAGCAGTTGGTTAAGGCAGAATCGATTTCCAGTCTCCAAACCCGGTTCAACTGTTCTGCCCGAAATCCATCTCTTGGCTTTATAGATCTCATCTCTGAGTTCACAATCAGTTTCGCATGCATGAATCCGGCCAGATCAGGCCCTTGTTCGATCCAATTCCATGCACTAGAGTCATCTAATTGATCTGGCAGGCCGGATTCCTCATCCACGATTTCGTCTCTCTGTTATAACAGTTTTAAGAGACCCACCCAATCGGTTGACGCCACGTGTACCTTTAATATTGCATATTAAACCATAGCTAACATTTTAACTTATAACATTAGCCCCTAGACCTATACAACTTACATTAACATTAATATTTTAATGTTAATCATGCAACCATATAGGCCTACTGCCTCGACAAACCCTGCAAGCCCTTTCGCACTAATATTTAACAATATTAGTGCCCCCTAGCGAACCATTACCCGCCGCTAGCCATTAACCATTTATTCCGCATTCCGTCACCGTAGACTGATTACAGTCAACACGGCCCATTGAATCACAACTGCCTGGCAATCGCGACCAACAGTACTCCCGTGCTCATGGACGTCCGTCAAGGGCCCGATTCCGGCTATGCCCTTGGGAGCACCTGTAACATTCCTCCCCCCCCCCTTTTGGACCTTGCCCTCAAGGTTGATCCCTTAGATGAGGGGAACTGCTGCACAAATTCCTTCGTCTCCCTGGTGGCATCCTCAGGAGACTGGTCCTGCCACTGAACCCGATGTTTTAACACATCCCTATTGTGCAGCTGCCGAACTCTTTTATCTAAAAGACGTTCTGGCGTTACAGAGGAGTTTAAGACGATCGGTATACTTTGCGGACTAACCATGTTAGCGGTATCCAGTATAGCCCTCTTTAGCTGACTTACGTGAACACAGGATGGATCCCTACTTCCTGCATAAGTTCAACTCGTACGCTGTTTACCCGATCCTTTTTGCACCCTAAAAGATCCAGCATACCGCGGAGTAAGTTTAGGCACCCGATGCTTAATGCCGAAAGATAAACGATCCGTAAGTAACGTGATCAGCTTTCGCATAAGAGACATCTCGTCTATGATGATTAGCAGACGCTCGTGCCCTATATTGAGCTTTTCGCAATGCTTGCTTGCATTGCCGCAGGATTGCATCATATCATGCAGTACGTGTACTGCAACTTTGGTTCTAAGGTACTTAGACATACCAGAATAAGCCCTTGGGTTTCGGCCCATCATAGCCACAAAGGAAGTCATCCGAATCCCCTTGTGATGGCTATTATTATAAGCGAACTCTAGGTAGGGTAAATACTTGTCCCATCTAGACTGCTTCTCGTGGATAAAACTTCGCAACATGTCTTCCAGGATCATGTTTATACACTCAGTTTGCCCACCCGTTCGTGGATGATTTCCACTATTCATGTATAATCGGATCCTCAATCTTTTCATGAGATCCCTCCAGAAGTGACCCGTGAACTTAGTGTCTCGATCACTTATAATGGACAAGGGAATATGCACTGCTACGTCATGCCCCATAGCCTCCCTTTTTAATGCTATAAACTTAGCATACTTGGTTAACTGATCCACTATTACCAAAAATCTGAGTATGTTACCTAGCAGTTCTAGGTAGTACGACTTGTAAAGCCCATACTCACGCTTTCCCAGCGTTCATTTGGTATAGAGAGAGGTTGTAACCATCCCAAAGTTTTTCCATGATCCGCCTTCACCGCTTGACACCCCAAGCAGTGACTTACCAAGTCCTTGACTTGTTCTTACAATTCTGGCGAGTCGTAGAACCTTTTTCCCAACTCATACGTCTTCCATTTACCTCCATGCCCAGCTGTGGAGTATCATGGTGCTCACGTAGAATCGATTTCCTAAGGTCCCCACTCGAAGGAACATAGATCCTTCCCTTGTAGAATGCAACCCCTCTTGCTCAGTCCACAGCTCCCCGAGCTTGACCATTGCCGGATCTTACCGATCCTCAGGATATGCATCCTCAATCTCTTGTATAAGGTCACTTGCCAAAGTCATCAAGGTATCTATATGCTTAACCCTTGATAATGTATCGGCAACTGGATTATTTTTGCCCGGCATATACTCAATGGAAAAATAGAACTCGTGGAGGAATTCTAGCCACCTAGCCTGTCTCGGGCTAATTTCGGCTCGATTTTGCAAGAATCCCAGGTTTATGGTCACTATCGACGATAAACTTGCGCGGCTCTTGGCTCGTCCCACTACGTAAGTAGTGCCTCCTCGTCCTTAACGCATGTACAATGCTAACAACTCTTGCTCATAAGTTGCATAATTTCTTTCCGCAAGACTTAGTTTTCGACTTTTATAAGCCACTAAGTAACCCTGCTGCATTAGTACTGCCCCTAACGCTTGGCCACAAGCGTCAGTATAGACCTCAAATGTCTAATTCAATTTCAGCACTTCTAGCACAGGACTGCTCACTAGCAAATCCTTAACGCGCCGAAATGCCTCTTGCTGCTCTCTCCCCCACACAAAATCGTGATCTTTTCCCAAAGATCGGTGAGAGGAGCAACAATTTTTAGAGAATCTAGGTACAAATTTACAGTAGTACATTGCTCATCCCAGAAAACTGCGTAACTTTGTCACGTTTTCCAGCGGGATCCATTGCTCTACTACTTGTACCTTAACGGGATCTGGTGATATTTATTATGGAGGTCGATTTTGGTAAACCATTTAGTACCCCCAAGAAAAATCCAAAATATCATCAACCCGAGTAATCTATGCACATCTGCATAGTATCGTCCGTTTTCTTAATAAGCAAAACAAGACTCGCAAAAGGTATTTTACTTGGTCGTACAAAACCTTTGCTTAACAATTCTCTCGCTTGAATTTTAACCTCTTCAAGTTTTAGAGGACTAAGACGATATAGAGCACGCACCATTAGCTTGACCCCTGGTTCAAGCGTAATTTTATGCTCAACGTCTTGTGGGAACAAGTCTTTACATCTTTTCCAAAAGATTGTGTAATTCTTGATTTACCGTTGAACCTAGTTCAACTTTTATATATATATCCATAGAATTACAAGACGCAACCATGTCATTATCTGGCATGGTAGCCATTAAGAAAGAACTATATTCTTATATGCAATTTCCAATTGCATTGTTTCCCAAACACGGACTTATAAAAGTCCTAAGAATATATAACCCAAGTGCTCTAAATTGCCCGAGGCACTTGCATGACTTAACCCATGAGTTGGTTTTACCCCTTGATCTCGACTAATTTCTAGTCAGCGGGAGTATGCCGTAGATTTACTTCGAAAAGTTGAACATGCAACTTTCCCATTAGATAGCATTATCTAATTCCTCATAAGAATTTAGTCCACTAAGTCGACCCCGTCGCTTAGCCAAAATTCCTATGACTCTAATCCTTTTTCATACGACCTTAAGTAGGTGCGTACTAGGATTAATTTTAAGATGTTAAGATATTCTAATATCTTTGCCATCTTGTAAGTTTTATACATTACTACAACATACTTAGTCAAATTATAATTGCATCTATTGCATTATAACCTAAAAATTGAAATATGTATAAAAACATACCTTAGTATAGTTCCTTGAACTAATCTTGATATTTACATCCAACAGTTTTCCAACTGTCCATTACTTGTGCCTACAAGTAATAAAAGAAATTTATCTAAAAAAAAAAAATCAAATTTTGCTATTAGCTTTTCGAGAACATTACTATAGTTCCCCATCAAGCCCTTAAGGAATCTTGATTAAATATTAGGACAAATCCATACATCATGTCCTCTTTTCCCACAACCCAGACAAGGTTTATCCATATTAACCCCGTTAATACCATCCTGTCTTGGTTGAGAACTACTCGAACAACCCGGTTGTTCTTCGTCTTTTACACTAGACCTTCTGCTTGGTTGACTGCATATGCAAGCATAAAATACTGCTGTATCCAAATCCTTCGGATGCAGCCTTTTAAGCTTCATTTTAAGTGCAAAGATCATTTATGCCCCGTGATAAAATAAAAAAACGACTTTCGTCATCCGGAGAAATTTGAACAATTGCAAGCAGCTTCCGAAGCTCTTGCTCATAGGTTCTCAATTCCCCAGTTCGTTGCAAACTATGCAACTGACGATAAGCCAGAAGTTCATTCAAGCAGTCAAAATTTCCCTCTGAAGGAACTTGCGAAGAAATACCCTTGGTATCTTCTTCCAAAGACTTCAAAGAATTAATCCACATTGCTTAGTAACTAACTTATTGACTTCGTGTTCAATGGACGCCATCTTCCCTTGAAGACATGCTAGGTTTTAGCCGGCTCACCGAATCGAACGCTCTCAGTTCACGCTTCTCCACTTCCCAAGTGGTGCGGAAGACTGAACCTTTTCGTCCATTTCCGCTTATTAATCTAGGTTTTCCCTAAAACTAGATTCACGACCACAAAGACCACAGCTACGATACCAATTGTTACACGGCAAAAATTTTTCCTTAGAAATAATCCCCGCCTGTGTGTTGGCCGACTAGCTACCACCCACACCTTGGATCCCAGATCCCCCGCGCTAGTCTTATCGGTTTGTTGCTACGAGATTGCTCCCACAAGCCCACGTTGTCACGCCGGTCAGTACCGCCCACATCGTGGATCCCTGATCCCCCACCTGACCTTTTGTTTGCTGCTCTCACAGCAGCTCGGATTCTTCCAGAGAATCCTCCCTGGAAGATTGTCCAACGGCTATCAAGCCCAATCTGTCCCTGGCAGTTCCCAATGCCCTAGACTCTAACCACAGTCCCAGACTGTGATTCCGACCTCAAAGCCTAAGCCTAGGTTGGTTCCTGGCAGTTCCCAATGCCTTGGGGCCACACCGCAATTGCGGAATCTAATTCCGAGTTCTAGGCCCAGTTCTTGAATCCCAGAACAACCCGGATTCTTTCAGAGAATCCCCTTGGTAATCTATTCGGCCTACTGTAAAGCCTTCACATCAGCCCGGATTCTCTCAGAGAATCCTTCTGAGATAAACACCTACCAAGTGCTCACTCAGATCGATCTTAGGCAGAATCAAACTGCTCCTGTGATCAGTTCCCAGCTCTTGGCTGCAACCCGACCATATAGATCTGGCCTAATTCGACTATTGGCAGTAGCAGACTTCCCTCAAAGCCCTGCTATCAAAGTCGGAATCCAAATCCGACCTCAGAGTCTAACCTATGGATTCTACAGCAGTTGGTTAAGGCAGAATCGATTTCCAGTCTCCAAACCCGGTTCAACTGTTCTGCCCGAAATCCATCTCTTGGCTTTATAGATCTCATCTCCGAAGTTCACAATCGGCCGCATGCATGAATCCGCCAGATCGGGGCCCTTGTTCGATCCAATTCCATGCACTAGAGTCATCTAATTGATCTGGCAGGCCGGATTCCTCATCCACGATTTCGTCTCTCTGTTATTTTAAGAGACCCACCCAATCGGTTGACGCCACGTGTACCTTTAATATTGCATATTAAACCATAGCTAACATTTTAACTTATAACATTAGCCCCTAGACCTATACAACTTACATTAACATTAATATTTTAATGTTAATCATGCAACCATATAGGCCTACTGCCTCGACAAACCCTGCAAGCCCTTTCGCACTAATATTTAACAATATTAGTGCCCCCTAGCGAACCATTACCCGCCGCTAGCCATTAATACCATTTATTCCGCATTCCGTCACCGTAGACTGATTACAGTCAACACGGGCCATTGAATCACAACTTCCTGACAATCGCGACCAACAGTACTCCCGTGCTGGACGTCCGTCAAGGGCCCGATTCCGGCTATGCCCTTGGGAGCACCTGTAACAAAAACTTTCTTCTTTCCTTGTGAAAACCTTCTTCATCCATTCACAACAATATTGCACAACATGCATTTAACATTGGTTACTAAAACAATGAACATATGTCTGATATCATGTACTAGAGTGACATTGTGAGTCAAACTCTCATCATAATTCCTCATGACAAGGAAACTGGGCTTGCACACTAGTACCACCCCTTGGTCTACTCCCAGTTTGTAGAGGTGGTTGTTCCCGCAAAGGGCTTGGCCTTTTAGGAGCGTAAAGAGGAGTTCGTGCAGCAGCCTGTGATTGTGCATATGATTCTCTGAACTTCACAGGTGATGGCCTACTGTTCCTAGAACCTAGTACCCTGAGGTCTTATCTGACGTCTTGGATAATTTGTTCGAGCTCCTCTTCCCTTGCCACATGCACCCTTGCAAGCTGCTCTGTGGTCATCTTGCACCACTCGTCAAGTGTCTCTTGTTTCTTTACTACTAAAGCGAGGGCGACTTCCCGTAGAGTCCTTCCTGTCTCCCTTGTGGGTTCCATCCCATGGCCCATCCCAGTATGCTCACCTAGGTCTGCCATACGGTACAACTCCCTATAGATGTTAGGATAGTGCATGGCAAGAAAGTCCTCTGATGCCACTAAGTGCTTGCATCTGGAGACAAATCTTGGACAACTACAATATGCAGCATGCATCTTGACTCGGTAGTGCATACCTGGGGTAGACTCAGATGCTACATGGAGCACAATAGCTTCTAGATCAGTCAGGGTGATGATACCCCCATGCTCCTCTTGGAGCCTACATAAGCGTTCAGCTACTGCTAGACGCTTGCTGCATCCACGATAGCCAAATCGTCCGCTTGCATCTATATTTTACACGAAGTGCATCAGATGAAGGAGAAAAATAGCAAATCATGTGGTTACTAACCAAGTTCTTGACGTTGCCTGCACACTTCAAGCATAGAACCACCAAGAGGCGATCCTCCATCTGGATATCCAATTATAGTAGATAATAATGTGAACATACGGATGTTCAATTTTCGCTGCAAGAGCTGCACCTTCAAAATCCGCCATTGCACCTCTGTTAGGTTCGTGGTGTCACAATTTGAGTGCAAAAACATCCTAGCATGTATTTGCCATTTCTCATCCCAATGTCCTCTGAGCACCCAGTTAGTCTGCAAGTAACTATATAAGGCGCTAAGTTAAACAATTGCTTCAGAAGAGAACCTGTTCAATTTAGAGAACTTGAAGCCACACCTTATTACACCTTTGTTGTCTCTACAAGCCTCAATAAGATCATTTAACTGGTTGAGGTATTCCCATTTGCTGGTGCAAGTCATCATGGTGGAAAGACGAGAAAATATATCCTTCTTGCCTTGTGATCCCGAGATCTGGATGGAATAGTCGTTTAAGGTTGCATAAAATATCAATTACTTTGAAATTTTGAGATATAAAATTACCTTTGGTAGCAGGTATTTGAGCCAAGCTCGTTTTGAATAGAACCAGCACGCAAGAATATGACACGCAATCTATGGGCAATACAACATTATCAGAATTAGAACAAAGTGGAGTAATCCTATATATACGCAAGATAGCCAGCAATGTGGATCTTACGTAATAACATCATCAAGAGCTGCTCGCTCTGCATTGTCAAGGTCTATTGTAATTGATCTGGGTCGAACACTGCCCATGCGGGTAAGGACCATGCGTAGAGCCACTTGCAGTGCTATCCTCTCATGATGCTCACCAGGTACCGTGGTGCACATCATGAAAAAGATAGGCACACCATTGCCGATGCGATTAGGAACATGTGCAACAAAAAGTGGATATCCATACATATTTGTCCTAAACGTCGAATCCATGGTCCAACCCCCATTGGTGCTATACATCATAGCCTGCTCTAGCATCCATTGGTCCTAGATTACTATGATCCAAAGCCGCATATCTGGGTCATCATGAGCAGGAGCATAAGGTTGGTGGTATATAACCTTTCCAGATTGCATCCAGGCATCCATTCCACTCTCCACCCTATCCCAATCAGGACCAAGGAGTGCTCTTGCACATATAGAGCAAATGTTGTGTACCTAAACCTTTCATAAAATAAGATCCTAGATTTCATGAATGCACTAGAGAAAACTGCACGTACATTCTCAAGTGGTATGCAAGACGCCATTTATCCTCATGTGCCATTTTCAAGTGGTACGTGGCTCTCTCAATAGGTTTGAAGGTGGTGCGTAACTCCTTCCCTCTCTCATACATGTTACCCCAGACTACTTGGAAGTCTCTTGTGTCCACTAGCATATTGGCTGCCTCATCCATAATGGAGGGATGGAAAGGACGGGACCATTCATCTTCCTCTGACCATGGATTATGTCCATCATGCTCAACACGGATGTAAATTTGAGCACAACTAGTATCATCCTTACTTGGATTGATTGGCATCACTGTAGGAAGATGAAATCCACATCTTCTTTTAAAGCTCCTTCTTGTTTGCCTTACACCTTGCAGCCCATACCTGCGGGCATCTCCCCCGCGATGACATATATAATCCACACAAGACATATCATTCATCCACTGCCTGGTATATCAATGAATCAATCTTACCCTGTGTTCTAACTGTAATTGTTCCACTCGGCTATCTAGAGAGTGGCAAGGTACTACTTCCTCGTAATTGAAAAGCTCTTTCCTGCTTGAAGGCATTATATGCCGAAGCTTGCATTCACAAGCTGCTATGCATTGTCTCACATAAGTTTCTGGAATGCCATGGAACTTAGACCCAACCTGCCACGTTTTTTTAATATTATCCAAAGTAAGCCATATGGGCAAATGCCACAGACCCCCTTCAAGATGAGCTCTGAAGATGATTTGCTTCCACATCCATGACGGTGGGATAAATAGCCATTTTCCAAAGGTCATGCGAGTGAGAAGACCTGTTTGTGTATCCACTTGCAACGTATCTTGAAAGCTCAACCACCTTGCCATGATCTGTATATCCCCTACAGTAGGGGCATTGCAGATTGAGCAGGACTATGAGCAACTCGGGGAAGAAAACCCAGATTGGGAGAGCAAGAAGGCAGCAAGAATGGAGAGACGCATAGCAAGAATGATGAAGACATTAGGCGGGACACCGAACCACTAATCGGCATCACAGCGCTATCACCAATAGTAATCGAAGGGGAGGAATATATTTTGACAAATGACATCCTCAACCTTCCATACTGCCAAGAAGAAGGGCTCAGAATCGACGAGCTCTTAGGCTTGATTTGCAAAAGAACAGCAGAGTGACTTCATCGACTACTCCCAAGAGAAGTAGCGGAAAGACACTCCTACACCGGTGAGATGATGTCAGACATCGTCGCCTACGAACACATAAGGGAGATGTATCGTCAACGGCAGCCGGTCATCCAAGAAGAGGAATTTCAAGAGATCCAAAGCAGGTTGTACAAACCAGGGAAGGGCCCAAGCTCTAGGCGAATGGTTCGATCAAGGAGCATGCGGGAGGCATCCAGCAGCATCAACTTGGAAAGTACAACCACTATGTGGAGAGATCATGAAGACCTCTTAGCATTGGACGTCTATGGCGGAGCGGCTCAGAGGAAGGGCACAGGCACACTGACCATAGGAAGGGGTAAGGCACTCCGGTACTACCTCCCAGTCCTCAGCCAAGGGCAGATGATAGTCTTTCATAAGGAGTTCAGCCCTCGAGGGGAGGAAGTCGTGGCGCTCCTCATAGCGCTCTCTAGCTTCGGACAGCACGCCAAGCTGAGCGGCAACATGGATCACATTATCCTCTTCAAGAGATCTGTGGTACTCCACAGCCTCGACTTCACCAGGGGCCACTTGAGAGATGCACCATTGATGGTCGTTGCGGCAATAACACCTCCACTCCCTGCACCTCAAATGGCTCGAGCTCTCGAAGGTGGATCGTCTAGAAACATCTTGCGTAACGTTGGCAAGGGCCTTCGACTTAAGGACGTGAAGAACTTCTTCAAATCAATGAAGGGTTCTCGACGATGAACACTCTTGCTTTCATATATTATTATTAAAATGTATAAAAATATCCTCAGTTCCATGTATTACTATATACTTCTCTATAATGCATAGTCTCGTATATTAGTTGCCATAACTTGTCTTTGACTTATAAGTTGAAATTTTACCATGATTTCTTTTATGCCTAACAATAATTGACTTGTAAATAAGATTAGATAATGTATAACCTAAGTAACAACATTGATGACCAATACTTGCAGCCAGGAACACCGGTTCAGGGTCTCAAGGCCAAGGCCGGTAGTACCAGTGGCAACCTAGAAACTTGTTCGGCCGAGAACACGACGATGAACAAGACATGACAGTTGAAACAGTAAATGCAAGGTTGGCTCAGATGAGGAATCAGATGCAGGAGTTACTACAGTGGGCAACACCACTAATGCATGCCCAAGAGTATGGACCTCCACCACCACCTCTAGGGGGTATTGATGAAGCCCCTCCGCCGGAAAGGGAAGAAAACTAGGCTACCGAGAAGGATAGAAAGAGGAAAAGAAGAGGCAGGAGGAGTCCATCTCCTTCCAGCTCTAGCAGATCAGAGACCTCAGACAGTGGATCCGGTAGTAGCTCTGAGAATGAGGCAGACACATCGCAGGGCAGAAACAAGAACAGAAAAACAGATGACTACCAAAAGAAGGTAGACAGTGCAATGAGCAACGTCTGGAAGACAAGAAAGCTAGGACAGTTCTCGGGTAAGGACAGGTCCGGTATAGAGGCCGAAGCATGGCTGGATGAGATGAAAGAATTTGGGAATTCTTATGGAATGAAAGACAAAGATATAGGCAAGGTGGCAACAGCAAACTTGATAGGGCCAGCCAGAATATGGTGGAAGGGATACGCAAAGTCAAACAAGTTGAGAAGAAACAACTGCAGGTTTAAGACATTCAGCAAGGCATTCCGTAAGCACTATGTCTCGAGATCCCACAACAGCAGACAAATACAGCAGTTCTATAGGTTGGACCAGGGTAATTTGTCCGTGGCTAAGTATATGGAAGAGTTCATGAGGTTGAGATTGAATGTCCCAAGGATAACGGAAAGACAAGCAGTAGATGGGTATATCGAGGGCCTCAATAGCAACATCAAAAGGCTAGTGAGAGCAATCAACCCGAGAACAATTGGGAAAGCAGAAGATAAAGCTCTCAGCTTAGAAGAGGCACCAGTGACCCCAGCACAGAAACAACTTCCATACAAAGAAAAGATAGTAGGGCAATATCAGACTAGACAGGCGGCCTCTACGCCAGCAGGAGGCCAGTACCAAGGGAAAGCTCAGGGGAAGTCATTTAGAGACCGCAAGCCACAGGAAGGATCAGGGGGCAAGTCAATTAGATTTCTCCTAGACAGCATTCCAGCCAGGGCACCGAACGCACAATTGCCCTTTTGTTATGTCGGCGGCACTAGCTGAACTTGCCGATTGGGAATCACCAGCCGAGGGAGATGAAGAAGAAGGCGACCAACAGGAACCTCAAGACTTCATAGAAGGTGAGTGTAAAATTTGTGCAGCCATTGAGTCAAGGGAGATTAAGAATCAGTCTACAGTCATCTCGGCGGAAGGAATCATAGATAGCAAGCCATATGTAGTATTGCTAGACACAGGTAGTTCCCATAACTTTGCCTCTCCAAGGCTTGCTGCTCTCATGAGGAATAAGATCTTGAAGTCCAAGCCCAGGCCAGTCAGCATGGCAAACGGTGCTATTCGCCATACCAAAGGGAGGAGAATTAGTTTTGACACAGACCTTAGTGGAAGCAAGTGGCCTATGGGGGCGGAAATGATGGACATTGGGAAATATGAACTCATATTAGGAATGGAATTCCTCAGGCCAGCAAAAGCTATGATAGATTGCGACCACAACGAAATCTCTATGACAGCGCCGGATGGCAATCGATACATAATAAAAGGTAAGAAGGTAATTTCAGCTATGTAATGCATCTCTATGAAGCAGTTGGGGAAAAGCATAATAAGAAATAGGGTGGATTACATCTTGAGATTAGAGGCAGTCGACCCAAGTCAAGCAAAGGGAAATGAGCCAATTGGAAATTGCCTAAGCCAATAGCAAGGCTCATAAAGGAGTTTAATTTCATGATGTATTCACGGATGAAATCTGTCAGCTACCACCTTATAGGGGTGTAGAGTGCGAAATCACACTAGCTCCAGATGCTAAGCCTACCAGCAAGGCATCCTATAGGATGAGCACTCTAGAGCTACCAGCAAGGTACCCTATAGGATGAGCACTCCAGAGCTGGTAGAGCTTAAGAAGCAGTTACAAGAACTGCTTGAGCTCGGATTGATAAGAGCAAGCGTGTCTCCCTTTGGAGCACCCATCCTTTCCGTCAAGAAGAAAGACGAAAGTCTAAGGATGTGCATTAACTATCGTCAGCTTAATAAGCAAACGATAAAGAACAAATATGCTCTGCCAAGGGCGGATGACTTGATGGACCAACTCCAGGGAGCAAAATTCCTCCAAAATTGACCTAAGGTCGGGCTATCATCAGATAAGGATCAAGGAAGAAGACATCCACAAAACCGCTTTCAGAACGCGGTATGGGCACTATGAGTTCACGGTAATGCCTTTTGGCTTATCGAACGCCCCAGCAACATTCAAGCGCTTGATGAGTGATATCTTCAGATAATTCTTGGATGAATTCGTCATCGTATTTTTCGATGACATCCTAGTCTATAGCAAGACCATAGAAGAGCATTGTCAGCACCTGAGAATGGTTTTGGAGAAGCTAAGGCGGCATCGATTGTACGGCAAGCTTTCCAAGTGCCACTTCGCAACAGGCCGAGTGGAGTACTTGGGACATGTGGTGTCAGCTGAAGGGATCTCCACAGATCCGGCAAAGATTGAGGCCATAGTGGATTGGCCAGCACCTAGGAATGTGGGAGAAGTAAGAAGCTTCCTCGGCTTGGCAGGGTATTATCGGAAATTCATAAAGGACTTCGTGAGGTGGGCGTCCCCTCTATCAGACCTCACCAAAGATAAGAAGACGAAGGATTGGACAAAGCATTGGCTCGAGAATGTCCAAGCCTCCTTTGAAAAGCTCAAAGAGGCACTAACCACAACACCGGTCCTCATCCTACCGGATCCAAGCAAGGATAAGCTTGTGGCAACAGATGCTAGCAAGTTAGCAACGGGAGCAGTCCTCATGCAGGAGGGAAGGGTAGTCGCATACGACTCCCAAGAAGATGAATGATGCGGAGCAATGCTACTCGACTCATGACCAAGAGCTTTTGGCCATTGTGAGGGCCTTAAGAATCTGGAGACACTACTTGTTGGCAAGAAAGTTTCAATTAGATACAGATCATCAAAGTCTCCAATACATCTTCATGCAACCACTCCTGAATCTAAGACAAAGGAGGTAGATGGAGTTTCTCGAAGAGAACGACTTCGAAATAGTCTACAAGCCTGGCAAGCTGAATGTAGTCGCAGATGCCCTCTCCAGGAGGCTATTTGAGACAAGAACCCATTGCAGCCATATCGACTCTCACAAGTGAGTATGGCAGGAGGATTGAAGAGACGTTGCCATCAGATGGCGACTTTAAGGAAGTATGGACAAGCCTCTCTAAAGAGGCAAGAACAGATAAGGAAAGGGAGACTTTCAAGCATTATAAGAAGGAAGGTAACCTGCTATATCATAAGAATAAGTTGTGTGTACCAGGATCTTCGGGAGTAAGAAAGTTGATACTCCATGGTACACACAACAGTCCCATAGCCGGACATGGAGGGTTCATGAAGACCTATTTCAAGATCAGAAGTAGTTATTTATGGCCAGGCATGAAGAAACATGTAGCCAAATATATTCGGGAGTGTCAGCTATGTCAGCAGACCAAAGCAGAGCAACTCCGAATTCCAGGAGCTTTAGAGCCGTTACCCGTACCGAATGCAAAATGGGAAGTCATATGGATTTCATTACGGGACTCCCAAGAACTATAAGAGGCAAAGATGCATTGATGGTGGTTGTAGATAAGTGGTCCAAGATGGCACACTTTGTGCCTTGTAGAACCACAGACACGGCACTAGATACTGTCGTATTATTTACCAAGGAGATTTTTAGACTCCATGACATTCCTCGTGAAATAATCTCGGATAGAGACTCAAAATTTATGAGTGCATTCTGGCAGGATTTGTTTAGCACCATTCAGACCAAGCTCTCCATGAGCACGGCTTATCATCCTCAGACGGATGGTCAGACAAAACACACAAACCGAATCATTGAAGACATGCTAAGGAATTATGTTTGGAATAAGCAGTCTAAGTGGGATGATTTTATCCACTTAGTGGAGTTCGCCTACAACAGCACAAAGCAGGAATCGTCGCAGATGTCTCCTTTCATGATTAATTATGGGTATCGTGTCTGACCCCTAATATAGGGCACAACCCAGCAAATGTTATCAGATATGCAGCAGCTGGTTGAAGAAGTAAGGGGATATCTTTTAGCGGCAAGAAGTCGGCAAAAGAGTGTGGCCGACAGGCACAGGACTGTAAGAGAATTCAAGGTAGGCGACAGTGTGTGGCTGAAGATTAAGGTGAAGCAAGCCAAGCTTCACATAGGGAACTGCAAGAAGCTCGCTCCTAGGTGGGCAGGTCCCTTTAAGATTTTAGAGCGGGTGGGCACCCAGGCCTACAAGCTAGATCTCCCTGCACAGCTCAAAATCCATAAGGTCTTCCATGTGAGCCTCTTAAAAAGGCATAATCCAAATCTCAATGAGGTTTTGGAAACTCCAACCTTGTTGGAAATGACAGAGGAACAAGTTGAAATTGTGCCTAAATTGATTCTTGATACGGCACTCAAGAAGATCAGAAGGTCTCAGTTCCTCCAATATTTGGTCAAGTGGAAGCACTTGCCCGTATTGAAGCAAGATCTAGAGAAGCAATACCTAGACTTCATGAGGGAGTTCGATGGCCGAGTCATCTCCGAGCTCGTCGATGCCGACTTGCCAGGTGCTTAGCTAAGTGTATTTCTTAGTTAGCTTGAGTGTGGCATATGCATCCTAGCCAGTAGAGTGCATGTGCCAGGATCTTGAAAGTGTAGGCGATGATGAGATACGCCCCAAAGGCATTCTCTAGGCCAATATGCACCAAGGGTGCGCATGACCAGGAGGGTCATGTGAGAGAGGAAGAAAGGCATGTTGGGCGATGATGGGACATCTGTCGGATGATCTCTATGCCACGATGCGTGGCACACGTACCTGACCATGGGGGGGTCATGGTGAGAATGAGTGATCATGCGCGATGATGGGATCGTAAGACGTTCCCTAGCTTAAAACCCTCAGGGGCATGAGGCACTTGGGTGTACTAGATCTAGGGGATCGTGTACAAGGTAGCACTTGATCATGGGCAATGACAGGATCATCTTAAATGGTCCTTAAGCTCAAATCCTTATGGGGCCATGATCGAGTGCAAGGTAGTAGGGTAACCTTGAGCTAATAGTTCGGGCTCAAGGAGGTAATTAGGAGGGTGGTCCCCTAAAACCACAAACTTATTAACTAAATTAACGTAATGTGCTACTCGACGGGAGCATCGAGGAGGAGTGCATTACGTGGAGATGGGGAGCCATGATTTTAGACTTAAATTATGAACCCTAATAACTTTTGTGATAATGTTTTGAGTCATTATAAGGAGTAACCTTGTTAAGGCCATATAATTTTGTATAGGTACAAATATAGCCTATATTAAATGTTAACTGTTTAATAGGAAGTTGATCATTTCAGTAAAGTCGAAGTTGTATACTTATGTTGTTTTGCAGGGATAGTATAGGTTCGTCACCTTAGCGTAATGCTGAGGACAACATTATCCTAAGGGGGGGGAGAATGTGATGTTCCAGGGAAATATACGCTATAAATACGTATATTTCCGGGCCCGTCACTATACAAGTCTACTTTCGTAGCCTTGTATACCTTAGGAAGTGACATGGGTGCACATCTAAGTTAAGTATATAACTTGGATAACCTTAGGATAAGGCCCATTTTTCCACATGGCTTTATCCTATTGGGCGACCGCCACATGGCCATGTTCCATTGGAGCCACGTGGAGCCACGTGTCATGCCATGTGGACCCTAACCTATATTAACCTAAATCCTAACCCTATACCTCTTTTCCTGGCCCAACACCCTGGGAACCTTCTTCGCACTCGAAACTCCGTTTCGAGCGTCATTTGCTGTGGCATAGCCTAGTGCAACAGCCCCCAGAGTGCGTGCACGATCTTGGAGTGAGCGCTACTTCGACCACTTCGAGGATCATGGAGACGCTAGGAATAGGAGGGAGTGCTTCGGGAGCAGGTATTTGGAGTAGTGTTCTTAGTAGTTCATCTGGAAGTTGGCACTCCATGGAAAAGTGATTTTCTTTTAGGACAATAGATGGTCAAACATCATTTGATAGAATATATGACTTTTAGAAATAAGACTATCGCGGAAAAAGGGCCTAAGCTGCCATAACCAAATATCCAGGAAGTCACAAATCAGGCGTACCTAAAACCAGCATATCGTAGCTTCAAACAGCAATTCAAGAGCAATTGTATGCTACCCTACATACCATAACTTCCACATGGCCTTTAGTCAAGCAACACACCTCCCTGCAAGCAGAATTTTCTATGAACGAGGCATAAGGAATTGAACCCTCCGGCCAAAGCAATTCCTCCTTGCTTCTACCCCATGAATCTGCCAAATGCTCCGACAAGGTGCTAGACCACTAATCCAACTGGTCATAGATTAGAGTCAAAACAACAAAAATAAGCTATGCATCAGCAAATTGGGCATGTAAGAAGACAACAGTCCGACTTTGTAGTCATGAATCTGGCACCAAAAACATTTTCGATTCTTCTTTAGATGTGCCCTATAATTCCTTCCATAACGACGGCCCTTCTCCATTGCCTTCTGCAATGTAGCCCTCATTTTGTGCACACATTGTATTCTGCAAGCAAGAACCAATAAAAAAAGCACACCTTTAGAACAACAAGAAACGGGCCTTAAGCTAAGGTAATATCTGTAATTCAAATAAATGGTTGCACCAAAGATGGCTTAAATAGGCCATGACATGCTCATGAAAGCCAGGATTCAACAAATTTATTGCCCCTACTTTCATAACAAATTTGTTAACTGTAGTAGCTATCCAAAAGCAAACCTACGCTATTGCAAAACCTATTTTCCACCATCAGCAACATACACCATCATATACGAATACAAAACAAAAACCTTTGAGAATCTTATATAATAAAATACCCTCAACTTTTAAACTTATTAGCTGAAAGAAATACATTCACCAATTAAGAAAACCATTGTTTGTTTCTCACCCCAAAACGTGTTCATCTTCTAGCTTTAAAAAAAATAGTTTTTATAGAAATCCGAGCTTAATAGGATACCTCGAGGGACAATAATTTTCTAAGAAAGTGAGATCTGACCAAGATCAAAGTAAACAAATAAATCTTACAATCTAAGAGCAAAAAAGCAAAATGATCCAAATAGAATTTATCAAAGTTGAATAAAGAGAGGTATTGTCATATGAACTAAAGACTTAAATGAAAGACTTAAATGAAAGAGGACATCAAGTGCATGCTTAAAGTTTTGTTTCAACCAATTGTTTTAATGGAACGTCATCGATCAGACTTTTTAACACAAACGTTTATAGGAATTGACTTGAAACAACGAGGTCGTGAGATTTTTATAAAACCTAACAAATAAGAGTCAGTCTCCAAAAGAGTTTGTAACGATGCAACAAAATTGTTATGAAAAAAATGAATAAAATTATTATAAAAAAGGATGAACAAAATGTTGTATGGCTACTGATTTAAATCGTAGGTGATGGCATGCTCCAATACAATCCACGTCAAAATAAAGAAGTAGAACACATTACCAAGAACTAGATACTCTCCCCTTCTTTTTAAAAAAAGAATTAACCACAAATTATCATTCAACTTGCACGTCAAGGAACTTCTTCGGGGTTGACGCAGATTATTGTTTCGTCTAGTTTATCTGTCTTTGTGTCTCCTAAATCTTCATTCTCCTGCAAAGAACACAATGTAATGCCCCTTGTGTCCACATCATTTTGTTTGTAATTTTTGTCTCCTCTGGATGCCACCCCGTTGTCAGCACTTAAGCCAGAACTGACTGCTTTTTCCATCATGCTCTCTGTAGAAATGATTGTTGTACCTTTACTCGCAAGTCCAGATATGGATGTTAGCATGTATTTCCCATTGCTCGAAGTTGTGCTGTTTATATTTGATTTTTCCTACGAAAAGATAAACACGAAAGTTGATTATTGCTTTTGATAAATCAAGAAATTTCAGTACTGAGGATTACCTCTGAAGGAATTAATAAATTGTTATTCTTGTTCTCTATTATCTCTTGAGCACGAAGTTTCATTGATTCGCGCATCATTTTCTTTAAATGTAGGACATCATCAGACATCACACCAAGACCTTGTAGCAATACTGATCCAAGCTCTAGACTTGTCTACAAAGTACGTAAAACTCGTTAGTTTGTTGCAGGCTGTCGTTACATTCCAGACTCCAAGGTAATCAAGGATCACGTATTACCTCTGCGGTCTCTAGAATAGCATTTGTCGCACCAGCTTTCTGTAGTTCAGAAAGATGCTCTAGGTCATGTGCCCTGGCATATATTTGTGTCTGCACATAATTCCCGACTTAGAGCAACAACTTTTTCACTTTCTTAAAGACTCCTTGCCATATCTCATAAATTACAGATGCCCATAACTGGGCAGCCCCATAGCTGGGCTGATGCCAGAATAAGATTATGAGCATCCACAAGTTACAAGCATACTACTAGCTTTGAGGAAACAAAGACCTTCAGCATCTGTGGTACCTTAGGAAAAGCAAGGCGCAGCCTCTCAACGGATCGAACTGCCTTGTCTCTGCCAGTGTACATTACCATTATAGCCATGGGGAAATTGATACCAGCAGTCTGAAGTACTTCTGGCCTAGATCCGTCACCATAGAAGACTGGGAATCCCATCTTTCTGGCCATCTGGCTTTATAGAACGAGGAACAGGATCAGGATAAAGGATCAATAAAATTTGAAAACATACAGAAAAACAGAAGTGCACCATACCTTCACTCGTTTGGGATCCAAATCAAAAGCTACATATGTCCAGTTGCTTTTGTCACCACTAAATCCAGTAGATAGAAAGTTTGCAAGAACCTTCAATGGAAATAACATACATTAGATGGATTGTCAAGTTCAAGAGCTAAACTTAGATTACAGCTCAATATCCCACCTGGCCCATCTGACCAAATCCAGTGATCACAATTGCTTCGCTGATATTAACATTTTCTCCGTCATAAATTTGCTGCATCCGAACCACAAATATGAAAAAACCGAATACGGAAAAAGCTTTTCACAAGAACATAAAATGCCATTGGAGTATAAATGGCAAGCTTGTGAAGTTGATGTTCAATAGTACGGACCATGGCAAAATGGAAAAATAGAAATATGATCCTTAATATTATGCAACAGCTAATTGAATATTTATATGCGTAAATAATATGCCATAGTATGGTTATCTGTCAAGATTTTGATGAGCGCCATTACCCAGGAGTGCGCAACTGCTTATCATTAATTTAAGGGTCAAAGTAAAACTGACTAATTAAACTTGCAGCAGAGGACTCACTGGTCCAAACAGTCTTGAAGAAACTCAACTGCAAATTGAGTTTGGATGTTGTCATACATGTTCAAAACTCATTCACGATCATACAGAAATGGCATCTGTAAACTATCATATAAACTACACTGTTTCAAACTTCCTCAATGATACTAATTCCTTGAGAAGATGAGTTCCATCTGTTTATGTACCTTTATTTCATTTGCAAGTATGCAAAAACTTCTGAAATTGTGTTTGGCCGTGCATAGAAAACATAAATTAACATTTCATGGAATGTAGAACCTATTTGTAATGACTTTCAAAAACTTGACAGCAGCAAACGAATTTCACCTCTTTGGATGTATTTTCCATACGTGTTTCCAAATAATCTGCAAACTTGCGGCCAGCTTCATTAAGAAATGGAGTGAGAGCCATGGAAAGTACAACCACAATAATCAGTAGGCGATTTAGCTCAAACGGAAGTACTCCAAGCCTAAGAGAATCATGCAAAAAAATCTGTAAGGTTTTGATCCCATTTTTAATTTCAACAAGAAGAAACCTACCCAGAAAATGATAGTTACAATTGCGAGAAAGATTTGTGTAGTTCGGATGAAAGAATAACAATTCCTTCCTTATAAATCATCCATAAAATTAAAGAGGTACCTATTAGCCAGTGAAAATACAACAAAAGCGAACTCCCCTCCCTGTGACAAAAGCAACCCTGTACGCACGCTTTCTGGAAGTGATAGGCCAACACGTGGCCCAATAGCAGTTATTATTGCAGTCTTGATTGCAATTAGGCCACCTAGAAGAGCCAGCACATTTGGCCATTCCCGTAATAAGAGCTGCAATCGGACTATGCAGAGGTTAAAACCTCCATTACATAGAGATGTCTTAACTACTTTATGGTATCTTTCACCTGAAGGTCGAGGGATGTTCCTGTAGTTACAAAAAATAGGCCAATAAGTAAACCCCTGAAAGGCCGAACATCAGCTTCAACTTGAGTTCGAAAATTTGTTTCTGCTAGCAAGGCACCAGCTAGAAAGGCTCCCAACTAGACAAATGTGATAATCTCTTTTCAGGTAATTTCTCAATGTAACACCACCATGAAGACAAAACTTTGAATACCGTATCACTAAAACCAAGCTGTTGCGTAAGAAGTGATGTTCCTGTCACCGTTAAGAGACACAGAGCAACAAAAGCCTCCGGACTTTTAGAGTCGGCAACAACCTGCATTCAAAGACGTAATATAAGAACCATGTAACACAAACAACAGACTTAAAAAGCCAACTAGTTATGCATGCCTTTACTCCCATATAATAACCTCAAATATCCGACGCAGGAATAATTGTCCCCCCAAAGAAAGAGCACCCAAACCACCTAGGGCCTTCAAACTCTCAGCAGCAAACACTGGCCAGAGACTCTCCTCAGAAAGGTTCTATAGAAAAGCCATAAAAGTGAAATTACCAACAAGGACAATGCATGGATAAATTGATCTGCACCAAACAATACAGTAACAATGATTGCACAGAAGAGGGTGGATTATAAGAGCAATATGTTAGGCCTTTTGCACTCTACCCTTTGCATTTGCTCTCATGCGATGGTAACAAGAGTCTTGAAGTATTGAATCCACTTATTACAAATGTTCTAGCTGATTTTGGCAAAGGGCCTTTAAAAAAAGGACGTTATAATGACTACATTAGCAGGATAATTTCACACCGGGAAGGGTGCCTTATACAGCATCATCCCATCCACCCCCCCTCCCCCCGGCGCCCCGCGGGATATGGCGTAATAAAAGCCCTCCAATCCGAGCATCAAAGCCAGATATCAGCCACATGGAGAGGGGGACTGTATAAGACACTCTACCCTTTCACGCCATCCAATTAATTTCCAAATTCCAAAACTGCATTCGATTCAGAAAGTGAAAATAATAGATAGTCATGAGACATTTGAATAGCTATGTGTCGTCTTGGTCTCTTAACCCCTTCTATAAAGCAAAAACATATCCATGCTTGACTAAAAATCTGCCCAGAACCTAGCTTTTACCATATTCACCAATCATGATTTCTTATAACCTGGGCATCAAATGTCAAATCATGCTAGACGATGATATCTTCTACCTCAATTCCAGATCATAAACCTGTGCTTAAACAGTCTTTCTTTCCAAACATTCAATTTAGGGGGTTTAAAGAATCTTGTACGATGAAGAAGAACCAAAATGTTTCCAAATTAGGAGTGCTTTCTGGTGTTAGACTTATATGCTGTCATGTATGATGACGTCACACTCTGACCTGGTGACTGCATGCTTGTTGATGATATGGCATTCTTTATAAGCCATAGTCACGCCTATCTGTAGTTAGTCTGTTTCCTATGTAGTTTCTGTTAGGCACTTGTATCATTTTTCCACCATGAATACAAAACAATGCTTACATCTGGCTTAGCTTAGTCCTTAAGAGTGCACAGGTACTTACCCCACTCTCCAAAATAGGAAGCATAACCAATAGAGGAACGACAGCAATATCCTGTAATAAAAATGAGTCAATGATATTGGTCAACAAACCAAAATCCTGTTCAGTTGAAAAATGTAAAAATACCTGTAAAAGAAGTATTCCAAGTGTAGCAGAACCAAAGCGTGTAGGAAGTTCACCTTTCTCAGCTAACAACTGGAAACATAGACATGGCTCTAATTATCACCTCTATCACAGAGCGGTGTTTATTGTCCATCTCATTAGCAAGTGTTATAAGGATCATTAGTGGCCGTACCATTCTATAATCTCGATATATGAATTATCGACATTATAGAATGACAGCTATTCGTGCATGTCTACCTGAAGAACAAACGCAGAGGAAGACATTGCTAACCCAGCACCAATGACAACAGCTTCGTCTACACTCCGAATGTTTACCTGCTTGCTAGATGTTATCTCTATTGTCACATATCAAATAGTTGGAAGAAGAAAACGAAAATAATTACCAGATCGGGCCTTGAGTGGAATAGGATCTCTAGGAGTTTTGTGCCGGCTGCCCCATTGGGTGGGAGTTCAAAAGCTGAAAACGCCATGGTGGTAAGAATTACCTACGTATTAATGATATCCATATATTAGTTCTGAATGGGTATGCCATTTTCTCCAATCTCGGTTTTTTTATCATTTTATGTTAATCATCATTTTCCATCCCACACAGTCTGGACTGCAAGCATCAACTACAGACTTTACCTGTGATAATCCCATGCCGAATGCAAATTTTGCGAGAGCCTTCAGCCTTGCAAGAGATAGCTCCAGGCCCATTTCAAAAAGCTGTAACAAAAATTGTTCACACTTACTTCATAACATCCTTAATTTTCTCAGTCACTTAGGGTTCTTAGTTAATTTTGGCAATCAAGCCTGTAACCTCGAGTAAGGACAGAGTACACAGACCATATATAGAAATTCTTGACAAAATGAGTAAGCGCCTGTCTTGTTAGCAGCTACTCTAGAATTACTGAATGAAAACAAACAGGCAAACAGTGCTCATATGTTGTTCTACTCCTCTGACAGGGTAGTTTACTTACAAGGAATAATATACCTAGCTCGGATAATGCCTTAATATCTGTGACATTGCGAAACAAGTCCAGTTGATTCAGAACTACACCAGATAACAGGAACCCTAAGATCTGGAAAAAGAACAATATATACACGGCACATCATGAATATTACCTTGAATGCTACAAAAAGGTTGCTAGGAAATACTATCCATGTATACTTGAAAGAAAGAGTATTTACACCAAAACATGAAAAGTAACAGTAAGAATATTTTACTCAAAATTAAAATTGTCAATTAAAAAATGCATTAGCATGTCCATTAACTACGTGAACCTGGTGAACAAATGGAAAAAGGAACTGATAACTAAAAAGTCATTCATCTCATCCATAAGAAATCGTTTCATCAATATCAAAGAACAGAAACACAATACACCAGATATGACATTGAGCTGTACTTACAGGATTTATTTTCAGGATCTTAAATGCAGGTATGACCAACACCGTTGTTGCTAGAAATGTCAAAGTGTCAAGGCCTAGATTGTTGATCACCTCCAATGCTCCGGCAACTTCAGCCTGACCCAATGTTGCAAAGGGTATCCCACTTCTACGTTTAATAAATCTTAGAGTTCTTCGTTCCACGATGTCATTAGTCAGGGCCCCTGACCAAATCATAGTACCTGTTGTGCCCAACTGCCTTGGGCAAAACTGAACTAGCACAAATTGGCATCTAGCTCTCCAATCTCTAGTATTCGACAATTCAGGTATCTGATCAATAAGAACAACATTTTACAATATAATGATAGTCAGCACAAGAAATAAAGACAATTTGGAGATTCAATATCAAACATGGGCTTCATGAAACATAGGCACTAGATTATTCGTGGAGCCACGACCTTGGTTTTGAGCCATGCAAAAGGTAAAATTGCAACCCTATCCAAGATAGGACCTGTTGAATTAAAACTAATCGCAATCGCAATGGTCAAATTGGCCTTATTGAGATTAATGAAGATGTTTCGTCACTTAGTCAGAATTCCAATGGCACAAGGGGGTCCTCTATGGTTCTTATAGCATCTCAGGAATAGGAAGTTCCTACCTTGCTAAGCTACATCTAACAATTATTACATTTTCCCATCTTTTAGGTCACATTACCCTGTCTTCCAAAGTTACAATAATTACTGTATGCCAACGGGTAAATTAGCTAGACTAGTAGCATAATCTTCTTGCGATGGTTTTAAAATTTTATTAATAGACTCAATATGCATTTCTATGTATGGATATTAATCTTGCAGATTTTTACACTTGTTGGCCTTGGATGCCTTTTATAAAGAAAGAGAACTGCATATAGACTTGCAGAAGAGAAGATGATGTTAGTCAACACTTCGAGGCCTGCCATGCACCGTAATGAATTCTTCAGTTGAAGTTGTGTCTGTCCTATGTTCAGTTTCAACCAACAAGACTTAAGAAAGGCTACATGTAATGGGACCTAATGAAGAGACAATGCTTTCAGAGGCATTTTTATAATGCGACGCTAAACTTCTTTTGTTCAGCACTTTGGTTAAACCAGATGCACAAGTTTGGGCTCCTGATCTCAAAGAACGCAAATGGACACAATTGGAAAGGCTCCAAGTATTAATGATGTCCAGAATGATAAGAAGCAAACGCTCGATGCCCATGATAATTTTGGCATTGTTTGTGGCCAAACCTTTGAGACTTGAGGTTGTCCTCGAGGTAGCATCTTATGTCCATAGACTACACTCTTTTGTGATGTACAAAGAAAGCATCCAAAGCATTGGCTGAATTGTGGTCTTCCCGGACTGGTAAGCTGTTCAATGAAACAGGCCTCTCAATAGATCACCTTCCACTCGGCTCTCGTTACTCGTTGAAATTTCATGAATGATCATCCAGATAAAAAGATAGGTAGATAGTAAGTAGTTTTTACATTATATCACATTGGCAAGAGCACATACGGCACCTGAATGTCCCTGACAAGAAGTTGGTATATGGATGTGGCTGGCAGATGGAACTCCTTGAAGGAGCTATCCACTAAAAGATAATTCTACAAGGATAATTTCTTGAATATATCCTAAGATGATTTCCTTAGACAGAAGGAGATATCATTACCTTTCCAGGAAGCCAACTTTGAGGCAGCTTATGAACTTTCTGGAGCAGAAATTCTTGCTTTTGTACATATATGAGCTCACCCGACTCAGAAAAATGTCGTCAAACAAAAAGAGGGACAATTAGCTACTTCAGGGTTAAAGCAAACAGTGCTGCCTCCTTTTTGATTTGGCGTCATCAGACATGGGTAGCAGTAGCAAGTAGCAGGAAGGAATATCAGAATTGTTCAAAGGGATCACTCTACAAACGAGAAAGTGCCAACAAAAATGCTCTCCATATGAAATCTTTCCAAAAGAAGAAAAGAAAAATAACACCTCTAAGGGCGCATACAAGACATCACAGTATTTTCAGATGGCGCACAGAACCAGTTAGAATGCAGATTCTATAATAAGCTTTACCATTCTGAATTTTGTTTCTTGATTACTTGCTAGATTTATCTACCACTTTCAACCTAAGGGGATGCTCCTAGATGATGAAGAATTTTCCTTCTGAATTCTCTAGTAATTGAGATTATCAAATCGCGTTGCAGAATTGAAGAATAAAGATAAAAGTTCTGCTTATTTTAAAGACTAAAATCAACTTGATAATTATTCTGCAAAGAGGAGTATGAATACCGATAACCAATCTGAAATAATAATCCTGCCTGAAGCTGCAGCCATTTAGCTCCAAGAATTCCCAGTCCGATCTTCTCAACAGAACTTGGTTATTACATTGCTGCTCCAAAATAGACGTTCAAACTTGGCACTTGAATGTCAAGACGAAGCAATTGGAGCCTCTCAGCCAGATGCAGCGTGGAGGGCTTAGTGTCCACAAATATTCCAACGTGGAGGCTTAGGTGTCCATATCTTATCCTAAAACAATGAACCTTATGCCACCCAAAAAATTAATGTATGTTACCCTCAAAAACATCGAAAACTACGAGATTATCCATTGATATTGAAGATTTTTCCTAGGGGCTTACTATATGAATACCTTGGTTGCGGTGATTCCAGCAGTAATTGTGGTACTGGCAGACAGTATCATAGCCTGTGGGATTCCACGTATAAGTACATGGTAAAACTGTGTAGTTACATGCTTAATGCGTGGGTTTCACCATCTTTTGGGTTTGATTCAATCTAAAGTGCTTCAATCCCTTTTTTCTTCACTTCTACATGTTATGCGGTATCCCATTTCGATTTACCCATGGAAAGACAAACTTGCTAAATGCATTAGGTAAACGTTTTTGAAAATGCATTAGGTGGATGTTTTGTTTGAAATGTGATTTTGGGTTTGATTTAATCCAAAATTGCTTCAATCTGTTTTTTCTTCGCTTCCACATGTTATGCGGTATATTTTGATTTACCCGTGGAAAGTGGAAAGACGAACTTACTGAATGCGTTAGGTAAACATTTTTAAAAATGCATTAGGTGGATGTTCTGTTTGAAATGTGAAAAGACAAGGTTACATTAGATGGATGTTCTGTTTATAACGTTTCAGGTGGACGTTCTGTTTGATTTTTTTCCTTGAATGACGAAAGTTTTATTAATCAAAAGCAAAGTACACGAAAACACGACTTTGTTTTATAGTACAAGCATAGGCATATACCATCGGAAGTAGAGCCTCAAGCGCAATGCACTTGACGCACAAGAGAAGCCTAAGGATATGAATTAATTTGAAGATAATGGATCCAAATATGATCCCTGACATCTGCCTCAATGAGAGAGCACCTATAAGCCCTCGCTATTTTGGTTTGGGCACGAGACACAAGACCATGAGGAGAAGAATATATGCCTTGAAAAATGTGAAGTCTGCATCGTTCCCAAATGGACCACGCGAGCCAACCAGAACCAAGATGAAATGGCTTCTTCCTAGCTAAGGGGCATCTATTAGGGTGGGATGCTAGAAGAATGTATTGGTTGTCCACGGCACTATGAAATAAATTCTGCAACCAGATCCAAGCTGGTTGGACTTCAGGACATGCAAACAAGCAGTATTCAAGTGATTCAATCTCTGCAAGGCAGATTGGACACAATGCAAAGACTTGAAGATCACATTGATGATGGAATGCATTAGCGCAAACACCTATGAATGATCTGCCACCAAAGCACAGAAACCTTGGGATGGTAACTGACATGCGCAGGGTACTCGGTGCTTGGAGAAGACGATACACAGACTTAATAGTTCTTGCCTATACAAATTGACTCATTGCAAGTCCAGAGAGTCCTTCCTATGATACCGATCATCACAAGACGTGACAAATTCTTTGTTATCTTCTCCCAAAGTGACATATCCCACCTAGACAAAAGATATCTAGTCTGAAACTCATTTCATGACATAAGATGGCCATCATTATACCAAGTCTAGATTGAGGTGATGCCTACTTGGGTCCATATTGTTGTGTAAGAGGATGGACCGATGCAGCGAGGGGGGGTTTCGATAGATCTGATGGTAGTTTCACCACCAGGGTATACCTAGCATAGCATGAATGGAAGGAGACCACTGAAATAGTACCCGTACTAGAGCCGATGCATCTAACAATCCTCACAAGAAAGGCGAGGCATTCGGGAACAACTGCAGAGGCTGAAATAGTGCCCATATTAAAAGGGATTTAATCGCCATCTTGTCAAGTGGATGCAATGAGTAGGCAATTGCTTAAGAAATGCAGATCTGAAGAGTCATCCTCCTGATTCAAAAGCCTCTAAATGAATTTTGAAATGACGACTTTACTTTGAAGTAGGAAGTCTGTTATACCAAGATCACATGCCCACTTGGGAAGGTCACATTGGACTAGGCCACCTTGACCATTGCACCCACTTCTATAAGTTTCTAATGATAGCTATGAGTTCTTGCACCTTGGTCTATGGAGCTAGCAAGCAAGATGCCAGGTGCGCTACTAAGTACAGACTTGGCCAGAGTAACGTGGCATGCAAGTGACAACTTTGCAATATTCCACCAAAACAGATGCTTCTCTAACCTTTTAATGATCTCTTCCCATGCCGCTCTCACACTGACATGAATCCCAACCAGAATGCCAAACAATTTGCAAAGGGCTTCTTATTATACTATCTATACAACAATACTGAGTGACCTTGAGGGGGTTTATTTTTAATGAAAACATACATATACGTCATATAAATGTATCATTTTTATACATTTTATACCATATAAACTCGTGAGGGGGGAGGTGGTAGGAGGAGAATAAATTATATATGTATGGGAGGGCCCTTTTGATCTATGGATATGATCAGATTTGGATTTCTACACTGTTAGATATATATTGCCTAGTACATTTGAAGTAAGTATTTACATGGGAGGGGTATATTTGCCACTGACAAAAATGCTTGTACAAGTATGGCATGGTGCAAAAGTTTTTACAACATGGGACCTTATGAGAGGAGGTTTCTTACCAAAAAAAGTGTATACAAAGGGGTTCTTTTGGATCCTTTGCACGCAAAGACATATCCCATATAGCTTAGGTGCATTCCTCGGGGAAATCTGGTCGATTGAGGTATGGGATAAAGCCTTGTAGAGGTTGGGGCTTATGAAGGATCCTTCAAGGAAATCATTATCCATATAGCTTAGGTGCATCCCTCGAGGCAATCTGGTCGATTGGGGTATGGGATAAAGCCTCGTAGAGGTTGGGGCTTATGAAGGATCCTTCAAGGAAATCATTATCTAATGGGCTCCAACACTTCCAGGCTTTATCCCATAGACCATATCAATTCCTCCCCTTCCTCGAGATGCTTGCCCTCGAGCATGTAGAACACACCAATGTTGCCACAAGGATTTGAACTTTGGCTCTGATACCAAATATTATGCACTTGCGCCTTTAGTGGTAACCAACACACCAAAAGGGTGGATTCTTTATTGGAATCGTTATCTAATGGACCTTAACCTTTCCAAGGCTTTATCACATACCCCATTCCATATCAAAGCACTTCCATGGAAAAGCAAGTACAGATGATGGTGTCAAAGTATCCAAAGTCTAAAGAGCAGTACGCTTCTGCTAGCCAACAAGCACACTAGATGCCAGTGAAAATGTATCTAGAAGCAGCTTTGTCATATCCACATTCTCTAAAGAAGCGACAAGGAATAGAAATGTCATATGCATATTAATTGCATACTTCTTGTGAGCCATCTTCCATAGCCAAACTTTGCAGAAGCCCATTCGCTGTAGCGACCAGAAACAACTGCATGAGAACTTCAGCCCGAATAGTAAAGAGAAAGGGGGTCGATCGGCATCCTGCCAAATGCTACGACCAATTGGAAAGATTTCTGATGGCTCACCATGGAATAGAACAGTGGCCCGAGCAGAGACATGCAATTTCATAGCATCTGATGTGAAATGTTGTCCAAGCCTTGGTTTCAGCAAACATGTATGCATGAAAACCCAACTAACAATATCATAAGCCTTAGCAAAATCAAGCTTATATACAATAGGAAGATTCTACCGACACGCCCAATAGATCCCTTCATAAGCAGCAACCACATTATTAAGAATGCACCTTCTAGGAAGGAATCCAGATTGGGTGCGTAGTGGACATAGACTCGGCAAGAATGAATTTCATTCGCTCTACAAAAGCTTTGGCAAAAATTTTATAAACAGATGATAATGGTATGACTGGGCACCAATCTAAAACTGTTCATGGCTCCTTGGTGTTAGGAATCAATGAGATAATACCTGCATTAAGAATTCTATCAAGGGCACTAGACCAAGGAAAGTCACAAAATGCATCAAACATGTCTAGTTCCAACCACTGCCAATAATTCTGAAAGAACTCAAGCCATCAAACCACCTGCAGTGATGTCTGCCTCTATTCATGGTGCTGCTCATCAGAAATGATCGGGGAGATATTTGTCAAATAGCTTCTCTCATTTCTGTCTAGAAGGGTAAATCACTTTCAACAAAGAAAGTTTTGGAAAGGACTAGAAGATGCTGCCTTTGACTACAGTGAACCACTTGACAATTCCAATGAGGATATGGTAGAGGTTATGCGACGTTGCTATTAGAAAGAAAAAATATTCGATCACCCTCACGAAACCACTGCAACCAAAATATTCGATCACCCTCACGAAACATCTGCAACCATCCTTAATCTTGGCATGTTGGATTTGGTTTTCTCCCAAGGCTTTAATTTGTGCTAAGATGTCTCTTTCCTAGATTCCAAATAAGAGCCTTTGCCGAGAGAGAAGGAGATCACGATACAAGGTAGTTAATGCAGCACAACTTGCAATCACAGATAGTCGAACTTGCTCCTTAACAGACTGTTTCACTGCTGCAATTGCATCTATAACTCCTGCCATATCTCGACATTGACGAAAAGCATCTGACTAAATGCCATGACAAGATCGTGGAAACCCTCATCCTTCAACAACTTTACATTTAAACGAAAGCATGTGCGACACACATGGCATTGTAACACATGCAAAACTAAAAGGAATATGGATGATGATCCAAAACTAAGTTATCAAGGCATTATGACTAAAACAATCATGGAAATGTCGATGCAGAAGGCATTATGACTAAAAAAATCATGGAAATGTCGATGCAGCCGCGGCATTCCAATAAACCCTGTTAAGACGGGAGCTCTGACGGCCACCACCAGTAGGACCATTACGCCAAGTGAAACTTCCCTCACCATCTACCTCAGACATATTACAATCATGAAGAAGACGGTGTCACGGCTGGTGCCCAAACCCAAACACAATGCTAAAGGTAGCTTCCAACCGATCGACCTCCACCTCCACCATGTTAAAATCCCCTACAAGCAGCCAGGAGATATGTTGACCCATGCTAAGTACCTTAGACTGCAAAGAGGTGCATACGAAAGCTCTCTGATGGGGTTTATTATGTGCATATGCATTCACCAAGCCACATTGAAATCCATGTTCAGACCACAAGATAATAGCCCATCTGCCAAAATGGTCGACCTGCGTAGCAGTAACCTGGAGTAAAAGGAGCCTAGGCTATGACTACACCAGCACTAGAAGAGTCTAGCTACAACCAATTGAATCGTCGGCCAATCATGTCTGCAAACTTTGAGACATCGCCCTTGCAACAATTTAAATGTTGGTTCCACTTCTTCCCTTTTTAAAAACAAAATGTTTGAATTTGTTCCTGGTGGGATCTCGGATGACAATGATGGTGAACTAGATAAGGAAAATTGGGAGAGGGATGATTTCTCATCTGATAATCCTTCTCTTGTTTTAAGCAAGAAATCCCTGCCCTCTAGTGCTACGATCAGAGTCAAAACTAAAAAAGGTGATTTATCCTTAACTGATCTTACCAATTTGCACAACACTCCTGCTGCTAATACTAGGAGAGAATAAGAAGGGAAAGGGGAAAGGAAGATCTGTCAGATTCTAACTTCTCCCTTCATAAATTACAATGCTGACATTATCCTTCTTCAGGAAGTCAAGCTTCCCAAATTTGAAGCCTCTAATCTTGGTGATTGGATTTACCCTGGTGCCTCTTCCATCTGGATTGAAGCTAATGGTAGGAGTGGTGGTCTTGCCATGATCTGGAAAAACTTAAAGCATGTCTCTTTCTATAGTTCTCCCTCTAAAATGTGGCAGGCTGTTATTTATACTATCCAAGAGTCTAGTTTTGGAATTATTAACATTTATGCCTCCACCAATCCTAAAGAGAGGGAAATCTTGTGGACTGAGATCAATTCTTGGATACATAGCAGTCCTACTTCTGATTGGATTGCTGCTGGTGATTTTAACAAAACTCCTTGGAATATGAAGCTTGGCAACAAAATTAACATGTCCAACGTAGAAAAGGAAAATTGGGAAGCCTTTATCTCTGATTCCTCTTTCGTGTATGTGCCCTCTTCCATAACTACTTTTACTTGGTCAAATGAACAAAAGGGTGACAAAAGAGTCTATTGTGCTTTGGATAGATTTTATGTTTGCAGTCCTGATTCTTCTTTCTGGGATAATTGCTTTGTTACCAGTGATGAGGGTACTATCATCTATGATCATCTTACGTTCTTGTAGACACGACATGCAAATTGAACATCCAACTTAGATAGGTAAAAAGAGATGCGACTCCTCTTTAGGGAAAAAGAGGCTACCCCCTGAACATTCCATGAGACTAACTGCATAGACCTTGTGAGATGACATGATTAGGAGCAACCCTAGGAGCAGGAGCAACCGCTGTTTGGCACATGAGCATCTATAAGTGTAGTCGGGATCTGTGGTAGTGTGCTAGAGGCGTCAACAGCATCAGCCCAATGCAATGGCATAAAGCGGCCAAGATGACATGTAATCGAAGGAGCATCTATCTGTGAGGCTGTATGTGGAGGATGCCAAAAGGCCAAGATACCTGAATCTTTAGCTACTTTGCAAGGTTCACAAAAAGCTAATTTACGCAGGGGTGGTAGATGAATACCACGATGATCAATCTCCATAGCTTGAGCACGGGCCTCCTCTACTTGCTCCTGCCTGGAATGCAAGGCAAATCCAAGGACAAGTAGAACCGAGGAAAAATCCCCAGTCGCCGTTGAACCTGGTAGTATTCAGGGAAAGAAAAAATGCCATATACCCTATTGGATAAGGCAGCACAATGCAAAGCAAGTGCACAATAATGTGTTCCCTATGAAAAACAGTATTTTTGTTACATATGATTTTGGAAGGTTAATGAAGGTATTCGTATTAAAATACGTACATTGGTGATGGTGGCACCTGGGCTGTGGCTCGAAACCTACGTGGATTTGTGGCTGAGAAAGGGCAATGGTTTCTTCTGAGTTTCGGATTGGAGCGCGCGTGGAGGCAAATGCAGGTGGATGCTAAATCGGCTGCATGAGGTGTCGATCCACTTCTTTCGGGTGTCGCAAACAGAAGCTGGGACCTTTTGCAGATGACGGTTTCTAAGTGGCCTTCTGTGGTATATGAGGCTTGGATGAGCGGCAAGGTTGGAGCGACCCGCACAGAACAGAGGTTAGTATCCTGGGCCCTATTTGTCATCTGTTTTGCTTTGTTCATAATGTCTTCTATGAGGAGGGCTGCCAGAAAGGCTAAAGCCAGTGGGCATCTGCCTCCTTCTATGCCAATTGAATCAGAGTCCATACAGACCCAGAATTCGGCCATGCCCTCTCATGTCATTCCTGATCTTGCACAGAGCTGGGATGCAATAGATGCCTCTGTTACGTTGGCCTTGTCTGGCCAGGACGTGCCCCGCAACTTCTTTGATGCCATGTCTTCGTTCTGCAATAGGAGGTGCCATGTTATCAAAAGGGAGTTTAATTGGCCCTCTAAGCCAGCGGGTGTTATCTTAGTATGCAAGGCCCTGAAGAATAACAGATTGCATGTTTTGAGGGTATGTTGGGGTACTGCATGAAAGATATAGAGAAGGTACATTACTCCTGCCACCTGCACAATATATCTGAGAGTATGATTGAGAAAGGAAAAGATTTGTACATAAGATGGGGTGCTGGAGACACGAAGAATCTTTGTGTGTTGGATAATAGAAACCTTCTGAACAAGGCTGCTCACTTTGTGTTCTACCATGGTGGGCATAGATTGACCCCTAGTTTAACGTTCACAATTTGCAGGATGCTGAGAAGTGGAAAATATACTCTGAGCAGTAGTTCGATAATCCCATCTAATACTGCTCATATGAACGAGCACAGGGTCCGTGCCGCTTGGAGGGTCCTGTTGAATCCCGCTCATTGTATGCCGTCTGATGTTAGAACAATTCTATTTGGTCTGCCTGCAGGTTATGTGCCCGTTGAACGGAATGGGCCAGGCCGCCACCGATATTGGGATGATTCAATCCCACCCGATGAGATGGACTGCAATTTCCAGGAGATCCATGATCCATCGTTCAGCCCTGATATTGAAATCCCTGACCATGGTGTGGGTTATATCCCCATCCACACCCAGGATCACACGATGGCAGTTGGGTGACCTCTTGTTTGTGTTATTGCATGTGCAGCTTCAGTTTTCTCCGTGTTTTGGTTTCTTTCAGCATGTGTTTGTAGTGGTAACAACTTGTTGCAGGATAGAGATGGAGACCGATGGGAATCCACCCGAGGAGACGAGTCATCCTGCTGTAAGCTTAGATCCATCTTTCATAAGCACTGCGATTGACGATTCCCATCCAAATCCTCAAGTTTATGCTCTTGAGGGGGAGCAGCTGTTCACTGCGGAGGAATTTATAACGAGCATCATCCAGGTTGGAACGGAGGCCCATCGAATAACTGCTTCTCTTAGGATCCTAAGGAGGCAGCTGACTGGCTTTTATGCGGCGATCGATTCCGCGATATCCAGTGTTGCCTAGGAGCAGCTTGGTGCTCCCTTATCTGAGTTGCATGCTTTGAGGTCTCACATGAACTTGGCTAGGTGCTTGTTGGCGCAGGAAATCCGACAGCTTGATGCTGTGATCAGGCGGGCCGCATCTGGAGAACCCATGAACTAGGCGTTGTTGTTTTTCATTGTGTTTGCAATGTTCTTGTTTTTGCAGTTTGATGTGCGTGGCCCCATGCCACATGTACATTCTCTAAGCCTGTGAATATGTGATATTTTGTTGCTTCATGCTATGTCTTGTAGATGCTTTGTCCATTCCATTTCCTTACTAACATCTGCAGGCTTCCAGAGGGCTTTAGCCCCTGGGCATAAGGGAGACCCCCTACACGTGCCTTGGGGTTCAATTCCCCAAGCTCACTAACGAATCGTGTTTCTTGGCTTCCAGGAAATGAAGAGAACCACGCATAGGATCATCGAATGCATGCCATTGACAACTGGAGCTTGGAGTCGTAGTCAATTGCATGTGTTCGATGGCCCCTATGCATGGTCCGAACGCGGCACGCAGGTACGCCATGGGCATTGGATTTATCCGGGGTTCGATTCCCCAGGCTCTTCTCATTCTATCGTGTTGTTCATCTTCTTCGCTCATAGAGTATTGCCATGCAATAATTGGCCATGTTCTTTTCATACTGTACTATATTACAGTGAAAATACTGTTTTATGTAATGGTCCCTGCCTTAATAATGCCCTCTTCAAAGTCGGGTCAATAGGCGCCAGTTTGGCCTGCAAAAGACTCAGTTTGGGCGTTCTGGATTTAGGGAGAGGGAATATGCTCCCACATGTGCCCCAATCCAATGGCCAAAAAGCCATCATACAAGGTTTAGCCATAATACAAGCGCAAAATCGCCACAATGCAAGTCATTCGGTAATGCAAGGATGTCGGGGCGAGCGCTGAAGCTTTGGGTTCACTTTGAGAAAGAAAATATGCCACATGGCGTTGCATAATTGGTTCAGGCCGCAGAATGGTTTTACAATAGGACAACAGGCGCCTGCCGGAAAAAGTGCAACAGAAAACTTAGAGGCCGGCCGGAAAAATTCTCAAATGCGAATCTGGTCCTGATGGCTATGGTGGAAGATATCGCTATTTTTCTCTGTCATGACTTGATTAGGGTTATCAGGCCAACGGACTGCGATAACTTGTAAGTTAGCTTATTTTCTTAGCGATGGAAGAAAGCATCTTGAGGATTCTTGGCTCCGAAATACTAAGCATAGTTACCCCAGTTTCCATTTGTATGCTGCTCGTTGTATTTCTAGTCTGTACCCTAATTCCCCATGGAGCGGATTTACCCGTCTCAAGTGTTGCAATGCTAATTTATACAGAGCAGCCGTCTGATTCTGACTCTCAGAAGTTTGGTGGCGCTCTGCTAAATGCTTTGGTCTTTGTGGCTATAGTAACAGTGGTCACCTTTTTCTTAGTCTTGCTATTTTATTTGCGCTGCAACAGATGCCTTAAAGGCTACATGGCATTTTCTGCATTTGCAGTCCTTGCATATTTGGGGGGTGCACTGGCTGTTCTTTTAATACAGTTTTGGTCTTTGCCTATCGACATAATTACCTTTTCTATCATTCTTTTGAATTTCTCTGCTGTAGGCGTTCCTGCTGTTTTTTCTTCTGCAATGCCTATTCTGATCACTCAATGTTATGTAGTCATTATAGGGATACTTGTTGCATTTTGGTTCACAATGCTGCCAGAATGGACTACCTGGATATTGCTGGTTGCCATGGCAATATATGATGTGCTTGCTGTATTGCTGCCAGGAGGTCCTTTAAATTTACTGGTGGAACTTGCTATGTCCAGAGAGGAAGAGATTCCAGCTCTCATTTATGAAGCTAGGCCAATTGTACATAATTCTGCAGCTAGTTCTTCTATTATTAGGCACCAAACAGAACAGCCCACAGCACAGGTGATGAGAAGGTGGAGACGCAGGCAACCTGTAGCTGCCAATGAAGGCATCTTTTCACGCATTATGAATTCCATGAAGCTAGGACTTAGAAATATGACATCTTCTGGATATACTTCTATAACTGATAATGTTGTAGATGGCCCCATTCAAGATGTCTCTATATCTCCTTCAGATGGGGTTGGTCAATTGAATGTGTCCATCTCTCCTTATGATAGTTCCACACATGGGGCCTTTGTATCCGAGCAAGCTGGAAACTATGTTCAGAATTTGGCCGAGGTTGTAAGGCATAGAGAAATTGAGGAAACCAGGGAAGATGAAGGCACAGAAGAGACCATTTTATCTCTTGGTTTGACAGGGGCAATCAAGCTAGGGCTCGGGGATTTTATCTTCTATAGTGTTCTTGTAGGCAGAGCTGCAATGTATGACCTAATGACAGTTTATGCATGCTACTTGGCAATCATTGCAGGGCTTGGGTCAACACTTGCCTTATTAGCAGTTTGTCGAAGGGCATTGCCAGCACTTCCCATTTCAATCGCACTTGGAGTTATATTTTATTTCTTTACTAGACTCATAATGGAGCCTTTTGTTGTACAATTGACTACAGAACTCATCTTCTTTTAATCTTGATACACCATTACTTCACTGTATTTGTGCGTGATCTTTCTCAAGGTGGCATTGTACCTCAGTATAAGGGCTGTTTACTTTTGGGCCTGATTGTATATGCTGTTGCTTGTTTTTATGTGTATTGGCTTTTTTGTTGCCCCAGGCAGTAATATGCAGCAATGAGTAGCTTTCTCTTTCACTGTATTTGTATGTGATCTTTCTTTAGATGGCAATCGTACCTCAGCATAAGGGTGTTTAATTTTGTGCCTGATTGTATATGCTGTTGTTTGTTTTTATGTGTATTGGCTTTTGTTTTTGCTCCAGGCAGTATTAATCAGCCAATGAGTAACGTTATCATAACATATTCTTGTTTAGTGAAAATCTACAGATGGCAAATGACTTTCTTTACGATGAGCATGGGAGGGAATGCTGCCATGGACTCTTCTACCAACATCAACAAGGTTTAAAGTGGTTGATCCCTAGAAGCATGCTGAAAAATGATCGGCTTTTTGGGCCAGGAAAGACGGGGTCAAGCAAGTGAAGTTTTTATTGTTAGATAATGTGAAACATATGGTCTAGAGTGACTCGTGTCATCCTAGCAGTGACACTGTCATCCTAGCATTGACACGTTGTGCATTGCACATTAGATTAGTCTTGTACTCCTTTGCACTGTTATTCTGTCGGGTTTCTTCAATAGAGGCGTTTCCTTTCCTTGTGTCGCTATCTTTCCTTGTGTTCAATCCTAATATGGTATCAGAGCCACCCAAGGAGGATCGACCGGGAAGGAGAAAATTTGAAGGAGAACTCAACGGAATCAAGGAGGCTTGAATTAACGAATCAAATTTGGTGAACCAAAATTGATTGAAGCCAAAATAGCCTTGTTCCAAGAAAAAAAGGCTTTTTTAATGTCAAATTTTAGAATTTAGACGTACCTTTTTTTCCCTCAAGAGACATCAACGTAGAGGCAAAATTGGACACTTCGTCCAGAATTGATCACAGGAAATTTGTTTTCCAGAATTAATCAAGGGAGAGGGACAACGAATTGCTCACAGGAAATTTCTTTCCCAGAATTGATCAAGGGAGAGGGAGAACGCCTTTGTATTTGCCTGTTTTGTATGACTTTGATCAAAACAGGAATTGATCAGAGGGAGAGAACTTAGTGGGCGAAGCAGATGATCAGTTGGCTTCTTCTAGCAGATGATAGAGCTATACTGCACTCATGGATCCGTTCAAGTTCTCGACGAATGCGAAGCTAACTGTATCGAATTATAAATCATGGAAAAGTTTCATGACAACTATTTGATTTATAAGAGAAGTATTGAAGGAGATTTTCGCAGCACTAAGGATTCAAGCAAGTTTGCAGAAATGAATTCCTCGGCTCTTGCATTAGTGAAAGATGTTATGCGATGAAACGGTTGGAAAGCAGTTGGAACAGTTTGAAGAATTTCAGGATTTATGGAAATATCTGGACCAACCTCTTGCGTCAAGGGGTAAGCTACTAAGATGATGTTAAAAGAGAAAATCCAACCGGCCACCCTTGGTAATTTTTGCGGCATGTCTGATATTTTAAGCCAGATGAAGTCTTGGAGGTTAGATTATAATGCTGCTGACGGAAGTTTATTAGAAAAAGATATCATTCAGGAAATTTTGATAAACTTGCCTCCACAATATGACATTATTGCAGGGAAAATCAGATTTTATGAAACTATTGGTTCAAATACTGCCTCTATTTTGTTGCAGCAGGAAGAAGTAGTGGTCAAACAAAAGCAGACGCATCAAGAACATTTGAATTACTCCAAGGCCACTCCTCCTAAGCCTGATAAAACCTCTACTGGCCAGAGGTCCTCTACTGGCATGGCCCTAAGCTAAACAGAGGGTATTTCTGTTAAAATAATGATTGAGATTCTGCTTTAATGTGTTACATGCTGTTAAAAACAGAAAAAGATCTGTTGAGCCTTTATTGGTTCTTGTTGTAAATAAAGTTGTTTCTATTAATAGAGATGAGGCCCTGATTAACGGGTATCTCAGAATTCTTTCACGCTGCGTCTCCGGGTTGCAATTGTTTCATGGTATCAGAGCTCTGAAACAAGAATCAGAGAAGAGTTTGTGTGAAGAGGAAAAGATGGCCAAGCTACAAATGGATCTGAAGAATTTGGAGAAGCTTGATCGAACCAATGCCACGGTGTGGTTTTGGAAAATGCAGGCTATCTTGGAAGAACGTGATGTCTGGGATGTTCTGAGTGGAGCTGAACCAAGACCGGAGATTGGTGAGGCAGGAAATGATAGTGATGGAGAAGTTGCAGAAGAGATGGCATCTCTGTCTGCATGGAAGAAGAAGGACAATCGAGCAAAAACATCCATGATGTTTGGGCTCAAGGATGGGCAAATCCCGTTAGTGAGATTGAAGAACACTGCCAAGGAGGGATGGGAGTGTTTGAAGAAAACATTCAAAGCCCATGCTACGTCACAGAAATTGTTCTTGTGGCAGAAATTTTTTAGTGCTAAAATGAAGGACGAAGATGATCCCACTGATCATATTAGCACTATGGAAAGCTTAGCAGATCAACTTGCGGCGTTGAATCACTCCGTTAGTGATGAGGATTTGGCTATGGCTATACTGGCAAGTCTTCCAGGATCCTATGACTCTATCAAGCAGGCTATGGGATGTAAGGATGGCAAGATGAAAAGTGAAGCAGTGATTGGTGCTGTGCTCCAGGCATCTCAGTTGCTCAAGAAAGACGAGGAGGAGTAGTTGCTCAAGAAAGACGAGGAGGAGTCGGCTTATGTGGCCAAGGTCAAGATGCAAAGAAATGACTTTGAATGCTGGTCGTGTGGCAAGAAGGGCCACATTGCAAGGAATTGCAGATATTCCAAGAAAGATGGAGATAAAAAGGCAGACAAAGAGAGAGGTGACACCAAAAAATACAAGAAGGCAAAACCGGCTGAGAGAAAGTGGAAAAATGCTCGTTCAAGTGGCTCGGGTGCAAGTATGGCAGAAGACAACTCTGTGACATCAGAAGAAGAAGAAGACAGTGAGATTGAAGGAAATGTAGCGGTCCTTGTTGAGCAAGAATCAGAAAGTGATTGGGAGAATGAGGAATCTTTGAAATTGTACAAGAGTTTTCTCAATTCTCGCTGGACGTCTAGCGCATCTGAGAGTGAACAAGAAGAACAAGAGCACATTGGATTTGCTGCTGAAGTTGAGAGCGCAGAAATAATGGCATTAGCAGCAAGTGGCATTCAAGAAGATTCTTGGATACTTGATTCAGCAGCTACCCATGTCATGACACATCACAGGGAATGGCTAAAAGACTACAAAGCTGATGGTAGTCAGAGGAGAGTAAACGGAATTGCATCCGGACTTCAAGTCATGGGAACTGGCACCATGACCTTTAGTTTTTCTGATCATTCCAGAGATCTTAAAAATGTGTTATATGTGCCCAAGCTTCCACGTAATCTGGTGTCGCTGTCAAGATTGGCTGATGTTGGAGTGGATGCATTGGTGAAAAAGCCTGAGATGCTGCTCATGAATGAAAGAAAGGAAATCATTGGAAGAGGTAGCCGTGTGGGAAATCTATACAAATTGGTGACAGAAGGACAAGAGTTGCAAACAAGTGCCTTGGTGGCTACTGCACCAAGCAATGATCTGCAATTGTGGCATAGAAGGTTAGGACACATAAATCAAGATAGAATCAATCAGCTGATACAACAAGATATGGTGTCCGGAATTAGTGACATATCCAAAGGTCCATTGGGTTTGTGTGAAGGGTGTATATTGAGCAAGCATCATCAAAAGAAAATCAAGCGACAGGGTACTAGGGCCACACGTATCCTCCAGTTGGTGCATACAGATCTGAGCGGGCGCATGGCAGTGCTATCATTAGGTAAAGCTCAATATTTCCTAGTTTTGGTGGACGATTTTTCTAGAAAATCATTTGTGTTTTTGCTTCATAAAAAGAATGAAGTATTGGAAATCTTCAAAACATGGATGAAACAAGTAGAAAAGGAGACTGGACAAGTGGTGACAGCAATTAGAAGTGATAATGGGACTGAGTTTGTGTCTAAAGAATTCAACAAGTGCTTGGAACAGGCTGGCGGAAAGAAGCAGTTGTCAAATCCTTATGAGAAATGGCAGAATGGAGTGGCAGAGAGGAAGATGCGCACCTTGAAAGAGTGTGCATTAAGCATGTTGAGGTGGGCAAAATTAGCAGATGCATTTTGGGGGGAGGCGATTCTTACAAAGCATGCTTTCTTCAAAATCAGGCTCCAACCGTAGGCTGTTAAAGGGAAAACACCGAGGAAATGTGGAGTGGTCCGAAGCCTAACGTGGAAAATCTAAGGGTGTTTGGCTGCATGGCATATGCCTTTATTCCCAAGGAGCTCGGTGGAAACCAAATTGGCAAAGCAAAATCCGAGGTGTATATTTGTTGGATATTGCCGCCAAGGAAAGGGATCTGACCGCTTGATGTACGCAGACCGGGGAAAATTGTCAAAACTAGTAATGTTCAATTTGATGAGTTCGGGCAGCGTAATCGAAAGCAATCACAAACTGGTGAAGATGAAGAGAAGGATCTATTTCAAGAGCAAACAGTGTTGTGGTTGGACATGCAAGAAGAATCATGCCCTGAAGTAAGACAAGAAACAATCACTGATTCGATTGATGCTCAAGAACAGTCTCACGGTCACCACATGGAGTCTCAGCCAGCATCTAGACACATGGACAGTAGTTCTTCAAGCGAAACACGTCCTACTGTGAGGAAAAGTCTTCGTGGGCATCATCCCACTCAAAAATGGTTGGAGTGGAAGCAAGATCACAGATCTGCAGCATTGGCAGAAGCTATGCATGTGGAAATGGTGGTTGAACGGCAGCATGGGTACTGGTGGCAAGAAGATTTGGAAGAAAAGTGTGTTGCAGAATGTTTCCAATCTGAATTTCTGGAGCCATTAACAGTTCAGGAAGCAATCCATGGACCGGATTCTGAGCACTGGAAGAAAGCTATGCATGAAGAGATTGGAGCTATGCAGATGACAGAAGCTTGGGAGCTTGTTGATCTCCCACCGGGCCGGAAAGCAGTTGGATGTCGTTGGGTGTTCAAAATTAAACAAGCTGGAGATGGATCAGTGGCACGGTATCGAGCTCGGCTGGTGGCACAAGGATTCTCTCAGCAACAAGGGATAGATTTTGATGAAACGTTCTCGCCAGTTGCTAAGATGACATCAATTTGAACTGTGTTGGCAATAGCAGCCCAAGAAAATCTTGAAATCCACCAGATGGATGTTAAGACTGCATTCTTAAATGGGTATTTGACAGAAGAGATTTTTATGAGACAACCGGAAGGTTTTGACCAGGGATCAGGGAAAGTATGTAAACTTAAGCGGGCCTTGTATGGATTGAAGCAAAGTCCACGTACTTGGTATCTCAGACTGGATACATTTTTGAGGCAGCTTAGTTTTCGAAGATGTACCACTGAATGGAATGTATACTGCAGATGGACAGATAATAAAATTGCAATGGTGATAGTATACGTGGATGATTTGATCATTGTCAGTAAAGGTATGGCAGGAGTTCTTGATATAAAAAGGGCACTTCATGCTGAGTTTCAAATGACTGATTTGGGTGAGATACAGACCTGTTTGGGGCTTCAAATTGTCAGGGATAGATTGAAGCGTACTTTGCTCATTCATCAAGAGCAAGCCATTCTTAAGTTGTGCAAACGGTTTGGCATGGGAAATTGTGTGATCAAGGAGACACCTGCAGCTTTGAATTGTCGGCTGAGTTTGGACATGACTCCAAAAACCAAGGAAGAACAATCAGTTATGTCACAGGTACCCTACAGAAATGCTGTTGGCTCCTTAATGCACGTGATGGTTAGTACAAGACCGGACATTGCCCAAGCAGTGGGCATGGTTAGCAGGTTCATGCACAATCCAGGTCTAGAGCATTGGAATGCGGTCAAGAGGATTATCAGATATCTTCGGGGTACTGCAAATATGGGTTTGAGATATGGTCCAGACACAAACTATCCTTCAGTTCGACTTGTCTCTTTTGTAGATGCAGATTGGGCAGGAGATCAGGATAGTAGAAGATCAACAACAGGATTCTGTGTGATGTTACATGGAGCAGCAGTAACTTGGACTAGCTGTAAGCAAACATCAGTGGCCTTGTCCTCGTCTGAGGCAGAGTACATGGCTACATCTGCAGTAGTGAGAGAAACAACATGGTTAAGACAGTTCCTAGCAGAGATCGGTTATGGTCAAGCTGAGCCAACTGTTATCTACAATGATAACAAAAGTAGTATTGCCTTGACGGAAAATCCAGTACATCATAGAAGGTCTAAGCATATCTCAATTCATCACCACTACACCCGTGAGAAAGTTGTGGATCGAACTGTGGAGATGAGATATATGTTTACAGATGAAATGCCAGCAGACCTTCTAACGAAACCTATGACAAAGGAGAAATTTCGGCAGCACAGGAATACCTTGGGTATAGATTCTTCATTATAAGCAGAAAGGAGGTGTGTTAAAATAATGATTGAGATTCTGCTTTAATGTGTTACATGCTGTTAAAAACAGAAAAAGATCTGTTGAGCCTTTATTGGTTCTTGTTGTAAATAAAGTTGTTTCTATTAATAGAGATGAGGCCCTGATTAACGGGTATCTCAGAATTCTTTCACGCTGCGTCTCCGGGTTGCAATTGTTTCAATTTCATCTTGGTTCTGGTTGGCTCCTATGGTCGATATGGGAGCGTCGCAGACACCACATCTTTCAAGGCATTTATTCATCTGCACATGGTGTTATTATGGTGGCCCAGAAAAAGATACTGACAGCCTATGAGTGCTCCTCTCTTGATTCAGAAATGATGGAACGCATTTGGATTCAGTATCTTCGAATTGATTCTTATCGTTAGTCTCCCTTTCTGGAGTACGCACATTGTGCTCCATGCTTTGCTCCTGTGGCATCTTCTTTGTGCTTACACAGTTAGATGAGACATGTAAATTTTGTACTCTTTATCTGATTAATAAACTTTTTGGCTTTCGTCCGTCCCAAAAAAAAAAAAGTATCAGTGTCCTAACAGAAAAAGGACAAAGTTGGTGGCAAGTCTAGTCTAAGATTGTTAAACAAGAAGTGACTGTAGTTGCTTGTGCACTCGAAGTTTGTCCCGATGAATATTTGAACCTAGCAGTTCATGATATTTGTTTTGATGAAATAGAAGATTATGAAGCTTATTATGATATCGATGAAAGTTGCATGTCGCAGCTCAAAGTGCATTTCAACGTGGATGTATTTTGGACTCTGGTGCTACCAAACACATGGTAGGCAACCAAGATGATCTTACCAATGTTGAAACTTGTACTCAAGATGATCTTACCAACGTTGAAACTTGTACGCGAGGCCAAGTTAACCTCGGTAGTGGCCAGGAATTGCCTATCACAGATAAGGGAGAGCTTGTTTTTCAAGCCCCTGATGAAGGTGAAAAGGGTACGTGATGCCATGCTAGTGCCAGGTTTGCAAATCAATTTGCTAAGTGTATCAGAATTTAATAAGACAGGCAAACATTCTTTCTTTTCTAATGGTCGGACCTATCTTTTAGGAAAGAATCCATTTGAGCATAACGACATCTATAAATACGATGTGCTGGCAGAATTGCAAAATGACTTGTCCATGTTGATGGGCAAGCCAAGCACGCTGAATGTGGGATGATTACTCATACTTTGGAAAATGAGCATCTATAGTATCAATGCTTTGGTCATGTGGGAGGATCTGCAATTGGATACCTCTCAAAGTTGAAAATGGTCACAATGTGGGATGATTGCTCATATTTTGAAAAATGAGCATCTATGGCATTAATGCTTTGATCATGTGGGAGGATCTGCAATTGGATACCTCTCAAAAAGATGGTCACAGGCTTGCCAACTCTAAAACCTCAAAAGTTGGACTGCCATGCGTGCATTCTTGGAAAACAGCCTAATCTGCCATATCCTTCTCATGCGAGTCATAGAGCCACAATACTGTCTTATCGATGATTACACAGGTATACTTGGATCTATTTTGCATTTGAAGTCAGAAGTCTTGGAAAAATTCAAGGCTCTTAAAGCTTGGATTGAAAATCAGACTGATTTGAAACTCAAAGCCCTTCACAGCGGTAACGGTGGAGAATACATCTCTAATGCATTTGATGAATTCTTGCTGGAGCATGGAATTCATAGGCAGCTAACAGTTCCTTTTGCTCATCAACAGAATGGGGTAGCAGAGAGGCGCAATAGATCCTTGTTGGATCTTGTTCGCGCCATGCTCGCGCATGCCAAATTACCTAAAAAGTTTTGGGGAGATGCAGTTGACACGGCTTGCTACTTGGCCAATAGAGCACTCACTAAAGCTGTAAATGGAAGGACACCATTTGAGGCATTTTATGGGACTAAACCGGATGTTTCACACTTAAAAGTATTTGGATGCGTGGCATATGCATCTTTGCCACTTGGGCAACTATTTTTTTTTTGGAAAATTGCATGATAGGGCTCTAAAAACCATTTTTATTGGGTATCCTTCAGGATAAAAGTGTTAGAAACTCTATGGCCCTGTCATCAATAAAGTTATAGTCAGCTGTAGTGTCAAGTTCCTCGAAAATGCGACCTATGATGCGCCATTTGGGCTGATATGCCAGCTGATCAGTTTGATCGCAATTTGTTAACGAGATTGTAGCAGCACCCAAGCCCTTTGAAGAAACAATCACTGTTCCAATTTCAGCCCCTACATCTTCTGCCGCTGATCTTGAGGATGTGGATTTGTATCCTGACGCATATAAAGGTATATCCCTACCTACCTTTGAAGTAAATCCTATTGATTAACATGATGAAAATAATCAATCTTGAACACCTAAATTTGCTGCCCACGGAGAATTTAAATACCAACATAATTTAGGAGATCATGCACCTTCTTCTCCTTTGGAAAGGCAATGTAATCTTGCTTTGCTTGCTATAGTTGTGGATCATAATGATCTTTGCTCATATCAGGAAGCTGTTAAAGAGGAAACGTGGCAAAAGGCCATGGCTGAAGAATACCATATGCTTCTTGAGCAGAACACATCGGATCTTATTGATTTACCTCCTCACAAGCGGGCTGTTAGAAGTAAATGGGTCTTCCGCACAAAATTCCATGTTGATGGGTCTATCTCCAAGTATAAAGCTCGCTTGGTCGCTAAAGGTTACTCGCAACAAAAAAGGGTTGATTATGAGGAAGTCTTTGTTCCTGTCGCGCACATTGCTACTGTTAGAGCAGTAATAGCACTGGCAGCTATGAAACGATGGTCACTCTTTCAAATGGACTTTCAATTTGCTTTCTTGAACGGTGATTTGGAGAAAGAAGTTTATATGCAACAATCTATGGGTTTTGAGGTTAAAGGCAAGGAGTATTTGGTCTGCAAGCCCAAGAAAACCCTTTCTGGCTTAAAGCAAGCTCCCAGATGTTGGCATCATAAAGCAAATCATTTTTTTGGCTAATGGTTATTGGCGAAGTAATGCTGACCCTAATCTTTATTTTGCATTCGCAGGCCAGACCTTGTCCATTGTGATCCTCTATGTTGATGATTTGATTATCACGGGTGATGCAGAACTCCTTATTGAACAGCTCAAGATAAACCTTGTTAAACACTTTCAAATGACTGATTGAGGTTTCATGCACTATTGTTTAGGCATTGAGATATGGCAGCAGATAGGAGGCATTTTCCTTTCGCAGAAAAAGTACATCAAAGACTTACAGCAGTTCAACATGTAGAATTGCAGGTTAGTTGCTTCTCCATTTGAGCTGGGCCTCAAACTTGATCTCAAACTTGATGAGATTGAATGCAATAATACGTTGTATCATAGCCTTGTTGGTGCACACATCTATTTGACGGTGAACAAGCCAGATATTGCTTTTGCAGCTGCGCTTCTTAGTTGCTTTATGGCCATGCCCAGGAAATCTCATTGGTTTGCTGCCAAATGCGTTTTGGCCTACATTAAATGAAGGCATTTTTTATGCCAAATCTACAGATTCAAGGCTGCAAGGCTGCAGATTTATACTGATGCAGACTATGCAAACTGTCTAGACTCTAGGAAGTCTACTACAGGAATGGTTATGCAAGTTGGCCCAAATGTGATCACTTGGCTCAGCAAGAAGCAATCCATTGTCTCTAAGAGCACAACTGAGGCAAAAATAAAAGCGCTAAGTACAGGAGTACAGAAAATGCTTTGGCTTAAGCTCTATTTGCAGATTTGCATGTACTATCATCACAAGTCAAGCTGCATGGTGACAATCGCAGTGCTATCGAGCTGACCAAAGATTACCGCTTCCATCCTAAGACAAAACACTTGGATGTTCTTCTATGTTTCGTTCGAGAATAGGTCCACCTCGGCACATGTTCCTTAACTCATTGCTCTTCTAATAACCAGGTTGCAGATGGCTTCACAAAACCACTTGCGGGTTAGAAATTCATAAAGATTAAGAAGGCTTTGGGCATGATGAAGTCTCAGCTGAAGGGAGAGAATGCCTAACAGAACTTTCAGCTTTCTTCTTCATCAAGAAAACCAAACCATTCCATTCCATTTGTTCTCTTTATGTTCGTGTCTTTTACCTCTCATATGTTTCAGAGGGAGTGTTAGATAATGTGAAACATATGATCTAGAGTGACATGTGTCATCCTAGCAGTGACACGTTCTGCATGGCACATTAGATTAGTCTTGTACTTCTTTGTACTGTTATTCTGTCAGGTTTCTTTAATAGAGTCGCTTCCTTGTGTCGCTATCTTTTCTTGTGTTCAGATGAATCAATCCTAATATTTATTACTAGTAAAGCGTTATAAAATGTTATCTACAACACTAATCTCCCTACCAAGCAAGAGCCACTGCCTCATTTGTAATTCTGAATGGAGAAATTATTTTTAGGGAAAACTACCATGACCAAAAGGCCCATATACAATAATAAATTACTAGCAAAATCCCTAAGCCCTAAACATCGAAAAATTCGACCAAAACAATCTCGTTCTTTGACTTCTGGGAGTCCTTATCTGATATAGCGTAGTTCGATCCATGCTCTAGAATTCAAGTACATCAGCAATTTGCATTTGGGCATCCGGTTTCCTTCTTGGTGCAACCATCTTCACATCCTATGAAATTGATCTCCCAAATTCAGTCTCTTGCGAAATTGATCCCAAGGATTATTCGTGGAACCAGATCTGCGTCTTCAAGGTATATGCTTATTCCTCAAAGCATCTAATTTTTCCATCAATTGCTTACATCATTGCGTAATCTATGAACATTCATATCATTGAGAAGCAACGACATTGTATAAAGGAGCTAGATTTGCTTCTGTCAAGGGATGCTTTACTTCAAGCACATGTGAAGCTCTCTCAATACGCCATACCCCTGGTGTGCTCTTTGTTTGGGTGCCATAGACATTGTGGTCTCGTGAAGGATAAAATTCAATTCAATTCAATACAGTATAAAATTCAAATACAAATATGGGGGCATTGTGTTAAGTACTAAAAGCTACATGGACATTTTATAAGATATAAAATTCGTATAGTGAAGTGTATTTTGGTTGACCAAGGGGTTGTCGGTAATCTTTGAAGGTACATGGGGATTTTAAACATTAGTCCTAGTTGCAGTGGCATTTTGAAAGGAGAACAAAGCAAATAGTACAAAACCGAGTGGGTTATGTTAGTCTTGTGCATGACACTGAATGCATAAATTTTAAGGACCATTTCTGTCAAGAGAGCACGAGTAGAAAGCGAGGTGAAATCAAGGCTCCTCAATAAGAAGCTCGTTTACCATGTAGCCATGAAATAAAACACTTGTATGGAGGCTGTTGAATAATATTTGTGAATGTTCTCTAGTGATTACAACTTCATATGATGTGGCTCAATATCCACTATGCAATATAATATTAAAATCGAAATGAAGTACAAGATAACTTCAATAAACAGTAACTTAGTTCAAAGAAAAAGCCATGACCTTGTACATGAATTTCCACTAACTGTGTTGCTCCAAACTTGTCGATTTTGCTCATGTATACTTTGTAGCATCACCGCCATGCAATAACATCTCTGACGTTGACCCCTGCTACCAACTCCTACATCGATGTTAACATTCCCACCTGGTTGGTGCTACCATCTGAATCAAAGATGATGCTTTTTTTTTCTAACTTGTGAGGAATTTGACCCTTGAGATCCAATTGGTGGTTGGAGTATTGGCAGAATAGATCTAGTTCAATGGAGTGAATGTTGTCCTCGTTAATTTGAGGGGGATTTCTTGTCCCCCCTCATTATTTGGAGCTGCAGCTTGTTCATGTAAAGGATTGTCTCTTTGAACCTCAAGTTGGACTGCAATGTCTTGCATGTTGAACATTTCATATTGCTGATCATATTAGGTGGGATGTCTTCATATTGCAGTTCATGGTAGTCTTGGCAAGGCTCTTCATGTTGATGCTCATGGATGTCCATGTCTCCACAAACCACATCTTGTTGATCCAATGTGGCTGCAACATTTGGCGCAATATTATTTGCAACAGTTGGTGTCAAATCATTATTAAAAGTACCTGCCTCAACTATTTCTCTATGCATTAGCCTCCCTCCTTGGGAACCTTGCTGGGATCATAGGGCCATATTACAGTTGTTCAAAAACCAGCCTAGTATTGGATGGTACGAGGCATGTGGTAGAGATGAGTTCTACAATCTCTTCTCTCTTAGGTTCAAATTTCCCTTTGGCACCATGTAGGTTGACCTTAGCCTCTTGAAAGCCTGTTTGAAATGAGCAAAGCAATTCACATCTAGTGGTTACAACCTATATGAAGTGTGGAAAGGCAACAACACAAAGCAGATCTCCATTTGTTTGACACTTAGAATGATCTCCAATAACATGGCTGCTATGGCCATCTAGTAAAGTTACATGAGGCCTTTCCAAGGATACACCACCAAGAACCTATGCCTGAAAATGTGTAAGCCATGAGTAAACCAACATTGTTGTCATCTATCTAGGATTAGTTGCTTTCACGTCCCTCTTCACATCGAGCTATGTTATCCTGCCCCATCCATGTCCCTTTGAATAACTACATGCCAGGCAATCAAAATCCTTCTACATTCACACATATTAAGATGTTCCTCATTCCCTTTGAATCATAACCTAACTAAAATTTATGTCCTCTTTTTCTGCTATAACCTTAAGCCCACTAACCTGTGCCAGCTTGCCAGCCTCGTATGGGGGGAAGCTATATCGTTGATATATGACCTTGAGTCTATAAGCGGCCCATGGTTTGTCGCTCAAGTAATCGATCCTTGAATGTGCCTGTGGGACATTCCCAAGACACTGACATAAATGGGTAGAAGTGACTACTCATAAATGTCTAGACGATTTTGCCCAGTTGGTTAAGGGCATGTTGGTTAAGAACATTACATTTGGGATCAGCAAGTCTTGACTTCGAGTCTCCATAAGAACATAAATGATATAAATGTCATATTTCACGTAATTCTGCGGTGGAGAGAAACTACGATGTTGGTTGTATCTGTAGTGGAAGCATGATGCTCGGAACGAGCATAATTTTAAAGGGAGGAATTGTAACGGACGACAATAGTAGGGACGAAGAGGAATCCAAAGGAGGATAGCCTTCCCTTGACAAGAACTTGTCGCCTGAAGCTTTGAATGGCGGTCCTGATTGATCGAAGACTGTTAATAGCTGGGTGAAGAAGGTTTGAAGTGGAAGAAGGATCTTGGATTTGATGTATCTATTCCAATTGAAATGATATCATTTTTACGGGCAGACTAGATTTTGAAACTGTAATCATTAAGGTACAAAAAGGGAAGGACTCCAAGGTTCAAGAATTTCATAAGATTTTCATTACATCAATATCAAGTCATACATAGCTTTGCTAGAGAAAAAGCCTTCCCAGATGTTGCTACATATGCTGCCATTGCTCAGAATAGCCGTAATTCTCCACAGCAGTGATTTATATGTACCTCCTTATATATTTTTTTTGTTCATTATCGGAAAGCAAGGCTTTGTTTAAGCATATACATGACTGAAAATAGAGGCTTTCATGGGGAAGCATGGCTGGAGGAGGGCTACTTGGTTGTGGAATATCTGGATCAGTTATCCATTCTTTTAGATCAAAGGGTATATCTTCTCATTTCCATAGCTTCTCTTTTATTAATCCTGGTAGCATGGGCCCTTCCAGAGTCTCGATTACCGAGAAACCTTTGGGGGCCACGAATTGGCGCTTTGCTATTGGACTTCTTTTAAAAACTTTGCAGAATCTAATATTGAAAAGCCTACATTGTATATTTATTTATTCAGTGTAAACCCATTTCCCTTGATTCCTGCATATAAAGCCTTATTTTTTGTTGTCTATACGTGTTTGACCTGTTGCCTATGGTATGCAGGGTGGTTTATGCCCAGACATCTCTGAGGCAATGTTTCATTGACGTATAGATAAACATGTAAAACTTGAATTTAGTGAAGAATTCATTGGAGTTTGAATGCTTTTGATGATCTTACTATAATATTGGTCATTGTGCTACACAACTGCTGGTTCAAAAGCTGCACCTTTAGAACAATGTTCTTTTAGACTTAGGTACACCATTTCTTTCATTCGCATTTTATCCTAAACATGGAACTAAAATGAACAATGTGGGTTTTGAGCTTTTACTTAGTACTCTCTCTTCAGTTTGCAGTGTGTGGTACTGGGTTTTTGGATCTTATGCTTCTGACAAGGTACAATCTAAGGCTTCATCTTCATGTTTTTGTATTGTGTGACCAAGGATGGGAGACTGCAGCTGATGCCAACATTAGTTCTGTCTGTGAAAATTTGCCCCTAAGGCATCGAGGGAACAATCTTTGAATTCCTCATGTCAGTATCTAACTTAGGTGGAACTATTTGTTCTTGGCTTGGAGCTCTGCTGCAAAAATGGCTACAGTTATATTGAACAAGATGACGATAAGAACCTTTGGGTTGCAATGATAATTCAGAGCATAACTAGACTATCACCATTGTTTTTCTTATTCTTAGTGCCCCAAGGAACTTCATATATGATCAAAGGGCAGGTTCTATAGCTTGATGATCCTAAGCAGCACTGTCCAGATATGTTGATCCCTTGAACTACACAGGTTTGTAATCTTGTCAAAAGATACACAAAATGCAATGTTTTGTGGCCATTCCCATTGGGGGTTTTGTTATGTCAACCATTGGAATCGTCGTTGATGTTGATTATCATAAGAAAAGATGCGCTCATTAGTCGAGAAGAACATAATATAAAGAATGTGGTATGCACGCATGTTTGCTTAACATTAATGAGGCTCTCAGGATTAGCATTGACCCCATCCACATGAAAAATTAGTGGAAAGAGGAAAATGTAAAGTAACTTCAGCAGAGGATTAGTAAGTTGCCAGGATGCATGTACATCCAACAGAATGCAAGTCTTAGTTCTAGTTTTAGAATGCAGAATCAGTTTTAGTTTGTTATACCAAATGAAGCCCATGCTACCTTACCCTCACCACGGATGCTGCACTAGTTAACTCTACATCCATCAACCCTAAATAGTAGTGCCTTCGTAATTATTGAATGTTGACATAATGTCAATGGAATTAGTGGATATATTCACTATTGAACCTTATGTAATGTCAATGGTTAGTTGATATATTCACTATTATTAAGTGGTAATTTCCAATCCCAAAGTTTGATTAAAAATGGGAGATCAGTAGGCCATGGGACCTCTCATAGACTAGTAGAGGTTCTACCCATGTATACCCTTCACAAGAACTAGTCCTGATAATCCATTTTACGTTATACCTTTGTGGAAAGGCAAGATCAGAATTTTAGAATGGGAAGAACATAAAACTTAAGGAGATGGTTCACAATGGAATTTGACTGTATTTCATTATCCAAAAAAAGATGCCATCCAAAGAACCTTTGTCATAAAAGGTCTTCTAGTGATTGATTTCACATCACATGATATAGTAGTTTGAAATATTGAAACTGCAATATTTTACTTGTTAAGACCATGCACATTGCCAAACTCCTTAATTGCCGTTTCCCAATTACCATGAATGTTCTAGGATTGAATTTCCATTATTCACATTACTGCAGATTTGATCAAATCATCATGTTGGATTTCATAATGTTTGATGCATGAATGATTGCTATGTTCCATATTGTTGCATTTGTAGCCATTGAAATAGATGCTGGTTTAATGATGATGAACTTAAAGGACCAGGTTCTCCATGCAATCACCCTCCACGTTTAAAGCTTCTGTTCCCTTTAAAATTTGTTTTGGTATCTGGAAGCCTAACCTGCAAGTTCTGAGAATTACGATTATTCTCATTGTTCCTTGTTTAGTTCAGAATTGTTGATGAATGCAGATGATCTCGTCTTAATATAACTGGCTGTATGGAATCCAGGCTTAGTACTGAGATGGCACAGAGATGTTGTCCACAAGAAATTAGGATGCATGATAAGATGGTTTGAGTGTAAAATCACTTGTTTAACAATGGTAATTTCAAAGCCTGTGCAATAGATTGAGTTCCAAATTAAACAACAAAACCAAATCCAAAGAGTTTTAAGGAATAGAATAGAATAGAATAGTTTTTTTAACGTCCACGGAGAAAGATAATAGAGGGAAAAAAAGATCATATGCTCCAGTAGGGAAAATACTGGGTCTTCTAAATGGCATCTTATAGTGAAAGTAATGGTCGTGTGAGAAGAATTTTCCTGGAGAGCAATTGTTTCTTCCTTTCGTTACATGGATCATCAATTTGGTTTCTTATATTTCAAGACATACATTACAAAAGGTTTCCATCACAAAGGAGACGCTTGAAGGGGTTTGATTTCAGGTGTTGTAGCTACAGAAGCCATTATGATGCATTAAAACACAATGCATCTCTCATAATCTATGGCCTAGATTTGTCATCCTTCAAACTCCACCTATATCCAATTGCATATTGAAGTTGATATTTGAATCTATGCCTGATACTTAATGAATTGAAATCTCAACATTGCAAGTTGAGGTCGACATAAGCGAACTTAAGATTCTCCAGCAAGTAAATGCCTTGGACTAAGCAAATTTGTCCCTTGTGATTTACGTTTGCTATATAAAAAGAGTAACATTTGTTTGGTTACAACTCTGCATGTAAGAAAGCTTGTCATATTTGTGCAAGGACGAAAGCAATTTTACGGACTTCATATTATTTTTGTGTTGTCATTTATGCCAATATGCATTATGTCTCTAGTATCAAGTCTAAAAGCAATATGGGGTCATACAACGAAACGTCTTATTATTATAGGACTATGCACCATACAAAATCATTTGAAATCTAAAATTGCAAGGAAGTGTGTCATTATGATGATTTATGCACCATACAACCAAATCATTCTAAAGCTAGGAATTTCTTGCAGTTTGTGGACGAAGTGAAACTATCTAGACAAATCACGAGTTTATGCACCATACAACTTAAATCATTCTAAAGCTTGGAAATTTTCGCAGTTTGTGAATGAAGTGAGACTTAACTAGATAAATGTTGTTAATAGGAGGAACAATTACTATGCTTTATCCAATCAATCAATACAAGCAACGTGAATCCCCTAATAAAACTTCCGAAACACAATTCCACCTTGCGAACACCAAAGACTTTCCAAGTTTCACAAGGTAAGTATTAAGCAAATTCTTTCTGTTGCTTTGTGTCCATTTTGTCGTTCTGCAATCTGGGAACCTCAACCATATAGGTAAAGCCAGTCTTGATGCTCCCCTTTTACTCTCCCCTATCTGTCTGTCTGCCTGCCTGTCCGCCTGCCCTGCCTGTCTGCATGTCTGTCTGTCTGTCTGTCTGCATTTATAAAGAAGTTGATTAATCGTGCTAGGACGAGAGATTCACAATTAGAAAGCAGGTGTGTTTGCTCTTAGTTTATCAACTGGAAGCACTTTATTTCTACACTTTCAAAATTGTGTTTGCTCTGTCTGTCTGTCTGCCTGTCTGTCTGTCTATTAATTGTGTTTCCACTTTATTTCCCTATCTATCTATCTGCCTGCCTGCCTGTCTGCCTGTCTGTCTGTATTTATAGATAGATAGATAGTATTTTACACACTGACCCCAAATTTTGGTCCACTCTTGAAAACTCTAGTTTTCTTAGAGCCAACATCTTAGTAGCTAGAGGAAAAGAAAGCAAACGCGATTCCCATAGTAGCGGCGAGCGAAATGGGAGCAGCCTAAACTGTGAGAACGGGGTTGTAGGAGAGCGACACAAGGCTGTGCTGCTAGGCGAAGCGGTTGAGTCCCACACCCTAAATAGTGAGAGTCCAGTAGCCAAAAACATCACTGGCTTACGCTCCAACCCGAGTGGCATGGGCCACGTGGAATCCCGTGTGAATTGGCCACCTTGTAAGGCTAAATACTCCTGGGTGACCGATAGCGAAGTAGTACCATGAGGGAAAGGTGAAAAGAACCCCCATCATGTCCTTTATTCAGAGATCGCAAAAAAACCTACATGTAGATCTGTGGAGGTGTGGTTTTACTAATTGACGGTGTTGTTTCTTAAGTGGACAAGGAGCGTCCACTGTTATTTTTGTAAGGAGCTATGGTTTTTGTTTTTTAGGAGGTGTTGTTTTTTAAGGAGGTATGTTTTTTGTTAAAAGAACTGTGGTTTTTGTTTTTTGAGGTGGTGTTGTTTTTCAGAAGGTGTAGTTTTTGGAGATGTGATTTATAAGTAAGTGTAGTTTTTAAGGAGATTTTTTTTAAAGGATGTATGGTTCTCTAAGGGGTGTGATATTTTAAGGTTCTTAATAGCCAATTTTGTAAGCACTATTATACAATCATTGCACTACTCCCATCCATATGACACCCCATAAAGTATTCATGTTGTCATTGCATATGCCATGTGTAAAATGCAGTATCTCATCTATTGTCCCTCTACACCTCATGCTTAGAGAAAACTATAATGCACGGGCATATGAAGATCCCAAAATTGAGTTGAATTGAATTTAACTTTAACATCCATAGGGACCAACAAGTCTATCAGATCTTTGTGTGTGTGTGTGTGTGTGTGTGTGTGTGTGTGTGTGTGTGTGTGTGTGTGTGAGAGAGAGAGAGAGAGAGAGAGAGAGAACAAGGTTTAAAATGAAACGCACTTATTTAAGAAGTGCGTTTTGAAAGATTCTTTTGAAAATTTATAAAATTCTAAAATCCCTCTAAAAGGGCCCTTTTATTACCATTAGTCCAAAGATTTATAAAATTGCTCGTGAAAAAGCAGGACATTGTAAGAAGACTTAGTATTAAGGAAAAACACAAAAAAAAAAAAAAATCCCATTTTAGAGGGGAAAGAACTACAATGAAATTCAAAGATTTACTATGGGGCAAATTAGGTATGAAGAAATTAGATGCTTTTGTACCTTGTCCCACGAAAACTTTTTTATATTAGTTTTTTTAGAAGACAAGAAATTTGTTATTTCACAACCATTTTTGCTAGACATCCTAATGGACCTTAAAACACATTGGGAGGCGATTGAACAAACTTCTTGAATGACAAACCATTGTTTTTGCATCACATAGTATTATAAATGCCAATACATCCACGATATCTTGTAGCTAATTTGAAGTTTTAGTTGATGATGCAATTATAAATTTATACCGAGGATACACAAGTTGAAGTAATGAAGCCCCCGTGATTATATGCCCTCTTTTTTATTCTCGGAGATGTATTTTTGAGCATTACATGTCTTTCTACAACATGGTGATGCTCGAGGAAGATAGTCAATCTCTTTAGTAATGTTGAGCATATTCATCACAATTACGTCATCTCGTAGCGATGGGCACCATGCACATTTTCTGGCAATTGAAGTATTCGATGCGCCTTACCCTTTCCTATATATTTGCAAATAAATAGGTAAACTTCTGAGGGGTTTCTACTCCTCGCACCCCTCTGGATAAACCATGTAGTTTCCTTTTCGTCAAATACCTGTGTCACCATAACATTTTGGAGTTCTTTGCCTTTAGTAGCAATTTTTGAGCTACCTGAAGTGAAGTTCGCATGTATATAGAGAAAAAAAAGTAGAAATAACAACATGATTCGACTACTTTATGCTCTAACATTGCATTACAAGCTTAGAAAATTTAGAACAGTTTTAGAACTTTTTAGACTAAAAAACCAAGAAAAGTGTGTAAAATTATCCCTTATGTGTGTTACTTTAGTAGTTTTCAGTTGCCAAACCCTTTGGCGAGCAAGAAAGACCCCAAAAGATTTTACACGATATATATTTTGCCTCTGGACTGCATATATATATATATCAGTATATATATATAATTATTAGGAGTGGCTTCCGGAAGCTTCTTTATATTCACCCCCCTCAGATCTTGGCCGTCGGTTTGCTCCCTTGCAATCTCGTCCGTCGGATCTGGTGGCTTCTAGAAGCTTCCTGGCGGCCCTCTGGTGGCCCATCTCGACCGTCCATTTGTTTGGGGATCTCCCAACTTTTACCCAAAATTTTTTTGCGTTAGGGGGGAATTGAACCCCTGACCCCTTCACCCCCACAAGGGGGGTTTGGGGGGAACCCCTTAACCAACTTTCCACACTTCCATTCAGGAATATAGGTGTGCTTTTTTCTTGTTAAGGTTACCTCCAACCCTAATAATTCTAGAATATCTAGGATGGTTCTAGAATTTAGGGTTTGCACATATATCCCACATGCATAGATGCATAAAAGAGCCTTTTTTCAGTATATAAAGAGGCCATCCAGGATGGGAATAAGCATTACGGTTTTTTTGGCTAGAAAATTCTAGATTGGAGTTCTAGAATGCTCTAGGAAGATCTAGGATGTTCCAAAAATTATGGAATGTCTTACCGGGAAATTCAGGGGTTTGGAACATAGAACCTTCTAGAACAATAAAAAAAAGTTGTAAAATTTTGTAAAAAAGTAAAAAAAAAAAAGTTCTGAAATTTGAACCTTATTGTACAAGAACCTATTCTAGAATATAGAACCTTCTAGAACAATAAAAAAAAGTTGTAAAATTTTGTAAAAAGTAAAAAAAAGTTACGAAATTTGAACCTTATTCTAGAAAAAACTATTCTAGAATTTAGGGTTTGCACATATATCCCACATGCATAGATGCAAAAAATAGCCTCTTTTTCAGTATATAAAGAAGCTATCCAGATGAGAATAAGCATTCTGGTTTTTGGGTGGGGGTTCTAGAACATAGAACCTTCTAAACATGCTAAAATTGGAACTTGCTCCGTAGGAACATGCACCGTAGGACGTATTAAATTCTTGTATACATATATATATAAAAGTCTTATATATATATGCAATTCGGTATAAATTTATACCGTTTCTCCGTATAGATTTATACCGCAAGAGTTCTCTTTTCTTGTCGGATATATATATGTAAGTATGTGTATATATTATATATATATACACATATATGTATATAAATTGGTTGTCTGAAGGTTGTCTGCGGTATAAATTTATACCGAGAGAGCTCTCGCGGTATAACGAGGGAGCTCTCACGGTATACATTTATACCGTGAGAGCTCTCGCAGTGAATCGAGAGAGCTCTCGCGGTATAAATTTATACCGTGAGAGTCCTCTCGCGGTATAAATTTATACCGCTCGAGTCCACTTGCGGTATAAATTTATACCATGCGAACTCTCTGGCATGTTATATCCACACAACACTATCTATTGTAGTATAAATTTATACCATCTAGAAATTTATTTTGAAGACGTTATGTCCACGCATTGTCATCGCGGTATACATCAGTCTATAGCAAGACGGATGAGCAAATAAGAGCAAGTATATAAGATGAAGAGCGAGCGTCTTCGACTCCAACTTGCACTTCAAAGTGTAAGTTTGTTCAATGAGGCATACTTTCATGTGAAAATGGTTGCTTCGATGAGGCAATGTCAAAATGTCCTATATTTTTGACAATTTTCTTCATAATTTTGTACAATTTTCACAACCTTGAATATATCACTTCTTTGTCACTCTACTACCCTTGCTATTTTTTTTATTGCCCCTTTTTTGCTACACTTTATAAAAGTAACTATTTTTTATTCTAGTTTAGGAGGATGAAAATTGCTATTTAGAATTTTTGCATGAAAGTTATGTTCAATCAACCCCTCAAAAATGGTACCTAAATTACTTAAATTGTCACACCTGTCACAAAAAAATCTTAAAAATGGACTTTTTAAGGGAATTTTAGGGAATCTTTCAAAGATTCCTTTTGAAGTGCGTTTGCAGCAAATAAGTGCGTTTCATTTTAAACTTTGTTAGAGAGAGAGAGAGAGAGAGAGAGAGAGAGAGAGAGAGAGAGAGAGAGAAAGAAAGAAAGTTGTATTACGTCTGTGGAGGCCTCTAAGGCCTATAAGACGGCTATTTTTACATATCTGCATAAAAAAGTTGATGAGTTTCAGTTTCCTCATCTAACTCCTCACTCTCACTCTCATCTTCATTTTCGTCCAAGAAAATATTTACATTGCGTACACAAGTCTCTCTGTACAGCATCACTTCTATCAAGTATGAACCTACCTTATCTCCCTGGAGTTGGAAGAACGTAGCAAGGTCTTTTGCCTCTATCCCATAGCGGTCGCGTATCATCGTATATGCAGGGCACCACAACAAAACATGTATCTCATCCTCAATATCCTCACCACCACATACCTTGCACTCTCGTCTCTCTCGCGGGATGGATCCCCATCTTCCTACCTCAACCCCGAGACGGTGGGAGCTCAGGCGTATCCTACTGATTGCATGCCTCTTCTTAATTGATATATCTTCACGCAGGTGTTTTGCAACACATAGCTCTGGGTTCATGTTTTGTTTGTAGAGTAGCATTTTGGTCAGCGGGTT